>JAMLFY010000004.1:10506073-10952792 GCA_030441495.1 Dalbergia oliveri | reverse complement strand
CACGGTATCCTAGTAGAAACATAAATCTCCAATTTGTCTTTTATTCATAGTCTGATAGTTTCTTTGCTATATGGTTCATAAGAACCGTTTCTACTCTTAAGTTCGTACGAACCAGTTCTCCTGCCCTATGGTTCCCTAACCAATTTTGGACACCTAAATAGGTTTCATTCTTTGCTCTACTCTATGAGATTGTCCTTTAAGGACAACTTGGTATAAAGTTAACGAACAGTTTAGCTGTTAACTCGTTGACTATTTCTCTATAGCTACTTTTAATCTGTTCTTATCTCAAATAAATCTGATGAGTCTTAAAAGCTTTAAATACCCTAGAGCTTGAATCTAAATAACTCTAATAGTTAACCTTAGAATATCTGTGGATATGAAATTACGTCCAAGGGATCATCTATTTAGAGACACTGTAATTTCAATACAGAATGTGTAGCCGCCAACTATCCTGAGTCGTAAGTGTAGAGATTCATACTTTAAAGTTCTTTTATGCTTGAGTTTCTAATTCTCTTTTAAAAACATTCCTTCATAGGCTTGGAAACTAAGATCATAAGAACATCCTTTAGAGTCATAAGTTTTCCATTAAACATATTCATAATCAATTCAACATAGGCTTCATGCTAATTGTAACATCCCAAATTTTTCTTAATATAGTGTTACTTTATTATAATATTTTATTTTGAAAGTATGCGGATTTTGTTTACAAGAAATATTTAAGGATAATTATTGAAAAAAATGTATAATTAAAATATTACAAAACTTAATAGTTGTATAATTTGGAACTTAGCACCAAAATGTAAAATTTTAATTATTCCATTGGATTTTATTAAAATTACAAAAGATGCCACTAGAGGATAGAAAATAAACTTATAACATAATTAGCTAGAAAAAGCTAACAGAAACATTAGAAAAGCTTAGAGAGTGTCATTAAGTTATTAACAAAATGGATAAAAAATTACAAATATACCTTAAACATAACTTTGATCATAAATATAAATATTAAGTAATTTTGTATAATATTAGCATAATTGCACAAAAATAACCTATTGTGGAGTATAAAATAAACTCTGAAAAATCCTAGAAATAACTCTAAATCTTGTAAAATTTTTTTAACTAAGTTATGATATTAAATAAGGAGGACCATGAAATAGGTCTCTCCATTAGGCTATGGATAGTGTTAAAAATCATATTGATCTTTAATTAATTAATTTTGATTTAATTAAAGCTTAAATTACCTAAATAATCACTTAAAATTTAAGATAAATTTTCCTAAACCTTGATTTATCTTGCTGATAAATTAAACCAATTAATTAACACCTAGATCAGCCACATGGAAAAAAAAATATTTGAAAAATAAAATTAAATGGTCAAACTTTCATATTATAATTATTCAACAACTAACCAAACTTTGACTAAAAATTTCAATAAAGATGAGCTTGTCTCCTTATCATGTTAGGCAGCTCAAAATTCACATGGGTTGCTATATAAAATTTATATATTTTATTTATAGATAATTAATTATTTTAATTAGCTCAAATTAGACCTAACTAAGGTAAAGATATATTAAAAATACTAAAAATTATAGAAAAAATTCATGAAAATTATAGATAACTTATAAATAAGGTAAAAACATGTTCTTAACAATATATTAAGGAAAATTAATTTTTATGATGATTTTATGAATTATTTAGTATATATAACTTTAAGATAAATATGCAAAATTTATCATTTTCATATATTAATCATTCAAGACAACTTTCTACCCTCTATGACTCTATTAGACATGTTTTTCAAACCTATAGGCTGCCAAAGAAGAAAAAAATAATAATAGTTAAATAAATTATTAGTTAATTAATAATTAATTCTTAATAAAACTAGCAATAGTGTAAAATACCAAATAAAATATAAATAATTATAGAAAATTATATAAATTTCGTGAATACTTGTATTATATCTCTAATAATCTTATTATGATTTTTGAATAAAAAAAATAAGTCATTTACTAATTAATTAACTTAATTAAGATGAACTAGTATAAGCAAATTTACCTTATTTTGAATAATTAATTATTAAATTATATTTAAATATATTAAAATTTTATAAATAAATTTAAATCATTTCATTAACATTTTAGTATGTCTTTAAATGATAATTGAGAATTTATTAAATTATTTAGTGTTAGTTTTAATATTTAACTAATCAAATATGATAAATAAATTATGAAATTAGTAATATTTTAATCCTAAAATTTTTCTATAAATAGCACCCATCTAAACATCACTCCACACTTCATTCTTCTTTCCCAAAATCTATCAAAAATCATAGCCATCATTTCTCTCTTCATTTTCTTTATTTTCACACAAAAATATTTACAAATTTTTAGCAAATCACCTCCAAATTATCACCTCTTCTTATTACCATCTAACTTCAACACTTCCCAGCCTTTATACATGAATTATAGCCCTTAGAGAAGGTTTAGAAAAGTTGAAGAAGTTGCTGCTTGGGTGTTGCTAAGTTTCTAAAGCTTCAAGAACAAGTAGGGGTTTTTCTTTCACTAATAAGCTTCATGCATGATTTTCATATATGATGTTGTTATGATACTCAAAGTTTGTGTTTATGGTTTTAATATGTTTGAATGATTTAAAGATTGTGACATAAAATACTTAATCTATGTGTATATGATGTATATTTATTTGTTTACTTATATGGTTGAAAAGTATGATTTAAGATCATTTAAATTTTGATTATGCTTTCTTCAAATATTTCAATATTGTCTAAATTTGTTGAACTATGTATTTTCATTTAATAAAGTTTTGTGCACAAGTTGTGAAATTTTAAGGTAATATAGCTTGATTTTGACTTCATTATATATTTGATCATAAAATATTTTTAGTTCATAAAAAATGTTGTATTTAATTCATTATAATGAATGGATTTTAAACATTTGAGCATGTAATATTTAGCTTGGTTTATGTGTTATGTTTATCTTAGACTATGGACCTTGTATTATAAATATTTGACTTGAATATAAATTTATTAACATTAAGAAATATTATTTACAAAAATTTAAGTTAAGGTCCCATTAGGAATATGACATATAAACTAACTAGATTCATACTTGAAGTGATTTCTTAAAGTTTGGGTATAATTTTAATTATTTATTTTTAAATATTTCTTAGATTTTATTGCTCTTTTATTTACCCTATGATTATATCTTTATATTGATAAAAATATTTTTTACTTATATTGAACATGTAAAGGTAATTTACCTACATATTTTCTAAAGATAGATTAGAAATAATTTTGGGTGTATTTAGGCTTATGGAATTAGCAACATATTATTACTTGAAAATAAATTATTATATGATGAAAAACCAAGTTAAGTATATTTTATTATAAAGGAAATGAATTTATAAAAATAGTATAATTTGGTGCTTCAATAATAATTGTAAAAAATATGAGTTTTATGAGTATTTTAGGAATCCTATGTTGTTTGGACTTTATGTGTAAATATGAAAAATCTTGTGGTCTATATGTAAATATGAAAGAAATCATGTAAACTTTGTGTAATTTTCATTCTTTATGTATATTGTATGCACTATGTAAAATGAATACATAAATAAGTGACACTTAAAGCAGGCCTGCGGATAAGGTGTACACTTAGTCTTGTAGTTGCTAAACGACACCTCCCCGCCTTGTAGCGGACCAAGACTTGGTGTACGTTATAGTGATACCTTGGGCCGCCATGTTCACGAACAAAGACTTGGAATTATCTGACTAACACGCCCAATGAGAGCTCAGAATCCAATATGAAGTAAACTTCAACTATAATCATTTGAAGAGAACATGATACTATAAAAGGGAGTTTAGTACACTCATGATTATTTATTACACTTCTTTTTGAACTTTTATTATGATTGATATTGTGCACTTCTATCTTACTTGATATTAGTAAAATATAATTTGAGTTAATATAAAAGATTGCATTTTCCTCACTCAGTGTTCTTCTTAGTATTTTTGGGATGAAATGGGACTCCCTAGAAACATCACCCTCCTGGAGACTTCTCTCACCCTTTTCTTTGATGTTTCCAGATAGTATGGATCGTCATCAACAGTGAAATGGATGTAGCCTTGGACTTAGTTTCTAAATAATTAGATTCTATTATGTGTGTTAGATAGAATCTTTACTATCTGTTACCAGACTTTGGTTATGTTATATTGTCATATTAAAGTTTTCCTTAATGTATCTTGAATGTGTAATATGTATTATATCCTATGGATTGATGTTAGTAGTGAAGTATGTTTTTATAGATGATGGTTGTCTAAACTGGGAACTCCTGATTAATAAATAGTAGTAATATGTTAGAAAAGAAATATTCTTTGTCATTTAAAAATTACCTTGGATTGTTGGAAGAAAGTGTATTACTGTAAAAGTGTGATTTGGAAAGGTTCTAGAAAGACTTGGTATTTAAGCGTGTCCATTGTGACCCACCTCTCTTTCTTGGGAATCTACAGATGCATGAATTAGTTGGTATATATTATTCAGAATAGAACTATAAATTAGAAATAATCATAGCAGTTTAAAAAAAAAAGTTCTCGTAAAATTTCAGATTACAGGATAATAATATTATGTTAGCTAATTATTGTTTAAAATAATAATAATATTAAAACTTAAGGTGGAAGAATTAGAGCTTAGTGAGGTGTTACACTAATAATATTAGATTTCCAGTAATCACAATTATAGCTACTCATGTTTACGTCTCCCTCTACCTCTCCATCACTTTGAATAATAGAATCAAAATATTTAAATCTTGTGGCTTATGGTATGATATCAACCCTAAGTTTCACTTTGAAGTTATAATGTGTGTCTTTTGCCAAACTTGCATTTTATATGCACCGTGTTACTTGTGCTTATATGAAACCCACATACCTCCAAAGCTTCCTCCACAACCCTATCATTTTGTTTATTTCTTTTTTTGATTCTGCTATTATGACTATATTATCTAAACGTCATATACCAAAAAATTGGGTCTTGAATATGTTAGATAAGTACATCCATGCAACCATTGTGAAAAGATATGGACTCAAGATTGACCCTTAGAGTAGTTCGATATGTACAAGAAAATCATCTGTTATTCCATCTTGAATCCTCATACTAGTTGTGACCCCATCATACATATTTTTCATTGTTTGGATATAGGCTACTAACTCCTTTCCTCTTCAAGATTTTCCATAAAACTTTTCTTAGACACTCTATTTCCTTGACACTCTGTTATACGCCTTTTCCAAGTCAATGAAGACTATCTAAATCTTTGATAAGAATCTAATATTAGTACGACGAAATAATTTTGGTTGATAAAGCTATTTTGAAGTAAATGATTTAATTTTGATACATTGATAGTGTAAATTTTTTTTATAAAAACATTAAATTATGTAATATCAAATTAATAAAAATAGTTAACTTCAATTTCTGGCTACTTGAAGAAGTTATGTAAATGAATAAATTTAATTACATAATAGTGTATTAAAATTAAACTTTTAAATAAATTCAGTGATTCCAAATGTACATAGGTTTTCGGATTATCTGGCCATGGAAACAGTAATTAATAACTTGGATTGCCAACGACGCGTCGTTTAGAAGGCAGCAGTACGGCGCCGTTTACCGAAAAACAATTGAACGCCAAATGAAAATATCAATCAAAGGATGAAGCTCGACGATGGGTCAGCCGGCCACGCTGCTTCACCTTATCCAACCCTCTCAATTGCAGTCTGACCCTCCAAAACCCTGCAACAAAACCCCGTCAATCTGCCATCTATGGCGTCAAAACCCATACACACAACACCCACCAATCAAGCATCTTAATGTTCACACCCCCACTATCTCCAAACAGCACTCCCATTTCCCCGCCACAATTAGCTTCCGCGAATGGAACTCTCTTCCTCCTCCTTACTCTCCCCAAAACCATGCTCATCCCCGCTATGCAGGTACTCCTTCTCCTCCTCATTCTCCCCCTTCCCGACTCAAATCCTCATCAAAACCCCCAAATCGCGAAACCCCAATCCACAAAGCTTTCGCATTCTCGCCGTGGCCTTAGACCCGCCGTTGCAGGAACTCCCTAACAACAGCCCTCATAGACTCCTCAAGGAGCTCGCGGAACGCAAGAAGATCACTTCTCCGAAGAAGAAGGGACCCCCAAGGAGGTTCATTCTGAAGCCACCATTAGACGACGACAAACTCGCAGAGAGGTTATCACAGAATTAGTTAGTTAGTTATCAAAATTTCTGTTACCTGTTATTAGAGCATGATGATCGAGTGTAACAAACTAACAGAAAAATAACGGCATTAACTAACTGATGAGTAATGACACGTGCGTAATACAGGTTCCTCAAGAGCCCACAACTGTCCTTGAAGTCGTTCCCGTTGCTGAGTTCCTGCTTGCCTTCGTCGCGGCTCAACAGTGCCGACAAGGCGTGGATGGAGGAGTACCTTCTTGAAGCGAAGCAAGCTCTGGGGTACCCTCTCGAGCCATCGGAGACACTAGGGGACGATAACCCTGCGAAACAGTTCGATGTGTTGTTGTACCTGGCGTTTCAGCACCCTTCCTGCGAGAGGACGAAAGCGAGGCACGTGAGGTCGGGGCACACGAGGTTGTTCTTTCTGGGGCAGTACGTGCTGGAATTGGCGATGGCTGAGTTCTTCTTGCAGAGGTATCCGAGGGAGTCGCCGGGTCCGATGAGGGAGAGAGTGTACGGGTTGATAGGGAAGAGAAGCTTGCCCAAGTGGATAAAAGCAGCTAGCTTGCAGAATTTGGTGTTTCCGTTTGATGATTTTGATAAGATCTTGAGGAAGGAGAAAGAGGGACCTGTGAAGTGAGTTCTTAACTCTCATTTTCAGTTCACCACAAAATTCTGCTTCTTTTGGGTTTTTTAATTCTTTTTCCTTCTCATGATCCTGTTTTGGGTGGTGTTGGTAAACTAGTAATGCAGTTTCTCCAGTGATTTTTTGTATCTGTGGCTGACTAAACTGAGTTGATTTGTTGGGCTAGGTGTTATCACGTGCATTTCCTCTCATGAATTATGCTTGCGTTGATATTTGGTTTCAAGTTTCTAAATATTGATTTCTGCTTTTTTCCGCTGGTATTCTTTTGAATTTGAAAAATATCTATAAAAAACAATGAGTTTTATGTGCCAGGGCCAGGATGTTGAAGAATGGAGAATTCTGTTATGAAAATAATGTTGATGTTGTTTTGCCATGTGTATAATCGTCCATTCTTTTATGCACTTGTTTGTGATATTGAGTCTAGGTTACAAATGAGATAAATGGCCTATCTATCTGGTACTGTCTCCTTTTCATGTTAGGTGATTAATGAATTTAAAATAATAAGATGCTTGATTGGCTTACTGTCTAAAGAGGATCTAAGAAATAAAAGACAAAAATGTTGTATACTCTTCCTGGATGATAGTTTTATGGCTTTAGGGTTATGAATTTATCAAAGAAACATTTGATATTCTTTGGCAGGTCAGTATTTTGGGCTTTGTTTGGGGCAATCTATCTTTGTTATGGCATGCCAGAAGTATATCGTGTTCTTTTTGAAGTGTTTGGAATGGATCCAGATGCTGAAGATTGCCAGCCCAAATTGCGTAGACAACTCGAAGATGTAGATCATGTATCTGCTGAATTAGAAGCCAAACTAAGCTGGCAAGATATGGTTGCTTACAGCGTAAGTTCTACATATCTTCTGCTAAAGTGTTATTTGTTTTAAGAGAGTTAGCTCATAATGATCTACATATTATGAACATAGCTTAAACTTAAACTTAATTAATCTATGTCTGTTACAAATTCAAAATGTGCTTTTCTTCACTATTGCCAAATTTTAACTCAAAATTACTGCCTACACGCACTATTATTGGATTGAGATGCAGAAATGATATTTACTGTTCTTCATTCAGCCTCCTGCAGATGCTCTGTTTGCACATCCAAGGTTGTTCAGAGCGTGTGTTCCCCAGGCATGCATAGGTTCAGAGGAAATATATGGGATTATGATAGCAGACCCCACGCTATGAAAACACTTGGATATCCATTAGAAATGACAGATAGAATTCCAGAGATTAAAGAAGCAAGGAACATAGAGCTCTGGGCTTGGATTGCAGGTAGGTCTACTATTGCCTTTCATTCTACTTTTTCTTTGCCCTATCTGGCTATCAAAAGCACAGATATGTCTTGATTTACAAGGGTGGGGCCAGGTACCTTTCATGTGCTTCTGAACAAAACAAATCTTAATGCTTGTACTTGTCCCTTTTTGGGCTACAAATTAAATGATGGAAAAGCTGGTCAGCGAGTAGTGAGGTTCAAAGCCTTTAAAGGCTGGTTTGTTGGTTGCAGAGCTTTAAACCTACAGTGATACTTTCAAGTTTTTGTGTGTAAATCAGGAAAAAGCAAATATACAAGAAGAGAGGAAAATACTGAGAGATGTCCATATAATTGATAACTGAACATTTTGTTTCCATCTGTTTTAGGTATTGCTTTACTGTTGTTTGCACATCTCTGCACTTCAAACCGCCCAAATATTAAGCACATTAATTGTGTATTTAGGAAATATTGAATGTATTTGATTATGAAATCAACTTTCTAGGATCATCGCAGACCCTTCAATGGAAGATACGATGTTGGTAGTCAGAAGGTTCCTTGATTCTGTTCTAAGTTCTGATGTTGAATGTTGTATCTAATTCCAGCTATGTTTCATGCATCCATCAAAGTACAAATTTGAGCATCCTCGATTTTGCTATGAGAGATTAGAATATGTCGGCCAAAAGATACAGGTACGCTATTTCTGCCGTCCATGGGACAATTTGACTGCACTTCTGGAATGACTCCAGTTTTGTTAAAGAAATATATCATGTATTTTACTAAGCAACTTCTATTTAGATTCTAAAGTTTTGTACTTACTCAATCTATCTATTTAGATTCTAAAGTTTTGTACTCAATCTTACATTTTTTATTAATTCTTTTTAAAATCATTTCCTAAGGATTTGGTGATGGCTGAAAGATTGTTGATGAAGCATTTAGATGCTCCTGGGTTGTGGCTACAAGAAAGGCACCGTCGCCTTCTTATGAACAAGTATTGTGGAAGATATTTGAGGGCCAAACATCTCCATGGTTTTATTATATATGCGGAGAAGGTTCAAGACTCCTTTGAGCACAACCGGAGAAACAGAAACCCAGCCACAACAGCTGTTCAACAAGCCATTCATGGGCTTTCATATCTTGTTTATGGGAAACGTGATGTGAGGCGTCTAATGTTTGAGGTTTTTGACTTCGAGCAGATCCAGCCTAAGGAAGTCTAAATATGGAGAAACGAGCGACATAACGATATAAGCACTTCCATTTTCCTGATTTCATTCAACCCCCTTTTCACACCTCTCTTTTGCATTTATTTTTTGCTCCCTTTATTTAGGCTTTCCATAAATGATTTTGATCAATCCGGTTGTAGTTGATTTGCAAATTCTTGTTTGGAAGTTGCTCCAGTATATATTCATTGTATTTATTAATTTTGATTCTGTACGCTCTAGATTCTTAAAAGTGCATGGAGATGAGGATACATATGTGACACTAGTGTTCTACTCTCCATGATGCAAAAGCTTGATAACGAAAACGTTTCGTTGATCTGTGTAATTATTTGAGAATTTAACTTGAGATTTTCACAACACAATTGATAAACGTAAGCATGGCCCTCGTTGAAGTAAAGTTTGAGAAACGGTGATCCTCTACAAAGTTTTCATATTTGGCTGACCGGCACTTTCCTAGTTGATTGAAGAGTTCAGCTTTGTCGTGATGAACCCAGCTATTTTTGTATGCATGAGACTACTGCCAAAAGGGTTTCCCTAGCTCATAGCTGCTCTTTCTTTATTCTTATTCGTCTATTGCATGATTCATATTCGTCCTTTACATGATTATTTTTTAATTAAATTTTGATGTGAAGATAGTATAAAAAAGCTTTATGATCAAATTCAGCTCAACTCACAAAGTTCTGTGGCTGCTCAATCATCAAAATGTTGGACAAGTTTAAATACATGTTTCATCTTACAAATAGGTTAAATGACATATTGTGATTAAAATTATCTATTTCGGCTTCTCAAAATTGTTTAATAGAATCATTTTACATTACTCTGATTTAGTCGGGGCCCTTTTTTGACAGTAGAAATATGAATTCATTTAACAATTGTTGAATTAATACCATCCAGCATACCTATCTACCGAGAAAAAAAAAATTCTAGCATGGCTTTACGAGGGTAATTATTTTTTTTATGGTATATGGAGTAAACAATGCTTTATATATTATATTAAAAGAAAAATTACATAATTGTGGTGTGAAATCTTGTCATTGACGAGATTTCGTTAAAAAAATAATATTTTATTTTTGAAATGTTACCATTGGCGACATTTTGATTAAAAAATTAATATTTTGATCGCGTTATTCAAAAAAATAATATTTTATTCAAATAATAATAATATTTTATTGATGAAATCTTGCCATTTAAGATTTCATTTGAAAAAAATTATATTTTATTAAATATGATTGATGGTTTTAGAGTTAGTGAAATCTGATAGAATTTCACACGCCATATTCATGTAAATCACTAAACAAACTCATTTTATGGTAAATTTTACCAACACATACCATATCCAAAAAATGACTCGCTTTACGAGATTAGACTTGGAACTTATTGGACGTATTTTTTATAAAGGATTTTTTTAATTGAACTTTTGAAAAAATGAAAGTTAATTTATATTTGAATATAATATCAATTTATATTAGGATGTAATATTAAAATATTTTTATTTATTATCAAACATATTTTTTATGTTGTAAAATTTTTTTTTAGAACATGAAAATTCTAATTTCTTAAAAAAGATCATTTTTTTAAATTTTTTGTTAGTGTTTCTACTTTTACTTTAAAAATGATTATCCCAACGTACAAAAAATATATAAAAAAAATAATTAAAAAAGTTTTTTTTTTAATTGAAAAAAAGTATATCCAAACAGGCTCTCACACTAATTGCAGGCAGCTCACCCTCTCGAAGTAAGTTTCTACGTACAAAAAGTAAGAATCTTTCCAATTAGGGTTGCCTCAAGATATTTCAAAGGCAAGTCATTACTTGCCACGTCAATAGGTTCTTCACGCAGGCAGACCCCACAGGTTTGGTCCAGGCATCGCACGCAAGAATCAACCGGGTTGGGATATTTCAAGCACCAAAACGGGGCACCCGACCAAACACAGCTTTGTTTCCTTTGTTGCTAAGCGTCCAAAGGCACTAGGCAGAGGATGACACGAGCTGGTGGTGCGCCACATGAGTGCTAACATGCGCACGAACGAACGAACCACCACACTCACCACTGCTGCCACTCCCATCCCATCCTTCGCTTCTTGCTAGTGTGCGCCCTTTTCGCCTTCCGTGCGCCGCTTGCCCAACCTCCTACCGTGCGCATCCCCTCATCGTAACTAACTAAAACCACCATCACCATCACCATCACCATCACCATCGCATCGCACCAAAAAAACAATCACCGCAAATTCGAGATCTCATAGTCGAAGCGCCACGCCCTATGTCGAAGGCGCGTGTCTACACCGATGTCAACGTTCTTCGCCCCAAAGAGTACTGGACTACGAGTCTCTCAACGTTCAATGGGGGTAAAATGTTCCGCAAACCCTAATCTCTCTCTGTTGCTGTGTTATTCGTTCCGAAACCCCGAAGTTTTACAATTCACAATGAAAGGGAATTCCATGTGATGAATCTAGCTGCTGTTTTTGTTTTATTCCTTTTGAATTTCAATAGGTTCGACAATTTTATATAACATTTTGTAGCAACTAGCTGACGGATAGTGAATTGTGCCATTCTTCGGTTGGATCTCATGCTTTTGCTTAGCTTTAATGTTGTAGGAACACAGAGAGAAGCTGATCGAGAATCAATTTGCAACCCGAAGTTAATTGATTAAATTTGGTCAACTTATTCACATTTTTTTGGTTATATTTTTAATTTTCTTACTGAGCGAGGTTTGCTTGAGTGAGATGTATAAGCTCATGGCTCACTTATGCTGAGAGGGAACGCATGGTTTTTAGGGCCGTTTGATGATTTCTTCTTAATATTTATCCATATGAGGCCAATGTCTTAAGACTTAGAACCATAAATCCCGGGTTCTTTTTACAGTTTTTGTTCCAATAATGTTATTTTTTATTTACTGTATGCTTTTTTCCAGTGATCAAGATGAGTATGAGGTTGTTCGGAAAGTGGGAAGGGGGAAATATAGTGAGGTTTTTGAAGGCATAAATGTTAATAGCAATGAGCGCTGCATAATCAAGATTCTCAAGCCTGTCAAGAAGAAAAAGGTGATATTATTTTTTTTTTCTTTTTCCTTTGTGTTGCTTTCTGCCCTTACTTGGAGACCTGCAGACTATGAATAAATCCAACCAGGGGTGCTTTATCAGAACTATTCTTCTAAGATTTGCTGCACGTGAATTATGTTATTTACACGATCAAATTTCTCACATGCTCCTCAACGTCATTTTTGTGGGCTTATAGGATAACAACCTGTTCCCTTTTCACAAACTCCCTCGCATAGTTGCACAACAATCCTTTCCAAAACAAAACGTATCTTAGAATGCATTGTAGGAAGTCATCACACATAAGAAGACAATATAATCAGTTTTTGAATAAAGAATATAAATGTATATCATAAGACATGTATAAAACATTCAGAAAAGGCATAATGACATGATTAGCAACGTCCATTTCGTAATCAAATTATATTACATGGTTGCAGAGACTGCCATATAATGTTTCAGGTGAGAAATAGAGCTTCATACGAATTTTGTTGAAAAAGGGTGTGTCATCCTAAAATATATTATCCATAGGATGAGAGGAGTGGTGGAAGGCTTGAGGCATGTCTCAATTTATTCTTTTTTGAAAAATTTACGCAATACAGAAAATAAGAACATATTGAGTCGAACAGTCCAGATGTGAGTCTGCAGCAACCTTGTTCTGCAAAGCCAATTTTTTAATTTTTTAGAAGTGCTCAAATCATTCTGGCCAAACTACGAGTCCACCGTTTGAAATAAATTATTTTGGCTGTGAACAAAGACACAATGGTTCCAATCTTTTGAACTGGAAGAGCATCACTATAACACTAGAATTAGTAACATACCTTCCAGCTTTGCTGTTTTATGCTTATCTTTTTTATTTGTTTGTGTGTACTATGCCATTTTCATTATTCTCAGAAGTTTTATGACCTCTTCAACATCATTTTGCAGATTAAAAGAGAGATAAAAATACTTCAGAACCTTTGTGGAGGCCCCAATGTTGTCAAGCTTCTTGATATTGTCAGAGATCAACATTCAAAAACTCCTAGCTTGATATTTGAGTATGTCAACAGTACAGATTTTAAAGTTTTGTATCCAACCTTGACTGATTATGACATACGGTATTACATATATGAGCTCCTTAAGGTAATGTGATCCTACAATCTCCTTTAGTATACTTGGGGCTGTCACTATATTTCTTCTCTCCTTTCCATAATTAACATTTTGTTTTTACTTGTAAAACTGAGTATCTTTGTCTTGGGTAAGGCTCCATTCATGAATACTGTGTTTGGTTCATAATAATAGGGCCTATAGGCTTTTGCTATTGTATCATAAAAACTATTACTTAATATTTCAGCAAATGTGTCGACAACTTTTCCTTGTTACCTGATTGCTTTGGTTTTGTTTGCAGGCCTTGGATTACTGCCATTCTCAAGGCATAATGCATAGAGATGTCAAGCCTCATAATGTTATGATAGATCATGAGTTACGAAACTTCGCTTGATAGATTGGGGTCTTGCTGAATTTTATCATCCTGGAAAGGAATATAATGTTCGTGTGGCTTCAAGGTAATGTTCTCTGATCTGTTGAACATGGTCTAAACTCTATTCCTAAAAGCACAGATATTTGAATTAAAAAAGCCTAAATGAATTCATTACGGTGACATAAATCAAACCAGTAAGGCATGTTTTGATTTGGATTTTTAAAATTCATTACTGGTTAACTGTCTAAATCTTTTGTGTGCCAAGTTTCTTGCATCCATTGAAGCAATTTTGCAGTTGTGGTAATGTGAACCAAGAGTCCATCACTTATAAAACTGAGCACCTCTACCACTTTTTTAATTAAATTATGGGTCTGGAAGATATTTTTGGATAATTGAGATGTGACCTTTGCTACGTGACAATTAAGATTTGCTAAAAGGTTATAGCAAACTTCCAATTTAAGCAAGATAATATTGCATACTAATGACTATTTTGATTCACCTGTTTGATGTGATTTTGGTGACATTGTGGCTCACTCCTTCAAGCTGTCCTTCCTCATCTTTGCCAGCCCAAACAAACTTCTGCCTTTTTCTCTGGTTACCTAAACCCAAATCCAATACTCAATTTCTATCAATACTTAGTTTCATGTCACAAGTTCATAATCTCCAATTTTGTATTCTGTAAAATGACAATTTGTTGTTTGTTTTTTGGAAAGCATTAGACACTGTCACTGCTCTCTTTATCTGATTTTGTTTTTCATTTGCATATATTTGTATCTATAATCATTGGTTAGGTTAAAACTTGCCAAGGGAAAAATGATTGTCTAAATTTAACTATACTTTTATAATATTGCAATGTGAGGACCAGTTGTGATTTCTTAAGTTCTTGAATGTTGCTGACTGAAAAACAATTGTCATGTTTTATGCTTTTGTTTTTCAGATACTTTAAGGGGCCTGAACTTCTGGTTGATTTGCAAGACTATGACTATTCATTAGACATGTGGAGCCTGGGCTGCATGTTTGCTGGAATGGTGAGAACTATAGCTACTGGTTGCTTGATTTGTATCGCATGCACTTGGCATTATTTATGTATATATTCTAAATTTGAAAGTACTTGTGTAAAAACGTGTTATTCTGGGTTATGATTTGTTCATTGTTATTTACGTAGATATTTCGCAAGGAACCTTTCTTTTATGGTCATGACAACCATGATCAGCTTGTCAAAATAGCAAAGGTAAGATTCATGTTGCTTTGCAATGATTATAAAATTTATGATTATCATGCTAAATTGCTAATGCTGTACATATATTAACTGTTTAGTTCCAGACTATGTATAATTGTATATGATATTGTTATCCCTATTATACGTGGGTTTTCAGAGATGACTTAAATCATTGACCATTTTACTAAAAATATTCATTTCTAAACATGAGTTGCTCCCTCCTAGTGGTCCATTGATAGAGATACTTTTCATATTTAAGTAGTTGTTATTGTTAATTATTTGTGATCTACAGGTGCTTGGGACTGATGAACTTAATGCATATCTGAATAAGTATCATCTGGAGCTTGATCCTCAACTTGATGCACTTGTTGGAAGGTAGTTATTGTTTTCCATTTGATTTCCCACATATTTCATAACAACATTGCAATGTATTTTCCTCGTCCAAGCTCCTGTCATCTGAAGTTTGCTGCTTTTACTTTGACTTAATTTTCACTTGGTATATGGATGAAGAAACATTGCTTCCTTTAACGCATCTTTTATTATGTATTACTGTTTTCTTCTGCAGGCACAGCCGCAAGCCCTGGTCTAAGTTTATCAACGCAGATAATCAGCATCTTGTGTCTCCGGAGGTCATTTAAGCGATTTTTCAATCTGGCATTGAGCTCACATTTAGTGTATTCTGCAATTTAACAATTCTTGCATGTATAGATAGATTTTAATTATTTCCACATTCCTGACATGCAGGCAATTGATTTTCTTGATAAGCTCCTGCGTTATGATCACCAGGACAGACTGACAGCCAGAGAAGCAATGGTAATGATAAATAGCTCATTAATTTGTCGTTTTTCCAATTTGACTTAACAGGGACCTTATGGTGCATGTACTTTATATTTGATTTAACAAACCTTTTTTTATTAATTTTTAAGTTGCGTGCACTAACTTGTTGCTGCGACCTTTGGTATATATCCTGCAGGCTCATCCATATTTTTCTCAAGTTAGGGCTGCAGAAAGTAGCAGATTGAGGATACAGTAACTTGATCACTTGTGGATCCATAAACCTGAGTTGATTTGATTTGGGATTGTTTTATAATACCGTAACCTGCACCTTGATTATATTCTGTTATAGTTAACCTTCTGGAGTGTAACAATATTTTGTTGTTTCAGTTAAGAAATAATGTTATTTCCTGCCGTTGAAAATTAAGTTGTGCCTTTAAAGTTATGATTTTGAATGAGATCTTAGAATTTAGGGTGTCAGCTGCAACCCTCTCATTCATGTTATTCCACTATAGGGTTGTTAGATTGCCATGATCCGAAGTGGTAAAGATCTTTTCAATTATGTTTTCGTAACCCTCATAAAAGAGGTGATAACAGCATCGAGTATAATCAATCTGCTTGTGTCTGCTTTTTGGTGTGCCACAGCAGCTCCAAACTCCTAGCGGGTCGTTCTTTTATACTCCATGGAGGAATAATTTCTTTCACCATAGAGTCTCTAAACCAATCATTTTGTTATTTATTATTGTTTCTTTCTCGTCCTGAGCATTTTGTGGCTGAGATAGTTGTGGACGATGGAAAGGCTCTTCCTCCGTGACCATACAAGTATATTTTTCCGAGTTAGTAGTTTGCAAATGAATTTCTGCAGGATGCCTCTCATTTCCGATAGGACTGTACTTTCAATCATATATGATTGGACACGTCAATGTCTAACATAGAGAAGTACGACCACGCATCGAAGCAGTTGTTCCCTTCCAACTGCGTAAGCTGCCAAATATTGCTCGATATTCCTTTACCATCATTAGCCTCACAAGGTAGGATATAAACATGAAGATCATAGAAATCTGGCACTGAATGCTAGTTTGGCATAAGCACACCGACTATTGTCCTACCAACACCAAGCGTCTTAAGACGAAGTCTGATCACAAGATAAAATGCTCGTTGTTCATACGCATCCTTGAAATTATTTTTGGGTACAAAATGAACGGTCATTAAGAACATATCCAATCTACAATAGCAGATCGAAAACACATAGATCTACTAAACCTTCCTTGATTTGTGGCAGCTTGAAGCATCAAAAATTTCATTTTGGATTCAGTCTTATATAAGCCATAATTATTGGTAGTCAAGCACTTACTCTATGATAGTCAAATATTTACTATGATAAGATTAGAATTTATATTTCTGTAACACACTTAAATGACCATTTAACAGTTACAGCTTGACAAAAAGAGAAAGCATCACACAGTTTCTTTCCCAGCTATCAGGGGAAAGCCTTATGAAATGCTTCCCCTCCTTGACTCTCCACATAACACACAAAGACACAATCAATATAAATATGAGGAAGATCCCTGTGAATAGATTAAAAGAGGCCATGATGATATCAAGTTGTCTCCATTTGTGCTCCCCAATTTGTTCACTTTTTAAGATGGGGAAAACAAACATAAATATCAGATTTAGGGTGTTTGGCTTCAGCATGCTCCCTGCACTTAACTTCTGATGTGGTGCACATGAATGTCTGCATGCACACCTTGCACTGCAACCATCAATCACAAAATCATTAATTTTCAGTCAAAGGATCAAATTCAGCAGCGGTCACTACCTTGTTATGAATAGTAAGATGTAAATTCAATGGATATTTCATAAATAATAGTAATAATAAGACTAAATACCCATTTTGGTCCCTCAGAAATATATCGGGGTACAAATTGATCCCTCAAGATTTGAATGTCCAATAACAATTCAAAAAGGGAGACAAATTGGTCTAATAATAATTACTATAATTATAAAATACAGCCCCTAGCCCCAAAGGATGCAAAGCCAAGCACAAAACATGGAACTCTCTTAGCTATAAGAGAGATGCTGCTGATATTTGCAGTTTGAAAAAAAATTAAGTAAAAACAACACCCATTAGAATAATTAAACATCAAGTAAAAACAAAACCCATTAGACTAATTAAACTGCAAATCAATACAGCAGTCTTCGCCCACTGAAATAATACAAGCAATATTAAATTATCGAACCACAACATTCTACATAGTACAATAACCGAGGTGTGAAATTCAATTTATTTGGAGAAAAAATAAAAAACTACAAGAATTAGAAGCTGGTATCAGATATATAAACACCATGTTACCTGGATCGTCATAGCTTTTTTGTTCGTATCCAGCTGGCTTCCTGGCACATATCAAACAAACCATTATAGTCAAGAACCACACCAGATCTAACACATACGATCACAATTTTCCAGATATTTTTGCTTTTTTTAAAAAAAAAAATACTTCCAAAATTAAAAATTGAAGGCGTCAAAGTGTGGTTCTAAATCTAAATCCTCGCTTAATTCAACAATCGTGTTCAACTAAACAGATAGGTTGAATGGGAAATCGATAGGTTGGAGAGAGGGAAGAAGAGAAAGATTACCTTTTGCGGCCTTCTGCTTCTCGAGGTTCTTCTCACGAGCCATCTTTGCCTTTTGGCCGTTGCCTCCTCCCATGTTTGACACCGCAGGCTGAGACCCACAAAACCCTACTTTTCCCAAAGGGCAACGAGTCGAGTCAAGGAAGCAGGAGATGGAGAAGGAGAACAACACGAATGAGCGATGTATGTATCAATTGGTGAAGGGCCTGAGGCTCCACCCAAATTATATTTGCTGACACCGGGCAGCGGGCAATCCCCATTTTATTTTTCTTTTGCCCTTTTCTCTGGGCTGATTTTTACTATACGTGAAACAGGGGGCCTAGGCCCAAGGAGCTTTTTAATTGCGGCTGAAATTTGTTTTTTAATTGTTTTCTCGAGTTGTCATGTGTGGGGGCCAGACCCAAAAAGGGAAAAATGTGTGGGGGTAAAAGTTAAATTGAAAGTGTTAAAGAAAAAACAATCCACACAGACAATTTCTAAGGTTGGTACAATTACGTTCGATATCTCTCTCTCCCCTCTTGTAAAAGTATCAATTGAGGTAAGTTTCCTGTAATTATTGATTCCTTAATTTAAATGGAAAAAAAGATCAACATGCATGTGATTATTGATAAAAAAATTATAATATTTTGATAATATTTGACATATAGATTTACTGAAAATACCTTCTTTTTTCTTATCTTATTATGATTAGAAGTTTCATCCTCACATAATAAAAAATGATATTTTAGTCTATCTATATGTTAAATATTATTAAAATATTATATTTTTATCATTAACAATCATGTACATGTTATATGTTATTTCTCTATTCATTAAAATAACGAATCAATAATTATAAGGAGGTCAATGCAATTTTAACAAAACTCAGGGACCTTGGGTGATAATTTTATAAATAGAAGGGTATCAATTGCAATTGCACTAAACATCAAGAGAGTTTAGTGTAATTTTCTAAAAAAAAAAGACATTATATTAGTTTGCAATTATTGTATATTTATCTTGCATTTCAAACAAATAAAAGTTTAATTTAAATACATTAGCAAGAATGTTTGATTAAAGAAAAAAATTGAAGAAAAATATTCCATAAATAAGTTACATATGTAAAATTATATATGAAACTCACCCATAAAAATCTTCATTCTATTAAGAGTATATTTGGTTAAGAGATAAAAATGGGAGATAAATTTTTAAATATAAATAAAAAAATAAACATCATCCAACTATATATTATTTTATCAATGAAAATGTTTGATCCACCTAACTATCCATTGTCTTGAAAATATTGCGAACAAAAATGAAGGAATGAATCCTATTTATACTAAAAGCAAACAAAAAATGTTTAATTTTTTATTAACAATGTTTTAAAATAGAAAAATAGAAACACAAAGCTAATATATATATCCTATGACTGTGAGAAATGAAAATTTGCGTATGAATGTCGGTCCGAAAGAGTTTGATCTAATAAGATGGAAAGAATGTACAAACGGAGAAAACTTATGAGTGAATCGGCGTTTGATTAGTCTATTGGACTTAGAATGCTTTCAAGTATTAAGTGAAGAAAGGGATTTAAGCATGCTATGGCTTCCCTCTGTTTCATTTTCCTCTAATCAAATTTTACCATGTAATCAAATTATAAATAATTAAAAAAATTAATTAAATAAAAAATTATAAGTGATATCATCATGACATACATATCAAAATTTTATTGAAGGAATATAGAGGGAGACAAGAAAATGACAAAGAAGATTTGATTCCATTAAAAAAAAGAACATCCTAACTAGTTTTTTTCCTTTCACCAATGATTAGTATTCCATCAACCAAAGCCAGATAGCTTATTAAATATTAAATAGTAGTATTAGAGTTGAAGTTATTGATTCTGCCTACATAAAAAAAGCAAAGTGTTCGAATCATCCTTGAGATTAACTGATCTGATAATTTCTAAACCGCTTTAAAATTATGTGAGTGTATTTTCCCTTGAAAGTCCCTCGCTCGTTGTTCCACGGCCACCTGTGACCTATTTGTATGTAATCGTGGTGGTGGAAGCGTCATTTTCAAACACCGACTAGCATTTGGCTTGAGTAAAACATGTACATGTATGTAGTCACACCTAACATCAGCCTGTTATGCAAAGGAGAATATACCTTGCTCTTCTATGCAAAACCCACTTTCTCCCTGTCGGTTAAGTTATCATCAGAAAACACCCTCAATTCTCGCACACACACACACACACACACACACACACACAAGCTCATAAACACTATCTATCTCTTCCATCAAGCCATGGAGCTCTTTTGGGAGCTTGCTTCCACCATAGCTCTCTCTCTTCTGCTTCCTTTGATTTTTATCAAGGTCCTGTCCGTGGCCCCAAACTTGGAGGCAAATGAGAAAGTGTCTGTTGTTGAACGTGATCATGATCATGGAGTACTCAAATCTGATTCTCAGAAATGGGAAGCAGAAGAAGTTGTTCGAATTGTCGGTAAAATTGATGAATTTAGAGACAAGTCAATTCCGGGTAAGATACTGGTCCCAGAAATAGTGGATGCGATTTGTCAATCACCAAAGATTCCCAGTTCAGGGAATTTTGATGAGAACAGAGTTTACAATGAAATTGAAGTCGTGGATTTGCCAGAAAATCCATCTGAGGAAAATTCCCATGATCGTAGTCTCATGTGTGAGTGTGTAGTGGAAGAAAGTAATGAGGGAATTAAGATTAATGAAGTAGAGGTTGAGTTAGATATGATGGAATGGGAATCTAGTGCACGCAAAGTTGAAGAGGTTGAGATATCGCAGTGTGATGAGATTGATGAATCTATGAGGAAGGAAGAAGTTGGTGAGAATAGGGGCTTGTTGGATGAGGAGGATGATTGGGAGGGCATAGAAAGAACTGAATTGGAGAAGCTTTTTGGTGCTGCGGTGATGTTTGTTGGGTCAAAGATCAATGCTGCTGTAGTTGCTAATCTTAGTAATGATGTGAAGATGAAGCTATATGGTTATCACAGAATTGCCACGGATGGCCCTTGCCGGGAACCACAGCCAATGGCACTCAAGTTCTCTGCTCGAGCAAAGTGGTAGTAGATCACCTCCTTTTTATTTATCCTTTGATATTTTAAACATTTAGAACTTTTCCCTCTAGGTTATTTGACTTTTTGTTTGAGTTGCTTAGAGTTACAGCTGTTACATTAGATTGTTTTGATGGGGTAAATTGATTGTTTTTGTTCAAGGAATGCGTGGCAACAACTTGGGATTATGAGTCCAGAGATGGCCATGGAGCGATATATCAGCCTTCTTTCAGATAACATTCCTGATTGGGTGGCAGATTGTCCTTATGTAAGTATATGGTTTAACACTTGTATTTTATGATTTTATCACTTTCCCCCCTTTAAAATAAAATAAAGATAAGATATTACGTACAATGTGTAATGTACCCGCAACCTTTCCCTAGTTAACTTCCTTTAATCACAGATTGTGATGGTAAAATGGGTTATTTATATATTAGATCTCTCAGGTAGATCCCGGAGGGTTCATATTAACTATCAGGAGATGAGTTTTTGTATCATACCATGGCTAAATTTTCATGCCTTTTTACTACAGGGAAATGCTAAACCGGCTTCTGCGGACGTCCCTGCATTTTCAAAACTAACCTTATGATTTGAAGGCATAGGTACAATAGCAAAAAGGTGCTGAACATGATAAGGTAAAATTCAATTATTCCATTTTCAACTCTGAAAGTTAGAAACTAAAAAGATTTTCTAACTTGCAGAATTTATCGGTTTTCATGGAAGTCAAGTCATTGCAATGCATACTCAACTGAACATATGGTAATGGAGTTGAGTTTTCCATAATTTGCTGCCACATTCTTTCAACATTTGCACTATGATGCCGTCTCTGAGATCAGTGCACGTCCCTGTGATTGAGGAAGTGAGGATACACAATTCACTTGTTAAATTGTGATTATTGAATTGTAGTTTAGCCCACATTATTAAATAATTCTGCATCTTCCCTGGGTTGAGGAACTGGTCTGTATATGATCCATCAATAATTTCTGCTCCAATTGGACTTCCACCAGCGTGGGGAAGATTTGTGTGTCATGTGCGTCTGTGAAACAGCGTTAGAAATATTTTTATAGAAGGAAATTATTTCACATAATCTTTAGATTTGCACAACTACAATGCAACAAGGGCCAAACAAAAAAATGATTTTCTAAATTCATTTTTTACACCAAAACAGCCCTTTTTTTTCCCTAAAAATAAGCTGTTGAAGGCGTTTCTCAAACGCACTTTTTGTCAAAAAATAAAATGGAACGGCGGCCAATTATATGTGCAAAATGCTAACACGAGTATTCTCACTGAAAATTTCTTACTGGTGAGCTCACATTCTGGTTGGAGAGTTTTTGTCCATTATTCAATACGAAACTGAAAATTTCTCTCTTTCACCTGAAAACTACAGCACGCATTGTGTGCCTTCCAATTCCACGTTCTGGTGCAAAACTGCAAATAGCAGGACTCATTCTATGATCCTTTCGTGAGGTGATAGTCTGATAGATATATTCCTTCCATGGCATAATGTACAAATTGTCATAAAAATAAAAATGAAAACAAATATAGGTTCGTTAACAATTTATATATATATATATATATATATATATATATATTGGTTTCAACAATTGTTATTATCCTACGCAATTCCAATAAAATCAAGGCTAATGCAAGAATTGCCCCGTAGATTTCTCAGTTCACATATATTTTAATAGGAAATATCTATATTTTAATATGAGTGACCTTATAATAGAATATATAAGATGGCTTCCATAGTTTTTTGTATAAAATTTCTTTTGGGTAAATTCTATTAGATATTCCATAGTAAGATAATTAATTTGGTTTTAGCTGTTATTTAAAACTTTAATCTGTGCACATAGTTTTTAAAGTTTTTATTCATTAGGGTAAGAACTAAGAAACAAAAGAAATGATTTTAATGCTGCTTGATTTTGAATGCAAGAATGCCCTCTCCTGGCTACAATACAGACACAATCAGATTTCTATCGTCAATAATAATAATAATAATAATAATAATAAAATCAAAAGCAACGAATAACGATGTCGTTTTCCTCTTCGATTTTAGCTCCACCCCTTATGGAAGCCAAGCCACTGGGACTCCTCCACTGTAACAAACATAACCGAGCCCATCCTTCGTCGATCAAATCCATTCCCTCCTCTCTCATTCACACTCTCACTCTCTCTGCTTCTTCGTCTTTTCTCACATTTCACCACCAATCACGATCTAGGGTTTACTTCAGATCTTAAACGGAACCGTAAACTCTCGCATTACCTCTCGTTTGTGTCTTGGAACCGAAATTATAAATAGCCAATGGGAGTAGTCATTGAGAGCTCCGTTTGGGAACCGAATCCCTCATTATACATCTTCCTTTTTGTTTGTTGCTGCTTCTCGATCTTCCTTTTCCCTTACGCCGCTAACCACAACAGAGCCTCCACAATCTTCGACCATGGAATCTCTTCCTCCTTTCTCCGTTTCCAGCGGAGCTTCCTCTTTGTGTATTCTCTGGCTTCAGGTTTGCTTCAAATTCATTTTCGTATACGCTGTTAGACTGTTTGGTTTCCTAGAAAATGTGCGACCACAAGAAGGAAAATCAGTTTCCGAAACTTCAGATTTCTTCTGTATGTGGGTGCAGAATTGAATCTCTACGTAGCTTTAATTGATAGTTCATCAGTTTCGTGTTTTTTTTTTTACTTTTTGTTAGATTTTATTTATTTTTCTTTTCCTTTTGATTTGTTGTTACGTATCGTAACTGAATTTCATAACTCGTTTTTCTCGTTTATCGTAATCGGCGAGGTTTGGATCGGTGATGAGAAATTGCGAATGCTGATTTCGTTTTTGGTTTTTTTTTTCCTCGTCTTCTTAGTGATGGAAGGTCTGTCGTCAGTATTTGGGGAGTTTGAGTTAGCTTCCTATGGATTTGGCAGAGAACAAATGGTCAAGTCTCTCTGTTATGGATACACGACGGCTCTCTTTGCTGCTCCTTTCCTCGGCGTGCTTTCAGATTTGATGTGAGCATCCGGTTTTAATTACTGTCATTATTAGATCGCTTAATTAATTAATTCTTGGTAATTGAATATTCAGTATCAGAAGTGCCGATTTATGCAATTTTGATGGTCGACTGATGCCATATTATGACATTTTTGTAGTAAATATGATTTAATTGTTTATTGAGTTGTGTATTGTTATGCGTATTATCTAAATGTGGAAGAATTACTAACACTCTGAATGATCATTGATGTTGTTTGATTCACTATAGTTTTTTCTGTTGATTTTGGTGGATATTTGAGATCATATTAGACTGATTTTTTCCCCCTTTGAAAGTGCATCAGTCCAAAATTTGTAAAGAAGCTCTTATAATCAAGTTTTGAACCTATATATTTTGTGATGTCAGTCTCTCACCTTCCACTGGATGTATTAGTTTTTGGTATTTGTAATTTTTGTATCAATTTAGTCACAGAGTCCTTCTATGCGTGATTTCAATTGTGAAGTGGGCTTTGTTTACATGATGAAACTAACTTGCTACTTACTATTGGTATAGAGGTCACAAGAAAGTTTGTTTAATTTTTTGCATCCTACACTTCTTTGTTGGCGTATGGAAGAGGATCTCAGAGCAACCAAGTATTTTTGTGACTAGCATATCTCTCTCTCTGGCCAATACTATATTCTCCTTCAGTTTTGAGACTTGGATGGTCACTCAACATGAAAAGGTAATCAGGAATTTTTCCTATTTTATCTTGATTTCCACAGACATATTTCATTCCAAGCATTGGCAAAATTGCCACAGATGTGAGTAGGAGCTTATTTCTTGATTGAATAACTTGGTCCAGATTTTTTTTTGTTTTTCACTTTGTGTGGAAAATGTTTGGTTGCCAGTTTCCTAGGAAAGAACATAGGGATCCTTAAAATATGTAGAATTTAATGTCAATCTTGATTTTTGTGTATTTATCTGCAGCAAGGGCACAGGCTAGATTCACTAAATGACACGTTTTGGTTAATGACTTTCTTTGAGTCTGCATGCTCTATTGCCAGCCAAATGTTTTCCAATTGGCTTATTGGCAATAGTACGGGAAAAACACTGCTCCTTCCTCTACAATTATCTTCTTGGCAACCCTATGCTTCACTTTTATCACCAGAGGATGGACAGAAACCCCAGGAGCAGGAACTTTTAAGGAGTATAGTCGGTCCGTCTATGCATATATATTTGGTGGTAAGTTCATGTGCTTTACTAACTCTTGTTTATTCTTCTTTCCTTTATATCAACAATTCAATATTAATATTTTTTGAGAAAAAGAAAACCTGAACAATATTTAGAACAAAGTACTTACTGTTTGTTTGGCAATCCAATAACTTAGTAATAAGTTTAAACATTCTGGAATAACTAAAAAATAGCTACCTCCTTCGATTTAGGTTACTATTAGATTAGATATTCGTTGCTATCTTGTTATGAGAATGCATCTATTCTTCTACCATTAGTTGATATTTAATTGAACTACTTGTTAGAGTTTCTTTCTCTATCCTTTTCTAGCAGTATAGCTGAATTTTTGTTTTTAATTTTCTAGTTTCCCACTTTTCAGATAGTCCTTTGCTTTGCTTTGAGTGACACTTGGCATTTACTTCCTTTCCTATAAGTCTTCTTGCTTTGCATGATCTTTTTATTTGTTGCTTGAATAAATGTTCCAAGAGAAGCTGCAATAAGAATCAACTGAAAGTTTAAGAACACAGGACTCGGTTAAATTTGGACCTCATATTTGACTTATTGAAGTGTGAAATATATCTTGGAAGTCATTATTTCACACATCAAGCTCTATTGATTATTTTTCCACAATCTCTCGTTTCTGATGAGTAACCCCTATCTCTGTGATCTTTTTGTAAATTTGACTTATCAACAGTTTGAACTTGTTTTATTTTAGTTTCATTCTCAAGCTGTATTAGGTCTGAGCTATGTATGCTTGCTAAACTCTTTCTCAATATCCAGACTGACATGATATGATAATTTCTTAGGTATACATAATACACGTGGAAAGTAATTTAAGTATTCTACTGGAGAAATGCATTATTCAATTTTCCATCATTTTGATGAAAAGTTTACCGAGAGAAACATGATAATTTGATAATCTGCAGATAAGAGGATATGGCTGTTGGCATGTGCACAAACTTGCCTTCACTTCTCCATTGGAATTTTTTGGATCCTTTGGGCACCTACAGTGGTGGTATGGTATTGAAATTTTACAGCACAGCTATGACATACTGAGACATTAATGTATGTGGAGAGCACTAAAAACGGGAAAAAGCTCATCTAAGTTGAGCTTGTTTGAAAGTGAGAAAATAAGGATCTATTTACCATTTAATTAATTAGTAAGTTATGATTATGGTGTATTTTGTTAATTTTACAATGGATAGCCCCTTACTTTCTCACTTTAGAGGCAAACACACTTTGTAGAAGCCTTATCCTAAAAACGATATAGCCATATGTTGCATTGAATGAATATTTTACTGGCTTCCTTTTCTTCAAGCTTCTTTGTATTGGTGAATCTTGAAATGCACTCAATTGAACAAATTTAGAAGAGATTATGTTTTTCATTCCATTATAGTGGAAACTGTCTCTCTCTTCATGATTTAGTCATATTGAAAAAGGAGGCTTCAAGTTATTGAACATGTTGTATTTTAGCCTAAGCCTTTAAGTGCTTTTATGTATTCTTATAGTGTGTGGTTTTAGGCTGATGGGCGAGAAGTGCAATTAGGATTGATATATCCTTGCTTTCTGGGGTCAAGGATGCTCGGGAGCACCACAGTTCCTTGTCTCACAAGTGGTCCTTCATCACTTAGAACTGAGGACTGCCTTGTATATGCATACATCATACTGGCTCTCCTCCTGTCCATTGTAGCCTATGACTATCAGGTACAGTTTCTATATTTGAAAAATACCAAACATATTTTTTGTCAGATTTTTGGGCTGGGAGTCTGGATTATGCTCTCATACTTATATCATTTGCAGGAAATTGGAGTTCTGGTGACATTATTTTGTATGTTTCATGCGTGTGTGGGGTTCATATTGCCATCACTTGCCAGACTGAGGACCATGTAAACTCATTGACTAGAGTTGTACTCATTCATGTGCTCAATCGTGGATTTGATAGTTTCTAATTATTTTGGTTGCAGGTATGTGCCTAATGAATTGCGTGGAGGGCTGATGGGCCTTTCTCTTGCTCCTGCAAATGCAGCAATTCTGCTTTCTCTGGTGCAAGTGTGTATCCATAGAGTTATCTGGAATTTTGGAAGCATATAATTAACCAACCAAGCATTATTAAAATGACTTGATATGAACCATATGATGAAAGATAAATTGTGTGTAAGAGGTAATGAAGTTAGATTGCCATAATGGTGGAAGGTGGCATAAGAAATTGCAATTCAAGAATCAGTAGTGGCCCTGTTATTGTTCATCCTTTAAATACCTCGATGTTCTTCCCTTAAAGTAGAAGCAACTATCCCTGTCTAAATTCTTATTTTACCCGCCAACAAGACTCAAAAATTATTTTTGTCTATGCAATGATTATTCAAGCTGGCTGGCACTGCTTTCAAAATAGACATAATTTTTTTTAGTCTGGGTTGCCCTTATTGATTGCTGCAACTTGTCCCTGTAGTTGGTTAGCTATGTAAGGAGACATTGCAAGCTCATATAAACACACCGGGAAGGGTTAGTTCATGGAATATGATGTTTTAGATGTAGTATATTTTGAAGTCTTTGTTTGCAATATTATTATATTCTCAATTCGTTGGGTTCAGCCTAAAAATGATTTTGTGAAAAAAATTTAATGGTATGTTTCTTGTGTTTCAACTGGTTTATGGGTATATTTGCTGTCATGTATATATTAACTTCCATGTTATTGTTTCAGGGTGGCTATTATCGGAATGTTGGAAATTCAGCATTAATGGCATTTGGTGTGTTTGGATTATTGCTAGCAGCTGGTTGCATGCATGCCCTGAAGCAATGGGGAAAGCAACCGTATCACAATTGGCATAAACAGTGAATGCATCCCTTTGGCAGGCTCTGGAAGTGGTGGATGTTTGTCTCCTTTGTTGACAGAAATGAGGAGTACGGAGATGAAAAACTTGGATTGGATGATGCCAATGCAGGCGAAGGGAAATAAATTTCAGAAGCATACAACACTCAACTACTAGTGAGTAGTGCTAAACTTGACTGACATTGGGGTACATTGTGTAAGGACAAAGAGAGGCTGTACAGGAAAACTTCACAGTTTAATTTGTTCTTTAAATTCTTAGAGACCAAGTTCTCTTTTAATTATAGTATGTCGGCCTCCAAAAGCTATGCAGGACTAACGGATTTCTAATTCTGTTAATATGCTGTAGCTTGCACACTTCACTGCTTGGGTTTGCTAATGGAGATATAGCCGGCCAATTCCGAATCTGTAATTGCCTACGCAGTCCAGTTTTCTCCAGGAGTGCATCTAAAGATCATAAGGTGAAAACTGATTCTTGTCGTTCAGTTGTGTTAGCAAGTAGGGCTAGTGATGTGCTATGGGCTGGGCTTCAGGGCTTGTTAGTTTATACTTAATTTAGTAGTATAACCATGCCACACGATTAACCTTAACAGGCTAAAAAGTTATTGGGGAAAAAAAAATTTGAAGTCAAAATGAAAACATTATAAGCTGTGGTGATGTGATTTTTTTTAGTTTGATGAAAACAGGATTCAGCTTGAAGGTTCGCTTAATCCTGTCATTTAGAATCGTTTAAGAAAAAAGGGCTTGCTATTTTACCGAAATTTAGGCTGAAGTAATAATTTATTTCAGATGAAATGTTTGCGTTGGAAATCCATTCTATCTTATTTTGCTTTGATCCAAAAAGAAGGAAAGGTAGAGATTACGATGTGTCTGGGAGGGAGGGATTTTTTTTTTTTGGGGTAAGCGGGAGGAAGATTTTGGATGGAGGTGAGGATACGTTTTTTTAAAACAAAATAATATATATTTTTACGAATGTTTATATTAGATTATTTTTAGTTTTATGGATATTGCATAACTTTCTAAATTTAAAAACGAAATATATTTCTTTCCCCTTTCCTTTACAATTTCACCATCAAATAATGTTTTTGCCTCGATCATTCATCTAAATCATAGAAAGATAGTCTAATAATAACTTTTGCAAGAGACATAATTCCAAAGCAAAACTTATCATTAAAAAATTTACAAAGCAAAAATAATTGATTCGTTCGTTAATTTTCTTTAAAAATCATTTTTTTTAATAATAAACATTTCAAATTCAAGCTATTAGGATTTGATTAATGGTGAGTGATTTTGGTAGCTTACTGGTTATATGTTTAAATCTCTGTCTATCTAATATACAAAAATAAAAACATTTAAAATTTGCCTTTAAAATAATGAATGCTTTGAATGTCTTCTATTTTTTAAAAATCGAACACATTTATCTTATCATTTATTGTAATAAAAAATAGATTTAAAAATAGAAATTGCCAGAAGATTTAATATATATTATTTTTGTCAAATCATATGATAGAAAGGATTTTTTTTTCTCATAATATAACCAACTACTTACAAAGAGGACTTAAAAATTGAAATGCTAATTTAATACATTTGTTACTTAGGGAATAAAGTTTACCAACAGAAAATAAGTTAAAGGCAAACAATTATTTTTGCGTAGATACAACGATCTGTGTTAAGATTTTGAATCCAAGTTGCATGTACTCTTCTAAACATCCCGTTCTTGATTCCTTATCCACTTTGTAGCCGCCCATTTCTCCCCCTTTATCACTGGGCAGCTCGCATGGAGTGATGTCTGCCAAAGAATCAAAGATTAAAAGGTAGGCAAACAACGAGTCTGTGGAGGTCAGAACAACTAAATTATATAATAGTTTTTATAGATATTTAGTTTTATCATTTTAAAGGTTAACATATAATTTTGGTCTTTACATGTGTCATTAAATTTGACTGTAGTCACTATTTGTCATTGATCACATAATAATCAACTGAACAAGAGAAATAGCCAATTAATTGATGTCAATTAAATTATAATTTCATTAGTGCATTTGACGTGATTAATCGAATATAATACAATCATTTCATTTACATAGTTAACAATTATATGACAAATGATAGATTATAAGAGTAGTTAAGGATTTATTTACAAAAGATGACACATGTACAAAATGTCTTAAAAACCTTTTTTCGTGTAAAAATTACCTTCAAAATGTATAGGACCAAAATTATATTTTAACATGAAATTAATCAAGTCAGTAAAATTTATACAATTTAAAACTAATCCGTACTATAATTTTACGTATTCTTTTGTTCAAAATAAATTATCAATTAGCAAATTACATATTTAAAAACTTCCATTTTATTTCGAATTGTAGATAGATAACTTCAAAATAGTAAACAGGATTTTAAATTCATTTTTACATTAAATTGTTGAGTTTAATTTCTATGTACATAAATTTTTTTACACTATCATCTATTTAAATCATTTTATTTACATGATTTTTCAAGTCAAGCGTGAACTTTAACTACTTTTACTGATGTGTCAAACACTATAAAATACATAGGCATAAATAGTGTTCTCTCTTTCATTATATTTTGTGTTCAAAACCTCTATTCTAAAATATCAAACAAAACTTTGTATTTTAATTTGTACTTTCCCTAAAATAAATGTATTTTGAATACTTTTTATTTAGCCTTTGGTGTTACATTTTTTTTTTAATACAGTTGTTGAATTCACGTTTTATTTTAATACTCAGTCATTTGAAATACGAAATGAATACAGCCTTTTTTCAACAAATATGACTAAACAATGAGGAGAATGAAATTCGATTATAAAACATCAACTTTGTATTTAGTGAATAAATGCAAAATATAGAGAAATGAGAGTGATTTCCTTAGTTACGTAAAGCTATAAACCTAAACTTCCAAAACGGCTGAAAATACCTTCTTGTGCGCTTTCTTTTGAAGCTAATTTTTCTTAAGACTATATTTGAGGTTGGATTTTTAAGAAAAAGAAAAGGAGGAAGGAGTTGTAGTATAAAATTATATTAAAAATTCCCTCCTTTAAAACTCAAACTCACAAATATACCCTAATAGTATGTTTGTGAGTTGGGATTTTGAAAGGAAAGAAATGATTTATAGTGTAAAGTTATACTATAAATCCTTCCTTTTCCTCCCGTCTTTCAAAATCTAACTCAAACATACCAAATTCCCTAGTCCCTGAGGATTGGTATCTTGTTCATATATGAGTTAACGGATAATCTTGTTAGATGCTTTTTAATTAAGAATTCAAGGATAACAAAGGAAGAAAAAATGTAACTAGTATTTTAAGGACACTAATTAATAAATCAAAAGTGACAATTTTTTTTTTATCTTTTTAATACAAATAATGCATTGAAAACTTAAAAATCTTATTCTTTAATATAAAAAACCTACCACTTTTAATTCCATGCCATTTGATTCCTTGACTAATGCTAATGGCTTTGAGTATTGGTTAGAAAAACTCTCTCTCTCTCTCTCTCTCTCTCTCTCTCTATATATATATATATATATATATATATATAAAGAAGTCTCATACCCTCATTTGAATAAAAATAGTTGCGACTTTAATGCAAGGATTATTTAATGTTTCGATAAAGAAAAGTATTTTTTTTGGTATTAAAACAGTAGTGACAAATCCTTTTGAGGCGAGATTTCTCATAAGGGGTTAAACCTTTAGCCACGAAACACTCTCTATACATATTGTTAGGGTTCAAACCCAGCATTTTTGTTTTTTGTTAGATGTTTAAATTGGTCTTCAAAAACTAGGCCAGGTATTGAATTATTTTCAAAGATTCTATACATCAATTTGATTTTTTATAATATAAAATAATTATCAATTTGAATTAAAATTAATAGGTAAATGTACATTGGAAAATTAAATTGATATCCTAAATTAATTTAATTAATTTGAAAAATAATTTATTTCAGAAAAATCTTTAATAACTAATGAGTTTTTTTTTTTGGGATAAAGTTTTTTTTTTTGTTTGGTTTGTCAAGGTATTTGCAATGACAAATTTCTTTGAGGCGAAAGTTTTAAGGGGTATACCCCTACCCACGCAGCGATGGATTTATACAATAATTGGAGGGACACTAAAATCTAAAATTTTTATTAGAAGCGTTTGAATGTATACATATTTTACTCTCATTATTTTGTAAAATTAACCTCATATGAAAATAAAAATTATGTGAAATATTTTTATTATGTTTATATATTATTTTTACCTTCATTATCTAAATTTTTTGAATCCATCACTATAGCCACAAGACTAATTTCATGTACACAGTCGGAATACTCAGCAGATGCATGAGGAGTAACCAGAAAGTACTTTTCTTGGAGGCGGCAAGTGTTGACGTTACCCAAGTGTACTAAGGCGAACTCTCGGAAAGAAAACATTACCCAAAAGGGTTAAAAGTAATAAATAACTGAAAAAAGAGGGAAAAGAACTTATTTTCGTACCAAAAGCCTATAGCATATACAACAGCTATTGTAGAATTTCGATTTGAGTTGTGTTATTCTAACACCTCAAAAATAAATATATATTAGAATATCTACTTTATTATCATTAAATATGATGGGTATATGAGATAAATGGGTTCCACTATTATATTTAATAGTGATAAAGTTTGCCTCACTACACCATTTTTAGGATGTTAAAATAACATTTTTGTTTTAATCATTTGAAAGATTTCCCTCTTTATGTATGATAATGTAGTGTAGACGGTAAGTTTTAGCTTTGGTTGATGATCGGTTAAGAGTCTAGCGAACGAACGAGGCTTAGATTAGAACATATTACTATCTTCAGACCCAAAGAAAAAAAGAAGCCTGAGGGTTGAGGGACGAGATGCATTCTTCATTTCTGCCTAACCCAGTAGATCAGTTAAAAATTATGATAACGAAGACGATGGAGAAAAAAATACTAACCGGATCAATTGTACCATTAGGAAACAATGAATAAAATAGAATTCCATCCCCCTTGCGCGGCTTTACTCTTAAGCCAATACACTCCACGTAACCATAACTACCATCCATGTTCATGCCATTCTGCAGAGTAATAGTGAATTTGACTACCTAACTACCGGACTAGGGAATGAAAAGTGCGAAAATCAAGATGCACAGACAAAGTTGGTTTTACCTCAAACGGAAACGCGGTCTCCCCGCCTTCCTGAACATCAGTTAAATACATCAAAAATGTAGCAACCTGCATGGTTCACCAAAAGGTCCAAAACTTACTTTTAAGAATTGAACTAATCAAGAATAGTTAAGCAAACCGCTCAATAGCTGAAAATGTAAAGAAGGAAGGCAGTAATACTAAAACATGTGATTGAGATAAGTATAGGCAATTCAAGTTGAATTCGGGTATTGACAGATAGAGTATAGGCAATTCAAGTTGAAGTACAATAAACTTATACTGGTGGTTTAGAAAATGGAAAAAAACAGTTATCTGAGCATCATATGGATTAAAAGGGTTGAACTTCATCCTGACACAAGAAATAGAATTGTCCAATCAGTATTTATCAAAGCTTACGAATACGGAATACATATCACAACCACGCCTTCTTCGTGTATACACACACGCGTGTTACATTAATTCCGAGTTCCAACACACAAAAACCGTGTCTGAAAAAATGTCGCGAACACTACTCGTATGACAACTAACCACAAATTCCATCACCAAAACAACTTGTAAGTGCGAATGTACCAGTTTGACTTCAGACGTACCCTTTGGCTCTGTTGTGGGCCATATTCAGCAGGATCAAATGCATCATAATGAGAATTATATTTCTGTCCAATCTCATAGCGGAGTACATTAAATGCCTGAAACATCGTGATTCCTCAGATAATTTAAAAATCACCCTGAAAATAAGAGGTTTACAAATTCAACAAAATCAAGAACACCTGAGTTGAAGATAGTACAAAGCTCATTAGCTCAGGGAGGCAAGCCAATATATTCAGTAGTCTAAGGCTCTAAGCGTAAAAAACATTGGCCTAAAAGGTGATTAGAGTTGTGTTCCCCTATTTCCTGTGAAATTTTGTATTATGGTCATTTAGAGGTGAAGTCAATAGCTAAACACCATTTTGTCCCAGACCGAAGTTTTGATTGCACTTATCAAAAGCAAAACTAAATATTAGAATTTTAAAGTCACATTAGGTACAATTTTTCTCTGCATCGGCAACCCGATTATTTTTTTTCAATAGCAATGTCAACTGATACTTCAGTGTAGAGAATTTAGTTCGGATTCACTGGCAACACGAGGACTATTACTTTGCTAGGGCAGGAAAGAAGACACAAGGACATGGCAACACAAACCTCAAGTAGGTGAAAGATGAAATCAAAAAAGATGCTGTGTGGAAAATATAGAATCAAAATCCAAAGGAGAGACATGCTACTAGTTTGAAAAACGGAAAATCCAGAGATCATTGACATAAGCAGACACCCTCCAGCGTGCCCCTTACGCGGAAAAAAACTTTTTCTGTTCCTCTAGAGTAAGTATATTCCAGAAGTAATGGACATATGCTAGTTTTACCAGATAGAAACTGCAAACTAAGTTTTGATCATAGATACAGATTCAAACAATCAATTAAACAAGAGTCATAAAGCACTAGAGAAATATTTTTTGAAAATCAAGTTGACGAGCTTTTCCAAAATGTCTTTTAAGTCTTTTCTGCACACACACACACACACAGAGAAGGTAGGGATGGTACCTCAAAATGAGTCCTGGGAAGTTTAGTTGCTCTGGCTATTTTCTCCTCAATGAAATCTAAAGTCCCTGTTTTATCCTCAGAAGCACTGATGAAGGTACCATAGCTGTTAAAAAAATTAAAGAGAAAACATAAACACGTGATATGAATTCATGGAACTATATGACATGATGTGCATTTTGAAATTTAGGAGAAGGTTCTCGTAACCATAATCACCATTCCTCCCATGGGCCAGATCTTTAATTCAAGAATACATTTACACCGTTTATAAGCAAAAAGATATCAGCATATCACAAAAGCCTCAGGAAATGAAACTAGAAGGAATATTTGAGGGCATTATTATGACAAAATTCAGTTTAAAACATATTAAATTCACAAAGCATGTCATCCAAGAACTGCATGAGGCCTTCCATTCTGCCTAGAAGCAGCTACCTAAGAGGTCAGGGTTCAGGAATCACACACACAAGATGTATTGATATCTTGCTCAAAAAGTTTATTGTCAAGATTAGAAACAAGACAGGGAATAGAAGAGCAAGCAAATATCAGGGAATCAAACAGACTGCACCATAACTCCTCAGATGCTGAAAATCTTATCATTCTCACCATAATGCCAATCAGAATCTACCACGATTTTTTAAGTTTGTTTCCTTAGTCATTCCAATAATAAATCCTTTCTTGCAACTTGATTTAAGTAATTCTTATTGAGCATTTCTCACATTCGTGATATAATCATGCAGTAAACCATTCTACTTCGTGCAGTTTGCAATGAATCCAAACAATTAATTATTCTACACACACACACACACACAAAAAAATACCTTGTTCTAACTCCCTTTGTACTCTCCGTCGTTTCTCCCCTCCGTAATACCAAACCTGACGGTTCAAGTCGTCCCCTTGCCATATCAATTATGCTTTCACATTGTTCTGAACTTAAAAAATTAGGAAAATATAGAGCGCGAGGTCTCCAGCTCAAAACCTAAGGATAACAATCCAATTCCAAACGTCATATATTTGATTGTCAACGCTCGAATAAAGTGAGAAAATGAGTGGTCAATTACTCTTGGATCAATAACTGTTATTGTGTGAGTCCTATCAAATAATCTAAAGGTTGTCAATCCCTCACTTCTTTACCTAATCATCATCCTCACTTTAATGAAGCCATTCCGCTTAACACTGATCTCAATCAAGTAACAATGAAATAATCAATTTCAGATTTCTAATCCTTCTCATAAATGTCTATGAAATCAAAATATTAACGTAAATTCACCTAAATCAGAGACTCTACCAGATAATTTCACAAGCATTGCACTATTTCAAACGCGGAAAGGAAATCGTAAAATGCCGCGATCACTAACTAACCTTGCAGAAGAACACATTTAAGCAAAAAGACTGATAGCGCTTGAAGAAACGAAATCACGCACCTGAAAAGGAATCGACGTGATGGAATTGTCACCTGACTCTCCCGTGCGCAACAAATTGTACTTTGTTTCCTTTTTTGTCGATTCAAGCAACCTCCCCCTCGGTCTCGGCCTCACGCCATACTCATCGTCTTTCTGCAAAATCTAAGCAATCGATAACACTTCGGTAAAAATCAAAACCAAAAGGAAAAAAAAAAAAAGGCTCAAATCAAAATCTGGAAGATGATTATGGTTCAGAAGCAAAAACCTGGGAGTGAAAGAAGAGAGAAGAACCAAAGAATCCAGCGAGAAAGAAGAAGATACATATGACAATGACCGAATGCATGCTGAAATTTCTCGTCCTCCAGCTCCACTTTCCTTTAACCGCTTTGCCTTTCATTTGGATCGTGAGCAGAGAGCGTTATTATTATTTTTTTTTTTCTTTTTTGTTCTTCAAATTACCAAAATGCTAAATGTCAAGTGACTGTTGCTTCTGAAACTTTATAAAAGAAGTTGGTTTTGCGGTTCTCTCAGTTTTGCCAATGGCCGTTTTTTCTAACTGATTTTCGCAGTCCAGCTGGTTCAACGTGTCTGTGTGCGCCCGCCCGCTTATTTGAACTAGCTAGTCCAACCTTCATTAAAAGCCTTTGTTATCATCCAATGGATTCGGTTAATTAATTAGTTTAAGACGCAAACGACGCTTTCAATTGCTCTATAGCTTAGGTGGAAGGTTGGGTGGACCCCAATGGGACGCTCTTTAGCATTGTTTTGGCCTTTTGGGATCAAATCAAATGGAATAATTAATTTTATAGCACTGTTTTTGGCCTTTTGGGGATCTGTTGGAATAACTGATTTTTATGAAATTTTACTTTATATAATATGAGATCTAATCTCCTCTACAAGAAACTATTGCAGATGCGTACCAATAAAAAAATTGCAGATACGGGAGATTAAAATGCAAAAAAAAAAGAAAAGAAAAAAATTGATAGAATATCCAAAAGGGAATGAGATTTGAATTAGAATATAAAAGCAAATAAATAAATTTAAAAGACCAAAATGGAAAGTAAATATTTGTAAGAGACTAAAATGCAAGACGGTAATCCTGACGGACTAAAATAAAAATAAATATATTTTTCAAGCAAAACAATCTTTTATTTAACACCTTAAGGAACACTTTTTCAGTTTAAGGATAATTAAAAATAGAAATGAAGATATTTATTAGTATTAGGGGTGTGTGTATATATATATAAATGTTAAAAAATCAGAATCTTTATCAAAATTTATTTATTAGAACAGTGACATTTATCGGATTTTGATTTACTAAATAAATCATTTTATTCCGTTCAACAATTATTCATATTTTTATTTTTTAGAAATTTATTAATATATTTTAACACATATATATAAAATAAATTTTAATAGAATTGGACAGTTTTGTTTGACATGAATAATCATTTTGAACGTGGAAATGAAGTAAAAAAGAAAGTACCAAAAACAAATGATTTTGATGCTTAGTTAAATCTCAAATTTTTCTCCACTAAAATCATCATTACTGAGTACCATATTTTGTTGTGGAATTTTGTGCGTAACACTTTATAAAAAAAAAAAAAATCACTAACATTGCAGGAGTTCATAAAAAATACTCATTTTGTAAAAGCCATTTATTTTAAAATAAAGGAAGTAATTATAAATGTGTACACAACAGTCATCGCCACAACATTTCGCGCCAATTGAGTCGTGAACGATGGTAATGGGCACGCACAAAATTTCAAGAAAGAGAAATCTTATTCGATACTAGTACGACATAGACAAATGAATCTATTGGTTTTTTTTCTTAGGCTGACTACCTTCACTTTTCTGTCCCCCACAGTTTTCGTTTTTGTCTCTTATTTCATTCATAAACAATGTTCATACAGTCATACTTAATTTGTCAAAAGCCTTGTAACAAGAAGCACAATACGAATTATGTGGTCATATTAGTGACTCCTTCAGAAATACGGTGATGTTGAAATCATTCGCGCATGACTCGTGTAAATAATCCACAACCAATCTTCATTGGTGAATGATTCTGCAGAAATGCTTTCATACCATTTTAATCCTTTTTTTGGAGTTATTATTGATTATCTTATCATTATCACAATTATCATTGTCATTAAAGTAGAAAATTTTGATTTTTTAAAAATTTATTAGTTTTAACTTAACCTTCACCTCTGATTTTATACAAGTAAAACAGATTATATGAAAATTTAAATTTGATTAGATAAGAGCGTAAAATTTTTTCCTTATATTATCAGTGAATTAAAATTATACTCAAATATTAATAAACAAAACATTGCCAAACTTTTCTTTATCGAGATTCAAGCACCTGAAAACTTCACTATATGAAAATATATAAATCTGGTATTTAATCTCACCGCTGCTTTGTAGGTGCAGAGTTCGTTGCAAAACTGGTTGCACCAAATTTCATAAAATGTCATGTACCAGTTTATTCTCGTCACTAATTACTTATAAGCAATCGCTTTCTGAAGTTTAGGCTTACTCATACAGGCTTAGTTAGTTTTTCTGTTAGTTACCATTAGCTACTAACCTAACAGGGCTCTACAAACAATACAAAGTTACAAACTACAATGCATCTTAACCAACAGCCAAATCCATTCGTGAAGCTATTCAAGAAACGGGCTAAAAAATTCATGAATGGACACCACGGCACTCCAACAGTCCTACTTTTTCTTCGTACATCGAACCCCTACTTTGTCGTTACTTTGCTACTCGATCGAAAGTGTCCTTGTCGTTGCTTTGCTGATTGATCAAGCCCGTTCCCGCAGCGTGCTGGTATAGGAGCAGCGTTCCAATTTGCGTGCAACGGAACAGTCGCCACGTTGCTGACAACAGTTCCCTTCGCTTTTCTCAAACCACAAAAAAAAAAGAAGCATGAAATACATTTGGTTCGGATAATCTAAGTCCTAAGAACCTTCACCGCATCAGATAAACGGTGCATAAGAATACCACGTGGACAATAAGCTTGTCCACATAACAAAGGGTGCACGGACACTTAAGAAAATCTGGAAAACGCACAAACGTTATTTTTTTAGTCCTCCACGTAAATAATAATGTGTGGTCCCAGGCATGAAAGCATAAAATGATAAAAACCATTGCTATTTATCAGTGAGTTTAATATCATCTCTTCCTCCTCCAACCCAAGAATTTTAATACCAGAACACAACCCTGCTAAGTTAGTGATAGCTTAAATTCAACAGGTAAATGCTCAGATTAAATGTCTACTGCTCTCTGATTCCAAGTGCAAGACAAGCCAGACCAGGAAGCAGCTATGGCTCGTTGATAATTCATAATCGCAGAGCTTCAAATTTTTCTCATCGGGTTTCCATCAAGGTCAAAGCAATAAAAGATGAGATGGATGGGGAAACAAGCGGGTCATCTGGACGTAGCTGGGATCCTGGGTTGGAAATCGAGGTCCCTTTTGAGCAGAGACCGGTATGTGTAAAACAACTGTGCAATTGTGGCAATTATTGTTTTTCTTTGGATGATACTCCAAACAAGATCTTACATGGTCATTTAAACTGGAACCGTTCGTGACAAGGGATTGAAATGGATTATTAGTTATCATGTCTGTTCCACTAAAACTGCTCATTTTTTAAATTTATGCTCACCCCAACACTCACTGTGTAATGATAGGTGAATGAGTACTCGGCTCTGAAGGATGGAATCTTGTATTCATGGGGTGAACTGGGTCGAGGGTCCTTCTTCCTTCGCCTTGGAGGCCTCTGGTTGGCAGTGTTTACTGTTCTTGGAGTGCCAATTGCAGCTGCAAGCTTTAATCCTTCTAGAGTAAGGAAGAAGTAAAAATTATATGTGCATAATTATTGGAATATCTAATCAAGTAATCCACCAGAAATGTTGATACATATATAAGATTACATTTGAGCTGCACACAAACAAACCACATTTATAAGAGTATTGTTATTCTAACACCAAAAGTGAGTGTCCAATTACACCTACTCCATCACTATTGAATGTGATGGATAAATGGAGAAAGTTGAAGCCACCACCACATCCAACGGAGAGTTGTCCCAATTGGACACCCATTTTGGGTGTTGAAATAGCATTTTTGCATTTATAAAGTGACACATAAAATTTCCTTCTCTCTGTATTAATGTTCACAACTTGCAGGAGCCTCTAAGATTTATACTAGCTGCTGGGACAGGAACACTCTTCATTGTATCTTTGATTGTCTTGAGGATTTATCTGGTGCGTTCTAATCCCTTTTTGTTCTGCATACCACAATCATTTCATTGATTGGGATTGGGGAGTATGGGGTTAAGTAAGGCAGAGTTAAACAAATTTGTCCTGGTGCAGGACATCATGGATCCAAAACCCCGCATTGCATTTGCAGCTCAAGGATTCGAATTCTAGCTCAGTCTGAACTGCATTTTGTAGTCATACATACATGTTTATGTTGTTGCCCAAGTGCAATATAAAAAGTTCCTAAACCAATTCATCATTCACACTGTCACTAAGCATACCCAATGATTAAGTGTCGGAGCTGTTTCTGCACCTTCACACTTATATAACTGTTGCTGTCAAGATAATTGAATTACAATGCAGGGATGGAGTTATGTTGGTGATAGACTTCTATCAGCAGTCATTCCTTATGAAGAAAGTGGATGGTATGATGGACAGATGTGGGTCAAGCCACCGAGGTTAGCCTCTTCTATGCAAAAATTTTTGCATAGATATAAATCTAACACCTCATCCACAGTTATAATGAAGTTAGTAAAACCCCAAAAACTAGTGAATATATCTTGAGTAAAGCTGATGAGGTTCAGTTTTATTGAGTGTACCTAAATAAGAAATGTTATATTTGAATCCATGCAAGAGTCTTTTCTTTCGGCCATTCTTCCGTTACTTAGAGAGAACAGCACAAAGGTACCTCTGGAGACTAAACACGAGAGTAAAACCATAATATTCAAGGCAGTATACTTCTGACCCCAAAGAAAAAAAATCCTCAATGAATTGAAGGTTGGAGGTTAGATGTTGAGTGCAATTTGCACTTTGTTACTTGGACACAATCAAGAAATTTGTTCAAAATGAATGAAATATGATGGATATGGAAGCAGTGACATGCTTCATTTCTCTTATTTCAGGCACTTAAAACTGAAAACTTAGCTTTCTTTGCAGATCTTGGCTCGTGATAGATTGTTGGGCTCTTACAAGGTACTGAACATTGCAAAAGTAACGCAGGCATCAATTCATTATGCAGAAAAAATTTGGATGTAGGCTAGAAAAGCAATATGTTAAAAGTGATTTTCATGCAGCATGATTCACATATATTCCATGTTTCCAGGTTAAACCAGTTGTTAAACAGCTCAAGCAAACTCTTGTCGGGACGGGGGTATTACTTGTTACTGGAGTTTTGCTATTTATCTTTGCTACACCAGTGGAGAATTTTTTCGCTCCACCTTTACCACAGAGGAAAATAAATCAACCGCTCAAGCTCCCAAGGTTAACACAAAGTTCAACTTAAGGTAAGCAAAGACATAGATCGTGCACTATATTCCAGATTATTTTCATCATGTCATTGCAATTTTTTTAATGCATGTTGTAGAAAGGAAGAGTTGCTTAAATTGCCTGTAGAGGTGATAGCTGATGACGATTTAGCAGCAGCTGCTGCTGAGGCTGCTGATGGAAGACCAGTTTATTGCAGAGATAGGTTTTATCGAGCATTAGCAGGAGGCCAGTACTGCAAATGGGAGGATCTACTCAAATAAAGTAGGAAAAAAAAAGTGCATTCAATTTTATTTAGCTGAAGCAATTCATGACTTGTAGTGAATCTATGGCCCAAGGTTCTATTCTATCAGTCAAAAACCATTTAAGTTGTTCAGAGAGAAATCAAACAAACCAAGAAATATATAGTGAAGAAACATAAAGATCACACTGAGCAACAACGTTATCATATGAAACGACACGTCATATTACTAGCTGCATTATAAATTAAGGCAACATGAGTACATAATTTAAGAATTAAAAACGTGAACAAGAAAACATACTTGAATATATATACAGATACACAAGTACATGCATGCAAGCTCTTTCATGCGTATCGGGACAAGCCTGCAAGCAGGAAAAGATTGTATTTGATATACCATGGGCTATGGCAGCCAAGTAGAATTCCGGGAAGTGTTCAGCTCTATGACCACACCAGTTTAGGGGATGAAAATTCCTTGCTCAGTGAAACAACTAGCTTACATAATATTGACCGAACCAAATAGGCACCAGCAGAGGTATGCTCCACACAGAGACATTCAGATGCATGTTCATAAAGATTCTGGTTGCAGCCTAATTCTGAGAGAATTAACTCCAGAAAACATTTTTAACACAATCAACGTCAATGCAAAGCAGCTCAAGAATGATATTGATTCCTCAGATATCAAAGCAGCTCCAGCAGCCAATCCTTGACCCAATGATTTCACCAGTTAGCCCGCGCAAGGCAGATCAAAAACTGAATTTGCTCCAGCCAAGTAAATAAAACTAATTTAGGCTTCTAGTGAGATTTCTTTTCAATACATACAGGGTATTCCTCCCAGAAGTCAGTGTGTGATTGTAGGTTGACAGAGAAATCTTCGGAAATCACTAAATATAGGTCAGTAAAGGATCTGTTGCTCTGTTCAAATTGGGTAGCAATAATGCGGAATGAATTCGTCCATAGTGTCATAAACCCAATATACATGTTAAACAAGTTTCCTACACCAGTGAAGGATTCTGAACATTTGTGCTCCAACGACATTCCTAATTGTTTTCTTGCTTACTTTGGCATATTCAATATCAAGTGTCCGATATGCAAGAGCAAACAGATACATTGCCGGGTGGAGTCTTCTGCATATTACATAACTGAGATGGTCAATAATTCAATATACTCCATAGGCAAGTACTTGAGGTCGGGACATAATTTCTAGCAGTTCTATGAGCTTTTATCACTTGTAAGTATCTAATATGGAACAAAATGTGGTTAACAATGACAAAGTACTTGATTACCATTGACAGGAAACAAAAAAGAATTCAGAAAACAGAGCTATGCTGAAGTTTCCATACAGCAGGTTGATAATTCTGAAGAACTTTTACAATCAGGAACCAATCAGATAAATTAGTCAAGAAATATATGAAATGCGGCTGGTGGCAGTTTATTAAGCCAAGTGCATGTAGACTTCCATATTTTAAAGAAAATCGAACAAAATCCAGATGAAATGCAAAATCCAAAATACAGATTTCAGATTTTCATTCCTGGGAAAATCACAACAATTCCCCAAGATCCATAGTATTATTTATATATCATTAGTAACTATTCAATAATCCACACCATACATTTCTGCAAAAAGTTCTGTTGGCACCTATAAGTAATTCTTCACAAAGTTATAAGACAAGAAATATCAACCAACTTACCTGTCAGCTTGCTCACTATTATCCAAGCCATCCCACAACCTTTGTGATGGTACTGTATGACCATTTTTATCTTTGCCATATGTTTCAACATACCAACCCCCTATGTCATGGTAGCCACACCGAGGCTCAAATAGCCAAAATCTATATGATTAAGGGCTTAAAATTATTAAAAATGTATTACAAACAGGAATAAGGTAGCAGCAGATAATCTTCAAAGATAACAAGTTGCAATGTCATAAAAATTTCGCATAAACTTGATAACAAAACAGTACATTTACTTTAGCAGTTAGAGGCACTGCACAGTACAGAAGAAGAATTTCTCAGCAATAAATCTAAATATTAAATAACATCATCAATTCATGGTTTTTTCTCCTTAGAAGATACAGCAATACCATTTTCCTGTCAACTGAAAGTTGAAAACAACATCCAATGATTAAATTGTTTAAGCTTTCAAGAAAATGTCTAAGTGTTGACAGTATTATAGAACAACATAATAATAGGCATTAACATCAATAGTCAATACTTGAAAAAACAAACCACCAATTGAGGAATTGGAGGATTGGTGTGCATAATAAGATCAGAACATGTTCAAACAAAGAAAGAGATCAACACAGTATGTTATGATGTTCACTAAAAATGTTACAGAGAGATGCCAGAGCTTTACTTGCTTGGTGGTAAACGTGCTCTAGTGCATCTACACTCGCAAACTGAAACTTTGTCACCCACTTCATACCAATGCATATGCTTCACCTGAAAATTTTTATCATAAATAACATTCCATGATTACAAGCATCTAACCATACCAAATTATTCATAATACTATATTTCAAGCAAGATCCTGAAACCCAAGCCATCCTTCTCATATTTAAGAATATGAAAAATGTAAACAAAGAGGACTTACTGCTTATGAAATAGTAAAATCCCTTTTAAATTGTAAGTGTTAAACAAACAAGACCATGGGAAATCAACTTTACATACCATCAATGTTCTATGTTTCATGATCGCATGGGTCTTTTCACCATTGCCGTTGTAGACATCACAACAACCTTCATCGGGAGTGCTCCCAAGTCCAGATATGGTTCCCAAATGAATTCTGCTTCCAACTGCACCATTTGCAAAGTAATTTTTTGAAAAGCCACTGCTGATATGTTTGGGATCTTCATCTGAATTAAGGAAAACGTGAATGTGATCTTCAGCATCTTCTTTCTGCATCCCACTACAATAGCATCTAGGTAGGACCCTGGATGCTGTGGCAACAACTCTTCCAGAGACATGCAATTCTAGATCTCTATATGCATCTGATACGTTACTTGAAATTGCAGAGGTGTGAATTTGATGAGTTCCAAAATCATCTGGCCTTTCTGTGTTTACGTGAAGGTTCTCGTTTGCCGTAGATTGGCACAGGCCAGAATGAAAGGATCTGAAAGAAGTCAACCTTTCATTTTTAGTAGATGATATCTCTGGAGTCTTGTTAACTAGGCAAACCATGCCAAAAAGATCACGGCCAGAAACCAAGTGCAAAACCTCAGGAGTTTCATGAGAGGACCTCTCCTCAGCCTCAAAGCAGTCAGGAAAAAGCTCCATAGGCATAGAATCAATTTCAGGACCGTAATATGCTGCATGAATAGCTGAGTAGAAATCTCTCGAGTACATCAAAATAGCCTGTTCCAACCACCACCTTCTTCTCTGACAAAATATCATTTATAGTTAATCTGTACCACTTTAACCATTCAACGACTTCCATCTCCTTGAAGGCAGTAGCATGTGATTTGTAAATGTGCAACTTTGAACCCTGTCCAGAATGCCTCTGCATAAGCTTTCTCTGAGACAACAGGTACATATCATAATGGGTTCTCTTCTGAGAATCTGAAAGAATCTGCAATGAATCATGGATTATTCTGTTAATCAAAATTCCTCCAAACCAAAGAAAAACCACACAATAGATACCTATGTAGACTCTATATCATGGTTTGCAAGATTTCCAGCAGTTCAAGTCATGAAGCAGGTGGTTTTCTTGCTAATGGGATGAACATAGGCAATAAATCAGCAGCAAACATCGAGTATAAGACCATGTACAGCATATCCCAAATTGAAAAGCTTGCATGTATAGTTGTTTCTCCCACTAGCATCACTACTAACTTGACACATAAGCAGAACAAAAAATCAATGCAGTAAGATGAACATCAGAAAGGCAAATGCAAATTTATGAGAACAATGCTAAACATTCAAACATTGGGCATTTCTAGCTATCAAACATCAATTAGACAACCATTAAGCAACTGCCTATCTGGCATTTCATCTGATTGAAACAATTCGCCTTGGATCATCGTACACTGCTATTCAAAATTTCAAATAAGCGATATCACTATCCAGGGGAGCTTCCCCGAAGTTCAAACTCATTGTCATTGTTCCAATTTGACAGTCTCTATGTTACTTAAGAACTAGCCAAACACATTAACCAAACAAAATAGGCTATCGAAATTCGAGTCTTCCACAGATTATTATGAGCAAGTTATTCTCACTTTTACAGCCATTAATAACTAACTTCGATCGTGCTTTCATTTTTGTTCTTCACTCAGATTATTCAAGCTAAAACCAACTATTCAGTCCAAAGTGATCGCTTCATTAGTTTGTCTCCATTCAAGTTCAAATTTAAGCTATCTCATAAAGTTTGCTCTCCAACAAAAAATAATCCCCTACACAATAAACGACAACAATGATAAACCTCAGCACGATTCGCGCACTCACCTCGTAGGCGGATAGGATTTGCACGAACCGCCGAGACGCAGCGGAATCGTTCCTTGACTCGGCAAGATCCGGGTGAGTTTCTTTGCCAATTTGCGAAACGACGCTTTGATCTCATCGAATGAGCTCGTCTCCGACACTCCTAACACCTCGTACGCGTTCTCCACGGGAAATTCCGCCAAGCCGATTCAGAGGCACTGCTGAAGCCATGGCGTCTGCAACGCCGGCACACAAATACGACATCGTAGCGCTTTAAAATGGCGCCGTTTCGTACAATTGGTATCAATGAAATTTGCCTCCGGTGATTGATTCCAACAACTGGGCTGTACCCGGCGAGATAGAGCATAGTTTTTTTTTATTAAATTTTATTCTAATCGGTCTTTTTTTTTAATTTTGGCGTAATTAGAAAAAGAAGATGTGAGAAATTGCAGGCATGCCGTACAAGAATAGCACTGGAGTGGAGTGGATGCAGAGACAGAGAGTATAACTGTGAAGCCTTTCTGAAGAACATCGCGACATGCTCACCGCAAGTTGCACGGAGCGTGCACTTGTCAAGTCATAAGGAGGTGCATTTGTCAAACGAAGACACGTGGTTGAGAATCCACTTTTTTCTTTCGGGAAATTCTTACAGCATGTAGTGAGGTTATTGTAATTCTAGCTTAACTTTTATTTTTAATTATCTTTAAGAAATTTTCAAATTAAATGCATTTTATTTATATTTTATATTTTATTATTTATTATTTCATATTGGTTTAATTTAATTTTTCCTTCATAATAAAACATGATTATTTAAAAAATATTCTTACATGATAATATAATTATTTAAAAAGCAAAATAATATTTCAAATAACTAGTAATAATTATACAAGTTTCAAAGATTAGCATGTTTGATATGACGACAAAAATGGAGGATAATTTTTAATAGATGAGCTTTATACATAATGCTATATATGAAGTTTATTTATGGATTTTTTCCTCCATTTCATTCTCATACCAAATACAATTAGATAAAAATAAAACAAAAATTATGAATGAATTTTATATATAAAATCACAAATGAAACTCATTCATAAACTTTTTTATTCTACTTTTATCCATCATATCTAGAGGTGTGCAAAGAACGGATTTGCGTTTGATAAAATATGAACCTTACAGAATTTTAGATTCGATATTTTTTTTGAACCCAACCTGATAATGACCAACTATAGTCAAGTTGAACAGGTAAACAAATATTGAAATAAAATTTAAAAGATATTTTACAATATATGTTTCAAAACAAACTATTTCTATATAAAAATAATATTAGATTACATAAAATATAGTAATTGAACTATAAAATCTTATAATTTTTCACAAATCATTATATAAAAATATATACCTAAAAGAATCTTTTGACTTTAAACCAGGTAACTGGATACATGACCTAAATTAGCCAAAAATGCACGGTTATTTTTCAAGACTAAACCTTATTCGATGAGCTTAAAGGGCTGTGTTAACGATTTGGCAAGTTATGAACACCTAATCATACCAAGCACACTATACAGTACGAATTATCAATAAATAAAATTTACACTCTAAAGATGTCCCTAATTGATGTAAAAATGAAAAAAAAAATCCGTAAATTACTAAATTCAGATGGCTATCGTAATTGTGCTCTCATATATACTTCCAATATAGTCAAGTTGAAAAGATGAGATTTTTTATAGGATTTTTTACCCAATTAAAATTTAAAAAAAAAATCAATATTAACATCAGTGTCCTACTTGATTAGTTTTAACAAAAATGTCCTAAAACGATGTTATAAGGATGTCGGGCAAGCTGGAATCAATTTCATACTAAAAGGAGGTTGGGCCACTCTGCATCGGATTCCTTGGAAATATGATCATTATGAAGTCAACACAAGTTGGCTCAACTTCCTTGCAATATCAAGTTGATTCAGCCTTACTCGACTTCTTTATAAACGTGTTTTAGGACATTTTTGTTTAAATCAATCAAATAAGATAGAGTAAACATCCAAATTGGTCTCTAACAATTTTTTTAATGGACAAATCCATCTACAACAATTGTAAACACCCAAATTGATCTTTCACAATTATAAAAATAGGACACTATAGGTCCTGATTGGCCTCAAGCTCCTTTAAAAGAGAGATTAAAAAAGAGCTCGCTGGGAGAAAGTGGAGCTCCTTTGAGAGAAAATAGAGCTTGGAGGAGACGGAGCTTGGCTGAAGAGAAGGAGTTTGGATGACGGGTGGTAAGCTATCACATATCGTCTCCCTCTGCAAGAGCTTTACCTAGTCCTAATTGAGCTCTGCCTAATTTTGTCGAGCTCTATTTCCTCTCAAATGAGCTCTATTCTCTTAGGAGCTTTTTCAACTCCTCCTGCTGAGTATGAGACAGGTTAGCAACCCATAATGTCCTATTATAACAATTGTGAGGAACCAATTTGGGTGTTTATAATTGTTAGGATAAATTTATCTATCAGTATAATTGTCAAGGACCAATTTGAATGTTTACTCAATAAGATATTAATGCTAATATTGATTTTTTTTTTAATTTTGTGTGAAAAATCTTTTATATATATATAGTGCGTCTTGTGACATTGTTACAATAGATACCGAAATAATATGGGGAGATTAAATACATATTTTAGTCCCTTAGAAATATATTTGGACACAAATTAGCTCATTAGAATTTAAAAATTAAACAAATTAGCCCCTCAACACACGTTTGTATAATTGAAAAAATATTGTACATGCATGTATGGAGGGACCATTTGTTCTCTTTTATTGAATTTTGATGTCTCATGAGACTTTCAAAATTCTAATGAATTAATTTGTCCCCTAATATATTATTGATGGAAAATGATTTATCCTCCTACTATATCCTCCTATATATATATATTATGTAAAGTAACAATGGTTTACTTTTTAAAATCTCAAGACATTTATTTTATCACCCTTTTACTTGATTTAGTATATTTACGCATATCTTTAGACATCATTATTAGGAGAATATAATAAAACTCATTTTTGATATACTAAAATGGATATTTAGTCATATGCGAAAGAGGCATTGACTGATTGGAGTATTTTCTGCATTTTTCTATTATAGTCAATTAAATCCCCAACTTTTATACATGAACGATGAATCTCCATCGAATCAATATAATGATATAATAATTAAAAATAAAAAAAATTAGAGTGATTAAAAATTAGAGAGGAAACATTTCTTAATCCTCAGCATATAACTAAAATTTTCCACAAAATTAATAATTATTTCCTATGTACTGTTCATCTATTAAAGAATTTAGTATTCAATCCTCCAAAACTAGGGGTAACGATGGAAGACAAACCCTATACTGTAGTGCATGTCCTTGTAAATTTCTCAATGATCCAATGCGTAAAAGGCATATTGTGCTGTTCACATAGCCCTTAGCTAAACAACAAAATCTCTTTGTCCTGATCTCATCATATTTTTTTCTTCTTTTGTCAAAAAAGAAAATTGACTCAGATCGAATTCATTGTGAGCAAAGTGTACGGCACCATCATATCCTATCCTTTGCACTACTATTTCAGATTGAAGCAATGGTTTTCAAATGAGGCAAAACGATCATAAAATTTCAATGATGAAGATATGGAATTTTTCGATTTCAACAAATTGAGAAGACACTATATATGAGAACAACCTGTGAGAAAGCAGCAAACATGACGTCAAAGCTCTACATTAACTTGTTGCATGCTTTTATGTCAATGAGTGAGAATGACCGTGAATCAATTAGGAATATCATTGCCCATGCTTTTAGCTAGGTTTCTTGCATAATTTGATAAACACCTATAGAACAGCCGGCGTTATTCTGACGATGCATCTTTTCGAATTACTTACACTTACTTACGTGCACATAATCACATTGATATGAAGAATGAGCGAAAACAAGGAACCAATGATGAAGAGAAAAATGTTGGAATGAACGTTATTGGAAGCCTAGTCAAATTTAAGAGGAGTTTATCTTATCTGGGTAATTTCATTACATGTATCACATATATCTTTTATTTAGCCAAAAACTTAAAATTAGCAGCTAATAAGATAGAAAGGAAAAACTACAACGATATATATATATATATATATATGTAAAATACGATTAAGTGGCAGATGATCATTAGGGTTAAGTTGGAAGAAATTTTAATTATATATGTATAATTATTGAGACTATTAAAAGTTGATATGTCATGTTATATGAACGAGAGAGAAAAACAAAACATTTATACTTAAAGGTCCAAGATTTTTTTTGTACATAAGCAAATAAAATAAAAAGAAAGCTTATCATAAATGAAGAATCCCAACTACATTCTGCCAAAAGGATGAGCTGAAAACAAGTGGGTGGATTCCCAAATCTAGTCTCACTCTATTGAAGAAACTCCAAGTCTAGTAGGAAAGTTTGTCGCCTGGTTGGCTTCACAAAGCACATGTTGGAGCGAACAATCCCAATTTCAATGAAGAAGGCTCTTAATATCCCGAATCAGACCACCAGACTTGAAAGGAGATATAGTTGTCCCCACTAACCAACGAAGGGCCTCAAGACGTCTACTTCACTATGCCAAACATGCCAAAAACAAAGTTCCTAAGCTAGCAAAGGCCACACCTAAGGGCCAAAAGCTCAGCCCCAAACTATCCATAACACCACGGCGCTAGAAAACCCAAAGCCATAAACCGTTCTCATTGAGTAGGAAACCCCCAAAACCAACGAGCCCTGGATTACTGATGTAATATCCTAAGTACAAATGTTCTTAGATAAGTCTAGTACAGTCTTATGGTCTCCGGGATCCACACGTGTTGCAAAAAAGGCCCCAGATGCAAAAAGATAGCAAAATATGCAAAACTAGTGCTCTCGCAGTAACTTTGCCTAGCGAGACTAAAGCTCGTCAGGCAAAGCCCTTTTCTTCTAAAAGAGTTATGGAGCTTGGTTAGCTTGCCAGTTGAAGCCTTTTCTTCCAGAATGGTTCTGGAACTTAGTGCTCTCGCCTAGCGAGGCTAAAAGCTCTCCAGGCGAAGCCTTTTTCTTCTAGGATGGTTCTAAAGCTTGGTGAGCTCGCTTGGCACTTATGATCTCGCAGGGCAAGGTTCCTCAACGCCAAAACGGTACCAAAACGACACAGTTTTGGTTTAGAGACCTTTACCCTATTTAAACCCCCCACTCTAATTTCACCCCCAAAATCTGAAAACTTAGCCACCCAATTCTCTTCCTCCCATTTCACTCTCATCTTCCATCAATCTTACTTCCTTCAAGCTTCAAGGTAAGAGATTTTGATGATTTATGCTCTCTTTCTCTCTTCCTTCATATGATCTTGAGTTGGTTGTTGTGTTTTTCATTGTTGTCAAATAGGGGTACTCCCTAATATTCTTAGAGTTGATTTAGAGTTTTTTAGAGATTATCTTAGATTAATCATGGGTTTTATGATGGTTATAGCAGACATTGGTATCACCCCGCTCCACGAAGCTCCTTGGTTGTTGACATCACTAGTTCTCCCCTCCAGGTTAGTAGGTTCAATCATGTGACCTATATTTTGGTCATTATAAATATTTTCTTAGCTTGATGGTATAGATGCATGATTCTAGAGATTATCCTTAAATTGAAAAGAGATTATTGTGATTTTGTTAAAGTTTATGAACTTATGATTTCCAAGTGAGCATGAAATATGTTTTAAGAAAAATGATGGACCATTTTGTTGCCAAATTGATTTTTAAATGGTTTGAATATGAATATGAACATTTAGAGAAGATATGATTGACCCAATGTTTTTTTTAGGATTTTATGTGTTGAGAGCTTTGATTTCAATTTTAGAGCTAGAGTTCAATTATGGAAATTAAGAAAATGTTTAGTTTTCATGTTAGAAGATTAGACGGTCGTTATAAAGAAACAGACATTGAGTTAACATCTGAGAGATCGTTCACCTTGGTACCAAATTGTCTTCCAGAGGATAATCCATCCCTAGAATATTCAAAGATGAAACCTAGTTAGGTGTCAAAATTAGGACTTTATGAGATACCCATAGAGTTAATAGTAAATCCACATATTCATATTGTTATGCCATATATGCTATCCATAACCAGAGATTCCTATTTCTCTATTAAAGTCCTGTTATTTATGATTTTCAGAGATTACAAATTTGGGATAGTATGCATGTAAATATGAAAATGGTTTAGAATTGTTACATTGATTGTTATGACTATATGTATCTTTGTTGTTATCCCATAAAAAAGTTACGAGTGAGAATCTCACTCTTTTAGATGAAACTTACCCCTCTCTTTTTCCTTCAATATCACAGATGTTGTGGGTTTTTCTTAACCTCTTCCCCGCAGCATTAGAGTTTCCAACTTGGTGAGCTTCACGTTGCCATGAAGTATTTTGCTTTTTGCTATAAAATGCTTTAGTGATAGATCGGACGGTCTCTGGACCATGCGTGATTAGCTTTTTGTTTTCCATGATTCATTATGTATTTAAAATGACATAGTTTTCATGGTTCTTTTGTATAAAGCAACTCAATATATTTTTAGATATAATTACAATTTCATATTTGGAATTATGTAATGGATTATTTATATTTGCCATGATTTGAAAACGGAAGTTGCGATTTATATTTATAGATAGATTTCATGTTTAAAATATGCATAGAATACGACTAGCGACCATAAGGTTTATGTGGGGATGAGATTCTTACACGTCGATCACGTTCCCAAATCAAGTCGTGACAATGAAACTGCCATCAACATTAAGCTTAACAAAGGAAAAGGACGGGTGGTCCACCTAACAATGGAACCATGAATACCAGGGAGGACAAGAAGAGACATGAAGGTAGGTATCAACCGTGTGTTGGATTTTTAGTAGGAAAGCCAAATACAAGTTATAAAAAACAACAACATTCCTGCCACACCAAACCCACCAAATAAAAGTCAAGAAAGATGAGAGTTTCTTGTGCTAAAGGACTTCAACCAAATTCCCAATAGCCATATCAAAGAAGTACTCCCCAGATGAAACCCCAACTATTGCCAAACCACCAACTGAGCATACCCACAGTCCCTAAGGCAATACGAAACAAACTCCTCCTCCAAGTCACTCCAAGGACATCTATTATCAATTGCCAACTGGCATTAAAACCTAAGGAGATTGGTAGGTAGACAATTATGAGTAGTAGCCACACCAAAAAATAAACCTTATAAGGAGCATGCAAACACCAAACCCACTTCCAAGAAACAGAAGCGGGAAGTGGGCTAGAAGCCAAGAGCCACCTATATCCCAGGCAGCTAAATAACAACTAGAAGGAGAACCATTCTACACTAAACAATCAGAAGACGCAACAAAAAAAGGAATGGACGTGTTAAGAATAACATTACTAACAGGGGGATACCGTGGAGAGGTGACTCAAATCCCACAAGCCAAAGCACCAAGAATCCTTCACCCTCAAAAGAGTATCAGAAATATGCACATAATCAATCTAATCACAAAGGGGACCACCTCTAAACCAAGAGTCAAACCACAAGGAGGAAAAGCCATCACCAAGCCAAAACATAATCGATCCTTAAAGACGGTCACAACCCTACATATGGTTTTCCAGATAGAAGGCGCTAAAGGCTACTCCCAGGAAAAGATCCTTACTACAAATACTTATGCTCAAAAATCTTAACCCAAAACTTGTCTCTATCATGATCATACCCCAAGCAAACCCAGCAAGGCTAAATTAACATTACGAATTTTCCTGATTCAAGACCTTCGTTAACCATGGGCAAATAAAAAGATAAATTGGTTGGAGGTGAGATAGAGATGAAGAACGTCAGTAAAAAATGCAATGCACATATTCTTATTAAATAAAGTAAAGAAATATTCCCTCAAGTTCACAATATAAGTCTTTTTAATGCTATGTGTTGGAATTAAGGTGATAATTGGATTTCATTAATCTTTTAAAAAATAAAAATAAAATATGAAATTATCTTTTATCACTCATCATAAACTATCTTTCCATTAAATAATTATACTCATATCCATTTATTCTCACTTATTATAAATATCAGGGTAAAATAGGTAAAAAAATCATTAATGCTTTCTTGGGATATGAAAATGACTCGTATTTTGAATCAGATAAAATTTTTTAAAATAACTTATATTTTGATTAAGAGGTAGTAATAATTTTTCAATCAAAGTTTGAAAAGAAAAAAATGGTAAATTTAAAAATCATCGCATGCTATGATGATTTAATATATTTTAAAATAAAAAATATTTAACAGTGTTATTGATGATTGATAGTGGTATTAAGCTGTTTGCTTTTGAGCTCTTAGCCCCGTTGTTGATTAAAAAAAAATTGTGGTATTAAGCTGTTCCTAAAAGTAGGTGGTAATTTTAAGAAACAGTCAATATTTTAAAATTTCTAAAAGCGGTATACCTTAAAGAATGAAAGCATTCTTAATTGATTTATTAATATTTATTTATAGATTGACTAGCATAATTGAAAGTCTTATATAGACCTCTTCTTTTTTCTTTCTTTGTAAGCCTTCAATTGTGTTTGTGTCAGCCGCAAAAACTCCCTTGATTCCCCAATTCACACCCCCTTTCTGTATCATGGTTTTTGTCGCATTGCAATATATGCTCAACTAATCAGTCAACCATCTTGCGTTTCCTTTCTTTTATGCTCTTCTCATACTTCTTCCTCAGCCATAGTTACAAACTGTGTCAGAAATAAATGGTTTTATATTATCCTAACTAATTTTGAATAAATATATTCAATATTAAATAAAAATTAATATTTATATTTTAAAATATTACATATGTATATATTTTTAATACTTTTGTCTAGTATACAACATTATGTTATGTGTGTCAATTTAAAGCAAAAGTTTAAAAAAAAATTAAAATAACATTTCTTCCTTAGCCATAATTATTGAGATATTAAATGTAATTTTTAGTGAAGGACAAGCACGTCAGCGGAGCCTAACAATTACTAGATTTCATACGGAGAGTGACAGATACAATAGAGATTATAGAGACAAAGATATAAATAATAAATATGTATAAAAATATTATTAAAAAAAATATTAAATTTCTGTTGTATCTTATTTTCATTTTTAGAGGTATAAAAATTTTATATTTTTCTATGATCTCTATTTTTTATCTCCATCATTAAGTAAATTTGTGTTTTCGATATTTTCATATTTTTATCCCTATATCACTACTCAAACATTACCTAGGAGAATGTTTCTAAATTAAAAGGATGCAACAAAACTTTTAAAAGAATTTACTTTCAACATAAAAAAAAAATAGAAATAGATTCTTTCAGGTGATCATGTAACGTAACTACATAAGAAAGAAAAAGCCCTTTAGTTTGGTTTTCTTGTTTGGCTTAGCCCCTTCGTTCGGGATAAAAAAAGGAACGAAAGAAAAAGAAAAAGCCACAATCATCGTAATTAGACCTCTATAAATTTTAACGAAACCCCACCTATTGAGAGTGTTTAGTGTGTATATCTCTTCACGCTACATGGCTATAAAAAAAAAATAACAACAGCTTCTTTTTTTAAAAATATTTACTCTTATATTTAATAATGTATTGTGCTACTATCATTTAATAAATTTCACACCTCATATTGTCGTTAATTCAGTAAAAAAATGAGAACACAAAATGATATGTTAATTATATATAATTAGTGGCCATATAAATTTTTTATTCAAAATATATATTAAAGGTAAACTCATTGAAAATAGCCCTTAATTTATTCGTTGGCAATAGTTATAAAATGGTCAAGACACCCCTTGAATAATATAAAATTTTTTAAAAATTACTTATAATTTACATATATATATTAAAAATATAAATTAAATATTCAGTTGAAAAAATATATAAATATTAAATATTTCATTTAAAACACTTTATTAATAAATTCTCCAATGGAAAACCGTGCAACCCCAAACCCAACCCAACAGTGATATATATAGGATGCCATAACCCATACACATGACTCAAGTGTTTAACTAGCATGAGCTAAGTGTACTAGTTACTAGAAATTACCAGAAAGGAGGGGTCTCAAGTTACAGGAAAGAAGGGTGCAATTAATGTGACGCACATGGAGCTCATTCCCGTTGCAGTATCCTTTCCGTTTTTCTTTCTTCTATTTTTGTCACAAAACGCATATTCAATTTACTGGAAATCCACTATCTAATTCTTTTCTTCCATTTTTCACACTTCTTTGATAGCAACATGCACAAAACCTCCACTAAAAATGAGCCCTATATAAAGCTCAGCTTTCCATCACAATGCTCTCCCTACATTCAAACAACGTAACTGTGAGAGAAAACACCATGGAGATACTTAAGAAACCTCTCGTCGCAACTCTTTTCGCTTTGGTTCTTTGCTTCTGCAATGTATCCATGGCGACAGCGAAGAAGAAGACGACGGAGAACCAGAAGAGCACCTACATAGTACACGTGGACAAATCCCAAATGCCAGCAAGCTTTACACACCATTCAGAATGGTACAAATCATTTCTGAAATCGGTATCCGACTCAGCAAAAATGATCTATGTCTACGAAAACGTTCACGGATTCTCCACAAGATTAAGACACAAGAAGCTAGGTTACTGAAGAGCCAACCTGGTGTTCTAGCGGTGCTGCGAAGTCGAATGTACCAGATACAAACAACTCGATCCCCACAGTTTCTCGGGCTCGACAAAATCAAAGACTTACCGATCCACCCAAAAGCAACATCCGACGTAATCATCGGACTCCTCGACACCGGCGTTTGGCCAGAAAGCAAGAGCTTCGACGACACCGGAATGGGACCCATCCCCGAACCTGGAAAGGCCAATGCGAAAAAGGTCAAAACTTCACTGCCTCAAACTGCAACAAGAAACTAATTGGAGCGAGGTTCTACTTATCGGGCTTCGAGTCTTCAGTGGGCACAATCGACGAAACCAATGAATTTCAATTTAAATCTCCACGTGACGGATTTGGCCACGGCACCCACACTGCGAGCACGGCCGCAGGGTCTCCGGTGAAAGGCGCGAACCTGCTCGGTACGCTACCGGAACGGCACGTGGCATGGCCCCACGCGCCAGAGTCGCTATGTACAAGGTTTGCTGGCGTGATGGTTGTCACGACTCTGACGTTTTGGCCGCAATGGACAAGGCCATCTCCGACAACGTCAACATCATCTCCGTGTCTCTCGCAGGATCAGCACCGGAGCAATACTACGAAGACGTCATCGCTCTCGGAGCCTTTGCGGCAATGGAGAAAGGCATCTTGGTGTCTTGCTCCGCAGGAAACTCGGGTCCCTCTCCAGGAACTCTCATCAACTTGGCACCTTGGCTTGTTTCCGTGGGCGCCAGCACAATCGATCGGGACTTCCCGGCCTATGTTAGCCTCGGAAACGGACAAAAATACCACGGGGTGTGCATTTATAATGGCAACCCTTTGCCCGATAAACTGCCACTCATATACGCAGCGAATGCCAGCATAGGAGGCATTCCATACTGCGACGAAGATTCCTTGGTGCCAGAAAAAGTTAAGGGAAAAATCGTGCTCTGTGATAGTGGAGGTGCTGGTAGGACAGAAATAGGATACAATGTGAAATCTGCTGGCGGCTTAGGCGTGGTGATTGCCAATCAGGAAAGAGAAGGGAGGACTTGCTCGCGGAGGCACATGTTTTGCCGGCTTCAGCGGTTGGTTTTAAAGCAGGCAAAGCCATCAAGGGTTACTTGTCGTCCCATCCGACACCAACGGCCACGATTAAATTCTATGGTACTAAGCTCGGGTTTAAGCCCGCGCCGGTTATTGCTTCTTTCAGCTCGCGCGGGCCCAATCCCATCACGCCGGAGATATTAAAGCCCGATCTGATTGCGCCAGGTGTCAACATCTTAGCGGCGTGGTCGAGGGCCATGAGTCCTTCAGAATTGGACCCCGATAACAGGCGCGTGGATTTCAACGTCATGGCGGGCACGTCCATGTCATGCCCTCACGTGAGTGGGCTCGCGGCTCTGATCAAGTCGTTTCACCCTGAATGGAGCCCAGACGTTATTCGCTCCGCGCTTATGACCACGGCTTACACCACTTACGCCAACGGTCAGAGAATTCTGGACAGTGCAACTTCAAACTCGTCGACGCCGTTAGAGTATGGAGCTGGACACGTGAATCCCGTTGCTGCGCTTAACCCGGGACTGGTCTATGATATAACGGTGGATGATTATCGTGAGTTATTGTGCGCGTTCAATTACACAGCTGAGCAGATAAAGATGCTGACGAAGAGCAAGTTCAAGTGCGACGAGAGCAAACAGTACAGTGTGACGGACCTTAATTACCCTTCGTTTGCGGTGGTGTTTGACTCAGGAAAGAATGTGGTCAAACACACGAGGACTCTTACCAATGTGGGGCCTGCGGGGACATACAAGGTGTCTGTTAAGTCGGAGAACCCATCGGTGCAGATCTCCGTTGAGCCAGATGTGCTGCATTTCGAAAAGAAGGGGAAGAAGTCGTATACAGTTACGTTCACGTCATCAGGTTTGAGCAACTTCCAAGAGGATCTTGGGTTTGGACGTTTAGAATGGTCTAATGGACAGCACGTTGTTGGAAGCCCAATTACGTTTCGCAGGAGTGAAATATAAATCCCTAAGAAAGCTGACCAAATGTTCTTAACAAAATGTATAGATAATAAACCATTATAGGTGTTAATTAGCATCTAGAAAATGTTGTATTTATCCTGCTATAGATAAATGAGAATCATATACCATATATGGATAAACTTCTGTATGGAACATGGATAATAAACCAGTAATCACAGCCTATCATACAAGCATGTGCTTTGATAACTATTATTAAACGTTGGCAATCTAAGTTCATTGGCACATAGCACACACTTAGCATGTAATGATTCGGTGGGCGCTCTCGTTAGTTGATGCATCCGGTTCAAGGCCATTCTCCACATCCCAACTTCAAGCTATTTGTATAGAAAGAACACTCTAATTTCGTGACCTTTGATCAGAAGCTTTTTCATATAAGATTTATCTTCTTCAACGAAAGAGAGTATTTGGGAGATAACTTCTATAAATGTTAGCAGTAAGTAGATAAGTTAATAATCGAATCAACAATATAATTCCTAAATAATGAATATATGTCGAGTATTAGAGCAAGTCTTATAACAATATTGCACATAAAATATTTCTCTTTAAGTCACCAATAATTTATAGTTTTATATATAATAAAAGTATTTTATACTTGTTATACCAAAAGAAGCAATCGTATGACGGTGAAGGATAATTTACTCTCTCATATCTTCTTGAACATGTGATGGTCCTCTTATTTAAACTGTTGGATTAGATTTTACCAATTAAGATTTAACATATTAATTATTGAATAAAACTTATTAAATGATTTTAAAATGTTTTTAGAATTGAAAAAGAAAAGAAAATATTTAAAATTATTAAATTACCCTAATTATCTCTTGACCATTTCCTTTCCTTCCTCCTCCTCCCACCACTACTCCCATAGGAACCATCGTATTTGCTAATCCCCACCTCCTCCTTGAACCTATTGCCTCTACACTATCTGTGTTGAACCGTTGCCCCACCCTAAACTATAGCAACGCCCATCTATCATGTGATGGGAGAACAACATTATTTGTTTATTATTAGAAAGTCCATAATTGTTCTTGTTAGTAGATTTATAGCAAGAGTAGTGGTTACTCTTGGATCCATTCACTATTAATTTTTGTAATTATGGATCTTGTTATTTTGAATGTTTAATGGTAGTAAAAAAAAAGTACATAGTAATAAAAAATGATAATTTCGTCTAGTCTTGTTTTTGCCATCATAGAAATCAACAAAAAAGAAAAAAGTCCCTTTTCAAATATAATAATCATAACAACCCAAAACTTTCATTCTACAAGATCAAGAAAAAGAGCCACTTGGCTCAGGGTGTTGCTCGAAGTAGAGGTAAAGATTGATAGCATGTTAAGGAAGAGGGTTAATATTTAAAATGTTGGTGGAAAAGGAGATTACTATAGTGCTAGCGAGAGAGACAGTAGTAGGGAGGTGATGGCCAGAAAAAGGAAGGTGATAAGATGAAAAAGAAGATTGTGAGTAGATACAAAAAAGGAAATAAAATTTTGAAGGAGATTAATTTTGTAATTTGAAAGTAACAATGAAAGGAGCATGTGAAAATTCAAAACCAAAGGGGGATCAAATTATTAGCCACCATTGTAGGACAATATGTTTATAAAGCTATATGCATGATATGAAAAGATCCCAAACTATTTTAAATTTTTAATACTTGTATATGATGATGAGTTTGAATGACTCATTTCCTATTCCACTTATTTCTAAATTTTAAAGTTAGCTCCTTCCAGGAACAAAACTAGACCAATTTTTTAGGAGGGGTTAATATTTAATAGTGAATTTTATCTAAAAATATATATATCCTACAATATTTTTATTTTATTTTAAAAATTATATAAAAATATTTATACATAAAAATAAATATTTTACAATTAAAATTTAAGAAAAATGCACACGTGTATGTATTATTTAAAATTAGAATCACGTTATACTAATATAACTTTAAATATAATTATATTATTTAATAATATTTAAACATGGTTAAATAAAAATTTAACAAAAATTAATTAAATAAATTTTTTTTGAAAGGGGCCACATTTTAAAAACAAAATATTTATAAAGCAAACTAAAAAATTTAAGGGGGCCATTGCCCCTTAAGATACACGAGGCTCCACCTCTTGCTCCTTGCACTTCTCATCACACTATAATCATATATCATATCATATATCATATATATATATATATATATATATATATATATATATATATATAAAATTTTAAAAGAGGGTTCATGGCTTAGTGAAATTGATGGTGCGTCAATTGGTCTTTAATTTCATTTCCCTCTATTTTTCTTGAGAAATGTGCAACCAATCATTTCCATTCTTTTCATTTATGTGGGTTTTCATATCAACCAATGAGATTATCTATATTCTTATTTTTTTATTAAAATCATATATCTGATTTCTATTCTTATTTTTTATTCAAATTGGACTAATAATCCTTCAATATTTTAATATATGTTTAATTCTTTCCATTAATGCCTTTTCCATATTTAAATATTTCTATTTTAATTTTTTTTCTTTTTTCTTATGCCATATTGTAAATGGAAAGCCCTGATCCCATCTAAGATTTTATAATCTAGCTACGTTGAATAAATTGCTTCTAGTAATTTTAAAATTCTCATGATCATAATCTAGGTTGAATAATTATTGTTTATATAGCTCTTGTATATATATACTTATATGAGGGTCTAAAATAGAATTTGAATTAAATAAAATATTATAATTCCAATATCAATGTGCATTCAATCACTTCCATCATTTTCATTTATGTGGGTCTTGATGTCAACCAATGAAATTATTTCTATTCTTATGTTTTTATTCAATCATATACATTATTTCTATTCTTATTTTTTATTCAAATTGAACTAATCCTTCAATATTTTAATATATGGTTCATATGTTTTAGTCTTTCCATTTATATCTTTTTCATGTTTACAAATTTCTATTTTAAATTTTTTCTTCCATTTTTATGTCTTCCAATATTTTATAATCTAGGATGAATAAATTGCTTTCAATAATTTTAAACTTTTCATTATCCTAATTTAGGCTGAATATTTATCGTTTATATACTGTAAATAATTTTTTTGATCAAAACATTCCTTTAATATTTTAATATATGTTTAATTCTTTCCATTTATGTCTTTTTCATATTTACATATCTCTATTTTAATTTTTCTATTTTTATATCATACTATAAATGCAAAGCCCTGATCCCATCCAATATTTTATAATTTAGGTTCAATAAATTGCTTCCAATAATTTTAAAATTTTCATGATCATAATCTAGGCTGAATAATTATAACTTATATAGTTATTGTATGTATATACTTATTTGAAGGCATAAAATAGAATTTGAATTAAATAAAATATTATAATTTTAATATTAATTTTATTAATTAATCTTTTCAATCAAAATTTTTTATTAAAAAATTCCTTCAATATTATAATATATATGTTTAATTCTTTTCATTCATGTCTTTATCATATTTACATATTTCTATTTTTATTTTTTCTATGTTTATATGATCTACTTTAACTGTTTAAATGCAAAGCCCTAATCCCATCCATCATGCTATAATGTAGGCTGCATAAATTATTTTCAGTAATTTTAAATTTTTTATTATTCTAATCTAGATGAATAAGAATAGTTGATATAACTATGATGTATACTTATGTGAGGACATAAAATAGAATTTGAATGAAATAAAATATTAAAAATTTCAATATTAATTTTATTAATTAAAATTTATCAAAATATTCACATTATGAATTTAAAAACTTGAAGATATAGTAGATCTTTTATTTAACAAGATAGAAAATGGAATATAATATCAATCTTTTCTTACAAAATAAGTAAGTAGATAAATTTAGAAAATGAAAAGATATAAAACTTCTTTAATTAGTTTTTTATTTTTAAACATTTATTTCTAACATTGAAATGATACAAAATTGTTTCATTGGTGTGAACACCCAATTTTGTCCATTCATTTAAATAAGAAAATAAAAAAGTTTACATTTTGTTTACTTTGAAACTTTTATTTTATTTGATAGCCTTTTCATTCATTCCATCCAAAAAAAAATTAGAAACCAACCCTTTCTAGCCTTTTTCTTTTGTAGCCCACTAGCCAGTAGCACAAAACAAAAAAAATTAATTAATTAAAATAATAATAAAAAAGATGCAGAGGAGTGGCGGACACTGTGTCGTGGCTCCCCATTCCCTGCATATCTCCTCCCCACTTCCGTATTCTCGCAATGGCAGACAAAGAATGGGCTCTCTGAGTGTTCAGTGGATGGGTAAGGTAGAAAGCAGTGGACAAGTCCGTTTGGGTTCTTCTGCTTTTCAAAATCAGTATGGGAATAAACTAAAAAAGGAAAAACCAGCTCAACATAAGGATTCAGCATAAAAAGGGGACAACCAGGAAGAAAAGAAGGAGATCGCAATCACTTTGATACCCTTCATAACCCATTCTCTCAAACCACAGCCACCCTCTAAAAATCATCACAACTTATCATCATCATCATCATTACCAGAAACTACACCCTAATACCATTCTCAACTCTATTTACAGCAACCAAACAACACATCAACATCAAAACCAATCCAATATTAAAAATAAAAATAATAAAAAGGGAAGGAAGAACCGTGGTGGATCTCTGCTTCAGGTCCACCGCTGGGAGAGTATCAGCCACTTTCGTCACCGGTGACAGCCCTGCCTCAAAGCTCCAACCCGCCGGCCAGTCGTGAACCTCCGCTGCGCTCTCCACCATCGTGGCCTTCCATCATCATCAACCTTCAGATCTCCACTCACCTGCACCTCCGCCAGCACTGCACCGCGCGAAGACTACCGCGCCCTACGCCCCAGCAGCATCGCGCGAGAACTTCCGCGCAACCCGCACCTCCGCTTGTCCAGCCACTGTCCCTGCAAGCTCAGCCGTGCCCCACGCAGTAGCACCACCGGATCTGACCCCTGCCATTTCACCGCGGAGCTCTTCCCCGCAGCGCCGAGAAGTCCTACACTCCACCGCCATCCACGCACCAGCCTCGAGGTCGCCGCTCCCCGCAAACAGCCCCGCCGGTATCACCCCGTCGGATCTCCGCCAACCGCCGCGCCCACGCCCCTTGCTCACCGCGCAAATCCTCTCCATCGCTGGCCCCAACCACAGCGCGAGTTTCAGCCTTCCCCTGCTGCTAGCCGACACCGCCCGGGATCCTCCGCGAAAACGAGCCAACACCGCTGTCGCATCGGCTTCCCTTCCGGTCAGCTTCTCCTGATCGCCGCCCCCCTGTGTACCCAGCTTGATCCCTGTTTGAGTTTCTTTTGTGCATTGTGATTTAAGTCTTTTATTTAGCTGTTTGTTTGTTTTATCTTATCTGATATGTGGTTGTGTGTCAGAGTTTTTTTGGGTTAAGAGTCATGGGTTTCTTTTGATTTTCGTCCCTCTATGAGTATTTGGGCTTGTTTCCTGAAGTTTCTTTTTTCCTTTGAGGCCAGATGCATATTTAGGATGTTTGGGCTGAGTTTATTTTCTAGGGAACTATTTCTTTAGGTTAAGTTTATTTTGAGTTCTAATTTATTTTCACTTCCGCCTCGGGCTGGTTTGTTTTTATTGTTTTAAATTTTCAATTTATTGTTTTTGGGGACTTTCCTTTTGCCTTTTTGAATCTCGTTTTGAGCCAAAAAAATCTTCCATTTTATTTCTTTTTAAATAATAATAACAATAATAAAAAATAATTTTTCCGCACAATAATTAATAATTATGATTGAGAGGTGAATGCCTCCTTCATGTACTATTAAACTGTAAGGATTTATTGAATATCTAGTTAACTTAATAAATGCAAAAAGTCAAATTCTCTGTTAATAAATTATCATCAAAATACTCCTCTTCAAAATTAAAATCAATCAACGCATTTTCTTTCTCTTTTAATTAAAAGTCATCAACACACAATCATTTTCTCCAAACGACGTGCCCACGACGACGTAGCAAACAACTATCAAGGAAATTAATTTTTCATTAAATTGTGTTCTCATTTAATTTTTATTCCTTGCTTTAATTTTATTTTATTTTATTTTATTTCTATACATAATTATAATTACTCGGAAAAACTAAATATTATTAAAGTTATAATTAATTTGCATAATGAACTCTAGGGTATTTATACGGATGTATTAGGAGTGCATGGATTAAGTTTTCACTCTTCCTAATCATAATAAGACTCGAACCTCAATCTCTTTTTTAAAAGAACAAATAAAAAGGTTTCCAATTTAACCAGGAATTAAAGTTGGTAAACTCCCATTTTACATTTATATATTTTAAAATCGATTGTCATTTCGTCGCATGTGCCCTTCTTGCACAATTGGTATACAAAATTGTATGATTCCAATGAAATAAATTGTATCATTCCAATGCTAGAAATGAACAAAGCACCTACATTCTTGACAATCTATGTCATCCTTTTCATTTCCTAACCCAAACTTTGTCATTCCAAGTCCTCTCCCTCCTAGCACCATCTTTCCACTTTCTATTCACTCTTCCAATCTTTCACCAACACAGTCACACACACATAAACAAACCATTGTTTGGGTTGCAGGAGAGAAAGGAGGAGGGAAACACTCCGATGATCCTGCAATGATTGCGGCGATGGAGGAGCGCATGGTGGAGATGTGGCTTGCGACGATCGTGATGGCTTCAAGGGGTTTAGCTTTGCAATGCTAATGATTGCACTATGATAATGGAGGCTAAGGCAGGCTCTGGTGGTTGTCGCAACACTATGTGGAGGACGTGGTAGAGCTTTAGAGAGGTGGGTGGCTCGATGGTGACGATGTGGTTTGCTTATCATTTATCCATTTCTTTGGATCTATGAGCATTTTATTCTACACTAATTGATTTGGATTTTGGATTTCAGCTTGCTTGGATTGGTATTTTCAATAATGATTTTGTGGTTATAAATATGAAATTAATCAGAACTATTTTACTTTTGGTGGTAGAGCATAATATTTTTGGGTGCAATGCTATTTTTAGAGGGATGAAAACTCAAAATCAAAGAGTTTATTAAATATAGTAAGTGATGTATCTATTTGTTTCCAATAATGATCAAGATGCTAGATTGTTAGAAGGACGTACAAGCTATTGGTAATAATTTTCCCCCAAATAGAAGGAAAATAAAAGCTGAGTTTATTATTTTGATGGTAAAATTATAAAAGCATAATTTTGTTCTATGTTCTTTTAAATTACTAACCACAATTGTCATTTTAGCTCTGTACAATGTGGAAGTTCATCTATTGCATTGCTCAAAGTTATAGGGGGTATAGGTGTTGTTCAAGTTAATGGTAAAACCCATAGAAAGAATGCACACACCTGATTTTAAGTGGAGGTGATGAGGTGCACCACAAGAAAATCAACATTTAGCTATAGATAAATCCATTGCTAACAACAAAAAATCCGTAGCTAACACCACTTAGAGAAGGATTTATCCATTGCTAAAATCGATGCTAATATCCCTCGCTAAATTTTGGTAACGGTTGTGGCTTCATCACTAAATTTTAGCTAGGGACTTGTCCATCGTAATCCGTTGCTAAATGGGTTGACTAATAACACTTTTGCCTTTCACTTAGCGACAATTCTGAAATGTGGTTAATGCATTATTTAGCTACAATAACAAAGTGTGGGTAATTTCATTTTCTTTGTTTTTGTTTAAAATAGATTCTGAGAGATAGAATGAACATATATAAAGACAAAACCAACTAGCATGCCATAACACCACAATGACCAAAATAATTAAAATATAAAATACCGTTAATAATTAACTTTGCTTGCTATAATCATTTCACAATTAATACAAAATAAATAAAAAAAACCATCTAAATTCCCACAAAAAAGAAAATATACATCAAGATAATTATAATCATCAACCTATGAATTGGAACCAATAACAAGCTCCAAGCCCTTTTTTTGTACCCCACATAACAGAAAATAAGTTCTAATCAATTTGAAAGTGCCCTGACATTGCTAACAAAGCATGAAAACTAAGATTCTAAATCAACAATACAGGTCACGATCCTTTTTAATTATAGTTCCAATGCCTCCAAATTCCCTTCACAGTGGCTTTAGTGCCCCATGCTCCTAACTTGCAGTAAACAAGCTTGGTCCTCCTTGTTAGGGTCCAAGAAGTCTTCAAAGTAGTATCTGTCAATGTAGCAAGTATGTCCATGTATATGACATCCACACCATCATGTATAGCAACATCAAATGCAACAAGTGTGTCCATATATGCACTTCCACTGAAAGTCCAGGCAAATATATAACTTAGAATAGAATCTTGCTCCTATTAAGACAAACAAACTTACATTTTACTAGTTGGCTAAATGTTGTATTCATGATTTTTAAAAGTGAGACATTATGTGGCTAAACTATAATGCAATGCGATTTTTATAACTTAGACAAACTACTCCTTGGCCTAGTATGCAATATTGGCCAATCAATTATCAGTTGAATGCAATTCATTTAGTTAGCCCAATTGAGTATGACTATTTCTGCACTTCTCTATCTTTGAAAATAATTTCATCATGACATCAGTTCATGATGTGGGGATTGAATCTTGAATCTCCATGAATGAAGGTCTTGAACTATCCAGTTCTAACAATATATGAACTAAGCAAATTTATTTATAAAACACTCATATAGTTACTCACAACTACATTCCTAACTTGTTCGCACATATAAACCAATGAACAAAGAGCAATCACACCAACAATGTCATCAAATAACTCATCAAATCAACTCTTTGCATAAAACAATTAACTTAACAATAGGTAATGCTATGCGTCATATGAAATATAATGAAGTTTATATTTCATATGACACATAGCATTTCCCTTTTCAACCTCGCTTTGTTTGGATATGTATCCACCATGTTGTTTCATCTTGCCCATGTATACACGAACATCTTTTTGTGATGAACATTTCACAGCATTATGCACATATTTTATTAAATATGTAGATTAAATATTTAAATTAGAATGAGGTCAAAGATGAAAACAGTAACTTTGGTCATAATTCCTTTCTAGTTGTACAAATACATCACTAGATAAAAAGAAAAACGAAAATTATACATATATCAGTGCGTCCAGTTTTAACCGTTAGATACGTTTAGTCTTCCACATAAAAACAAAAAAATTAAAGAGACATGCTTTGTCTTAGGTTTAATGATAATTTTAAAATATAACTTTATCACTTTAAGCCATTTTTATTTTTGACTTTTAAAATAAGTTAAATTAATCTCTAATATTACAATGTATTAGTTATGTTAGTCTATCAGTCATTTTTATTTAATATTCCATCAATTAAATAATGATATTATATTAAGTGATACAATTTAACATATCTTATATCATCTAAAATATAATTAAGTTTATTATGATTATTTTGATATCTAAAATTACACAAATAAATTATTCAAATATCATTTTAAGTCATAAAATGACTAATTTTGTACAATTTTAAACATAAAAATGAGTAATTTTAAACTTCATTATATTTCATATGATACATAGTACTATTCAACTTTTATACATTTATTTAATTTAATTTTAATTAATATATTCCACATATCATGGTAAATGCTTAATATTTGATTTAAAATATATATCTGATGATTACTTCAATTATATCCTTCACTTTCAAGATAATCTAATTAACTTTTTTGTGCATGGCAAGGTTTACCACTCAAGTTAATACTATAAATAAGAAGAACAACCTTCTCAAAGCTTCGTCAAAAAATAAGTTAGCCACGTTTTCCATAATTTCTCGTGGAGCTCCACGTGTGTTACAGGTGCCAAACTTTAGCTATTGTAAAATAAAGTTTCAATAAACATAAACATAAATGAAACCATATTATTAATATTGAGTACAGGAGGCTCTGAGCTAGTAAAACTCGCAAACATGGAGAAGGAACATCAGCAGTGGGAGAAAAAAGACCGGAGACAATCAGGTAAAGGAATAAGCACCGAAGGGCTTCCGTTGGAGGACAGCCCATACGTGAAATATAAGGATTTGGAGGACTATAAGGGACAGGGTTATGGCACCGAAGGCCATAAACAACCTAAGGAAGGTCGTGGAGCTGGCGCCACTGAGGCACCCACTCTCTCTGGTGCTGCCGTTTCTTCTGAGGCGGAGCTCTCAGCCACCGACGCTGTAAATCGCCAAGGAGTCCCTTAAGACGGCATCTAGAGTCTAGAGAGTTTCTTCGTCTAATAAGATCATTAGATCAAGCTGATAGGATTTTGTTTTAATGGGGTGGAAAGTTTAATGGATAAGTTACTTGTAAAATTATACGGAATTCATCTATGAAAATTTCTATCAAACACAGATAGACTGTGATTATTTCACTGATGGGTTTGGATTTTACGTTTAAATGTGCTTTTAGTGTCTTGGATTTATTTCCTACATGTAGTAACTTCCTTCTGAGGCTCCTGTACTCGTTGTTTCTTTGCCAGCAGAAGAATTTGTTCTGTTTTCACTTTAGTGCTCTTCGTCATTTTGTCTTTTTTGTCTTCGATTTTTTTTTTGTTTAGTTTGTCATTTTGTCAGACTATTATGTTTGTTTAAAGGATGCAAAATGTTGGGCCCAGACTTTATACTTCATGGGTTTTGTTGGCCATCCTGTATTAACTTTATTATCATGAAAAAAAAAGATGCTAAGATTTGCTTGCTGATCCGAAAATCAAGAGTATACTGCATTAACACTTCATTCTGACAATTTTTTATTCATTATTTGTTGCTAATTATTATTTACCCAAATAGAATTTTCCTTTAGTTTTGGTCCAATAGATATTTGATTTCTTCCCTTTTTTTTGGCTCTGAGATAATAGTCATGATTCTAAAATTTCAGTAGCCAGAACGACAAAAATGAACAAATTTTCCTTTTTATTTGGAATTGATTTTGTAAAAACTACTTTTTGAACAAGAAAACATGAGTTCTGTAAACTTATAAATAAAGGACAGAAGCTTGGTCTACAATTTTTGAGACAAAATGGGTGGAGAGAAATAGGCCATGCGTAGTTACCCAACACCTGTAGATTTAGATTTCAGCTCTATCGTCATTAATTTACTTCAATATTATAATCACCAATTTGCTAAGGTACGTTTCAGTAAGGACCCAGAAATCTTCAATATTTCCACTGATAAGTAAGAGTTTTACAAACAGACCTTTCTTAGCCCTTTTTTTTTTTTTTGGTTTTCATAAACCTTTTTTTTCCCTTCATAATAACATATTACTAGAACTGATCATGGTTACGTGACTGGTTACATTTATAAGGGTAGTGTTTGAAATTATTAAAATTAAAAAATAAATTAATTTGATTTGAAATAACTTAAATTGATTTGATTTTGAAATTAAATTTTATTTTTTGGATGATTAAATAAAATAGGTAATCAATTGATTTAGAAATTCATTTTTATACCGAAAATGCAATAATAGCTTATATTCAAAATGATTAAATTAGGAAATGAATTGATTTAATTTGTGTATAAATTTTAAAGCAATTCGTTTTCATCTAAATCCTAGCAAAAATCAAAATATTTTAAAATTAAAATAATAAAATTTAATAAAATTACAAATTAATTTATTTCTTAATTTTTTCAATTACGATTTGATTTACTAATCAAATCATTTCTACTTTTTTCTCATTCCAAAACACATTCTGATGATGCACGATTGTCGATATACTCTGATTTGAAAAAATAAAATTTGAAGTTATGATGATTATTCAATTTCAAATCCCAGAATTGTCCCCACCACTTGTCGATGCATGCAAAATGCAAACAAACTCACATTAATCCAGAAAAATAGCATCAAAAGCGACCATAGAGACGTACTGGTTCCGGTAGTGGCCTGCCCAAAAGGTGGCAGTTCCTTTCTTCACCCATCAAACAAGGCAAGGACATTATTTTTGGTTCCCTGCGCTGCACTGCACCGATCAATTCGCTTCACTTCTCTATTCCAACTCTCACTTTAGTATCAGTCACTACATCACTTTATACGCTTCATATTCCAAATTCCTCTGTCACTCTGTCACAAATCTACCATGCCCTCTTCATATAGACATATCTTTATCTTCACCTCATATTCTCATTATAAACCATACCTATTCTATAAATTATCCCTTACCACCTTCCATTCTCACCCAGCCGTTTCAATTTGAACCGAACCTGCACCTTCTGTGAGAATATGGCCACAAACATCACCCATGGAAAATGGAAACAGAAACATTTGGAAGAAGAAGAAGAAGAAGAAGCATTGTCACTTTCCGATCTTCCGGACAATTTGGTTGACCAAGAGGACCAACCAAGAAAACCATATTCTCATATCACTGAAACCCAAGAAGAATTTGATTTCCACTCATGGGGTGGCCCCTCTTTCAAAGAACCAGAAATGTGTGCTGCAGATGAAGTTTTCTTCCAAGGCCAAATCCTCCCATTGCACCTCTCATCAAAAACCACCCTTTCCCAGCTTCACAGCAAGCAATTTAACCACTGTGAATGGAGATCCGAGTCCTTGGACCACAGTTCTTTGAGCGAGTTTCGGAGCAATAGCGGTAGAAGCAGTAGCCTTAGGAGTCCGAACTCATATTCTAGTAGCACCAGCTCCACCACAACCACCACAACAACAACAACGAAAATTTCGAAGCCTAGAGCTCAAAATCAATCTCACACGCATCCAAGTCCCAAACCTAAGCCAAGACAAGCAAGTTTTGGCAACCAAGGTAGAAGATCATCATCATCATGGGATTTTTTCCGTCTAGGTGTAGTTCCTGCACCTGAGATGGAATTGCATGACGTTAAGGTTCGTAGTAACAACAATGCTAACAAAAATTCTGTTAGTCGCAATAGCAGTAGCAATAGCAGCAGCGATGGTAATAATTTCAACGCTAATATCACCACCAGAAGTGTCAAAATGAGTAAAAACATTAACAATAGCGGTAAGAGCAAGAATATTTTGAAGCAGTTTGTCGGGAAAGGTGGTGGATTATTCGGTGATTGTAAGTGTTCGATTGAAACAATTCAATCGGACATTGTCACAAGAGATTCTAAAAGTTCAAATAAGACAGAAAGCATAACGCACGCCATGAAAGAAAAAGTGCTGGAGCTGAAGAAGCATAAGCACAGGATAAAGCAAGGAAAGAAGGCCGTGTCACGTTTTCGAAGCTTTGGATGGATAAAGGAGCTTTTGCATGCAAACTATCCCGATAAAGAGGCTTTGTTATCAAACTCATGAATTGTGCGGTTGGTCGCTTGATTGTATTTTATTTTATCAAATTAGATTGCCTTTTATAGCTGCTTTGTTTCCTTTATTTTCAACTATATTATGATTTTGAAGTGGAGGCTCTGTAATCAATATTTGTTACTCTCTTCTCGTGAGAATGAGGTTGGAACTTGGTTATCTCAGACTCAATTAGATGTCAATTATACATTTGAATTAATTTTGGTAACAGCTTGTTTGGAAAATTTTACAATAATTAATTGAATTCTTTAGAAACAATTTACCCAAAGAATTCAATTCATGTGAGAATTGAATTCCACAAAAGCTCAAAGTAAATCAGACCCAAATGAGTCAATTTGTTATTGGATTTGTGCTGACTTCGCAAGGGGTGATGTTGAGGCCGTGAAGAAGGGTGCGTGAGCAGTGGTTCATGGAGGCACGAAGTCGCAGTGGTCAAAGTGGAGGCTGGTTTGATGCGGTTGTTGTGCGCGATAAGCAGGGAAGAGAGGCACCACCGCGGCGATGGCTTCCACGGGTGGAGGCGTGACGCAATGGGGATGGAGGAAGGGCGTGCACACGGAGGTGACAGAGAAGGAGGGAACAGCTACCAGTTGACAAGGGAAGGAGGGAACATGGAGGCTTCCTCTTCCTCTTTTTTACTTACATAGTCCCTATTTTTTATGGGAAACACTGTTGAAGAACTAATTAATAAAGGATAAAATGGTAAAAATAAACAAATCAATTCATTTTTAGATACATTCCAAGTCAATGAATTTAATTCAATTTATTTATTTACTAACACATTTTAAATATAAGAATTGAATTCAATTCCTAATGAAATTTAATTCCTAATAAAATTCAATTCAATTCTATCTATTAACAACTTTCCAAACACACTCTAAGATATAGTGTTTTTCTTTTTGGTAGGAAGATACAGTGACTTAGGTAATCAGGTTTGCGGCGAGTGGCAATGGTGGATTTTAAATTGATAGGGCCCAGCATATAAGTGGTGTCAATCGACGTTTATGCTTTTAGGGGTGTCTTCATTGAAGTGTGAACTTTGATGCTGTGCTTGGATTGTGGAAACAAAAATGTTTTATGGACACGTGTTCACTTCTAATCTATGATTGGATATAGTGTGAATCTCAATTAAGTGCTTCACATTCTATTCAATGATGGATGAAGTGAATTAATACCCTCCATATCAAGTGAATACAAATAACATAACATATTTGAAAATAGAAAGAAATAAACCAATAGTTTTTGCTCGCAAGTGTTTTAGGGGTACTTTTTTTAATGAAGATAGGTAGTTTTATTCCATTGAAAAGGATAAAGATAGCATTTGATTTTAGTCTTAGAGTAGAAAATATGGAGACTGAAAATATAAAGTTGTTTGATTGTAGAGACAAAGATAAAATATAAAATAATTTTCTGTCCTAAGACGCAAAATACAGAAAACTTCTATTCCTTCAAAATAGAGAGGCAATGAAAATAGGATATAGAGATAGAAATTTAATATTTTTCTTCTAATAATATCCCTATATATATTTAATATTTCTTTCTTTGTTCTCACTATCATGGGTGGTCCAGTGGCGGCCTTTGCGACGATTTGGCTGATCTAGCAATAAACGTCTGGTTCAGTGGTGGGCGGGCAAATAATATTTTTATCATATATTTTTTATCTTATCTCCATGTTTTTAAATAAGATATAGAGACAATTATTACGTCTTGACTCCACTATCACACACGAACACGATACAAAGATAATACTTGTTATATTTCTATCTCTACCGTTTTTATTACCTCTATCTCCATTGTTTTGAGACATAAATCAAACATTGCCTTGTCTAATAAGACAACAGCATACATCAAGTAGGGGTGTCCCAATATGCAGAAAATCACAAAGAATAACAATTCTTAGAAAGAATATATTGTATTATTTTTCCTTCCAAATTCATCATCCAAAGCTCTACTATATCTGGGATCGATTGGGGATCTGTCACCTTTCCCTCAAAAATCCTTTCATTTCTGGCTAGCCAAAGTCTGCAGATGGTAAATGCAACTAGGCAGAGAGAGAGAGGGAATTATTGGGGCTCTGCTTAGTGTACTCCACCAACTCCATCCACCACCTCCAAAAGTTGAATTAGACTTCAACCTACCCCAACCTTGAAATTCCTGACTTCCCCAAGCTTGTCGAGAGAATGAACACCTTATGAATCTATTCATCATCGATTCAGGTTCACTTGGGCACCATGGACATGAATCATCAATGTTTGGTAATCTTCTCTTCAGATTGCTCCATCTACTACCCCCATCGTGTGCAAGCCTCCACAAGAGAACTTAAAGCTTGGTTGGAACTTTGAGAGCCCATATCGACGTCCATAATTGCTTTTGCGAGTAGTGGCTTGGGAGGGCTTCAATCGACGGGTCGAAGAAGGATAAGGCTATGTTGTACCCCGATTTCATAAAGTAAGTTCCCTCCTTTTCTCTAACCTAGATCAGTCTATCATCTTCATGTGTAGGGTTTATTTTGAGTATGGCTTATGCTACTAATGCTTCAAAATTTCCTCTGATAGTTCTTCATTCCAGTTCCCTCATCATTCATCAGTTGTCTCAAATATTGGATCGCTTCATCAGGGATACTTAATCTTAAAGAAAAAAGTTTTTTTTTAATAGAGAAGTAAAACTTTTAAGTTTCTAATATATCAAATCCATTTAAAATTTTAAAATATTAAAAGGTGCCTCATGGCACTCGTTACAAAAAAAATCATATAACAATAAATTCGTTTGTATTTTTTATTTTCATTTATGCAGTGGGAAAAAATAATTGAAATGCTCTTCATTTGTATTTTTTATTTTCATTTATTTTTAGTGTTTTTGGTCGAAATATTTTTTTTATTTGTACTTTGGATTAAATAACAGAGGTACCAAGGCCCAAAACAAAGAAAAGCAGAACAATTTTAATAAGCATTGCTGATCTCGATTTTTTTTTTCTCGGTCAGATGCTGATCCCTTTCAACAACAACCACTCCAAGTGTTGAAGGTGATATAGGCTCAGCGTTTTTGGAGCAGAAGCCCAACTGAATAGCCGTGTATTGTTAACCTCGCAATGTGCCGGCCCGCCCAAGTATGGAGTTCTTTTATTTTTTTTTTAAAGTTGATCAAATTATAAACAAATAGTCTAATTTAAATATAATGTTAGTATAAAATAATTTTATTAGAGATCCAACAATGTGTTGTCATGTCATTTAAAATTTTGACTTAATTATTCACTAACTAGAAACTCTTATAAATAGAGATATATGATTGGTTGACAGACCAATGTATAAAAATTAAACTTATAATACAAAATCACTATATAATAAAACTATTTGGAACTAAGTAGTATTGAAAGATCTTTTTCAGTAATATTAATAAGGGACAAAATTATTTAAAGAAATATATAAAAAATTATTTAAAGAAAAACGGTAACTCTATAAACTTTCATTAATTTCTTATACCATCAGAATAAATTACGTGAGGGAAAAGCGAAGAATTAGTCAAAAAGAGTAATGCTGAAAAATAAATAAATTGAAACTATATCCTTTTTAAATTTTTAAGTATTTTTTTTAACTTAATTTTTAAGAATTTATACATTTTAAAATAAGTGCAACCGTATATAGTTAATTAGATATCTATCTCGTGGGTAGAGGCAACCGTTTTAAAATACCTATGTTGTCAGCTCTATGCATAGGAGATTAGCCGTTGTTTCCAATCGTGAATATCCTTGCTTCATTAAAAAAAAAAAAAAAAATTAGATATCTGTTTTTAAACCTTTGTAAGCGCCTCATAAATCTAAACTTTATGCTTTCTGCCTTTCACTACCTCCTTTTGAATTCGGCTATTGCGATATTTTCGTTTCTCGACCTTTTTATTGTTTTAACGTGCACGATTATTTATTATTTTATTAATTTTTAAGACCTTCAACTCCATGAAAACAGAAGACAGGCGAAAGCCGAAAAAACTAAGAAAAGAAAGGCAGGCAAACAAGTCAATGCTCACCGTTCAATGACTTTTTTTTTTGGTTACAACCCTTCAATGGCTTTGAAAATTAGCTTCAAGCATACCCCAAAATAAATTATCATCAATATTCTAAACGCTCCGTTAATTGACCATTCAAGTCATCGCCATTTTGAAGTGTTTCCTTTGAAAAAGTCTTCTATGATCCTTCGTCCCAGCAATAGGTAAGAATCATGAATAGACATGCATGTTTATGGGTTGGAGTTTAATAAAACCTTGGTAAATTATAGATTATGTAGTAGTATACACGATATATCTTTCTATTTGTAGAATTGTACACTGTCCACCTCTAACGATAGGGATATATACACTCAATACATTTTATTAAAATAGAAATAGAAAGATATATGAATACATTCCATAAAAATAGAAAATAAGTAGTAATAAATTTTAGTGTACACGATGTAATAGACTATGAATTGAAGTAATACGGCATTGAGAAGCAGTACCCCTAGCATAGGAATGGCGAATCATAGAGTAATCAGAATATCGTACGTAATCGTTTAATTTCAAACAATATCAGTGTAATTTACTTTCTAAAATTTTTCTTGGATGTTGCACCTATATAAATGTTATCAAAGTTTGTAAGTTTTATGTTTAGATATCAAAAGCATAACACAAGTCTTTTCTTTTAATTATGGATTGAGCATTTTATCAGCTTAAATAAGCTAAAATTTTTACACAAGTACATAGTTTTTTTTAACATAATTTACATATCATACACATGCTATAAAAAATTATAAAGTTACATTTTGAACATACTAAAACTCAAGCTTGGCTTATTTGTGAGCTAAAATTACTATTCAAACTCGGCTCATGAGCTATTAACAAATCAAGCTGCGAATAACTCACAAGTTGGCTTGTTGACTCACTTTCAATCCTTCTCATGAAATTGTCAAAGCTTGGAGTCTGGTTCAATTCTCATAGTAGGGGTTAAAGCTCCCATAACTCTCATTAGCAGGCATTAAAGAAAAAAAGGTAGAAAAGAGATCTGGTATACAAAATGAGTAAATACACCAAAAAAGTTAAAAAAAAAATATGTATTAAAAAAGTTGTTAGAGCACCTATTGTTAAAATTACTATGAAATTTTGTTCTAGATAATTTGGACATGTGTTGAGAATATCCACGAAAATTCTATTAAAGAAAATAGATTATATAAAAAAAAAAAACTTACCAGATGTCTACCACCTAGTGATTGTAATTGTCTCTTCTTTGAATGGAATGTCTGCATTTGACGCCTATCTCCCCTTCCCAATATCCTCTAAAATAATTCATAGACGTAATGCCTTTATAGGGAAAAAAAACCAACAACTAAAACTAATTAAAAGCAAACAAATAAAACTAAAAAGTAAAAAAAAATAAAAATAAAAGCAAAATAATTTAAAAAATATTTAAATTGTAATGTTTTAACTTTGGACATAATTTATCATGACACATAAGAATAACATTTGATTCATCTAACCGATCTTATTTAATAAAATAATACTTGGTTGTTGTTGTTGTTATTTATACTAAATATATAAATAACTAATAGTAAAAATTAAAAAACAAATTATCTAGAGAATACGTTTGCTACAAATTTTTCCATAAATTACAATTACCATGAGTACTACTACTATAAGACTACACAAATTTTGAAAATGCAAAAAGTACCGAAAAGATAAAATAAAGAGAAGTCATCAAGTGTATGTCTCTATTGAATTTTGACCTTGTCACTTGTCGCATGCATTCTAGGAATGGATTACTCATAGAAAAATATTTAGATATACTGAAAAATAAAGAAAAATATTTATTTTAATTTATTTATTAATTAATATATAAATTTTATTAGTCATTATTATTTTTTACATCTCTTACATTTTTAATATAATAATTAATATATTAATTAATAAATTAAATAGAATAAATATTTTATATTACCTCAGCAGTATCGAAAATTTCTCTACCACTTATCTCTCATCACTTATCAGCTCTTAATTACCCCTTTAATTTTCACACGGCTGCATTTCATCAAATCCTCCGTGGCACCGGGTAATCCTTTTCTTACTCAACAAGATTTCCCCCGTAAAGAAATTCCCTTACTAACTCACTCTCTACAGTGTCGTTTACACCCTTTTCTACGTTCTAACGCGGAATTCACACGTTCTTCTCACTTTCATCAACAATTTCCGTTCCACCACCAATAACTCCCTCCGTCTTAATTTATTTTCAAGGACCGTGGACCACACACAGACACAGACACTGATAGAGAAGGATTAAGGATTGAGGATGTTGGAGCTGTGTCGAAAGTCATTGGAGATGTGCTTCCGAGGAGGCAACGATGATGAGCTTCTATGGCACATAGAATCGAAGCCCCATGCCACAGGGGAATATTCGATTGCAGTGGTACAAGCCAATTCATCTCTGGAAGACCAAGCACAAGTCTTCACTTCTCCCTCAGCAACTTATGTTGGCGTGTACGATGGCCACGGTGGACCTGAAACCTCCCGTTTCATCACCAACCATCTCTTCTCATTCCTTCACAGTAAGACACTGAGTCCCCTGAAACTCTTATATCTGATTAAAAAAAAATGTTAGAGAATTAATCAAACATTTTTATAAGAATTTAGTTGTTACCAAATGAGACATGATTATTTACTCTTGCATAAACTAGTGGATCATGCAACTTTTATTTTATGTGACAGTAACTATTGTTTCTGCCAGACATTATGAATATATTTGTGATGGGTAAGGCTTAGTAATTTAGTTTTGTTTTGTAAACCATATATATATAGCATATCCCTTTATGACTGACTTGTCCTATTCAGCATTTGATTTTCTGAATTTTTGCATGGAATATTGGAAATGATCATTGTTGTTGTTCTCCGTGGCAGAGTTCTCTTCAGAGGAAGCAGGGTTGTCAGAGCAAGTGATAAAGAAGGCTTTCAGTGCAACAGAAGAGGAGTTCTTGCGTTTAGTGAAGCAATCGTGGATCGCTCGGCCACAGATTGCTTCGGTGGGATCGTGTTGTCTTCTTGGAGCGATTTCGAACAATGTTCTTTACGTTGCTAACCTTGGGGACTCGAGGGCAATTCTTGGTCGGAAAGCATTCGGAGGAAACGAGGTGAATTGTGGTCATGTGGTGGCAGAGCGTTTGTCCACTGATCACAATGTTGGAGTGGAGGAGGTCAGAAAGGAGGTTGAGGCTCTTCACCCTGATGACGCACACATTGTGGTTCACTCTCGTGGAGTATGGCGAATCAAGGGCATTATTCAGGTACTTTTTGTTTTGAGATTGATTATTCTACCGTCCTCAACCAGCAGGAATTTTATTTAATTCTTCTTCCTTGGGTGCCCTGTTCAATTTCTTGCAAATGCATTTACTTTCAATGTTTGTCAGTATTTGTGTGCTCATGTTCTGTTTCGGTTTGAGCTCGTAATGAGTGAAGGGGAATTAATGAGAGCAGTCAACTTAAGCTTCAAGTCCTCCATTATTTGTGTTATTTTGGTTAAAATATTTGCATAGCCTTTTCTTCGTCCCCTCCTTCTGCGTGTGATTTTTTAAGTTTATAGATACATTTGAGCGTATTTGATCTTCTAGGAATTATGTAAATCTATTCTACACGGGAATCAGGGAATTGAGTTGTACTGTTTAATATAAAATTATCAACATCCAGACAATTCTTAGTGCCTTATAATTAGTGGTCCAAGAGAAATTAAAATAAAGAATAGATTTTTCAGGGTCAAGGAATATACATAAATCCTTTCTTAGCTTCAGCTGTTGCTCTTTATCTAGTGCGATTTTATGACTTTTACATAGATAAGGAAATAAGGAGTGCATTGATTGTTTTAGTTTCCCTCTTAAATCACTCCACGTAAGGAATAAAATCTTCTTAAAAAGGTGAATATTGTGCTCAATATTTTGTTCCATTTCCATGTGTTTGGGCCACGTCACCTACGCTCATCTCTCCTGTCACTTATTTGTGGCAGGCCGTGTGGTTGTAGCGTGGATCAATGATGTGATTTTATGATGGATTCCTGCTTATGAATAATCTTGTTATTGAATTTGTCTGCATTTTAGGACAACTTTTAGTGGAGCGCATCATTGGTTCTTCCACGGGGCTTTCATGGTCTGAATCTGAAAGCACTAATCAGTAGTCACGCTATATTTTTGAAGAATTGCCTTAAGAAAATAAATATATTCTTACAGCATTTTTGTTCCGGAGTGCATGTGAGGAAATGTAGAATGCATCCTCATCTGTGAATCTTTGGTGACCAAACTTGTGATGTAGATTGACTTGCTTTCTTTCGTGATGGATGGCCCATCTACTTTCGCAAGTTTTGCCAGCTTGAACTCTGTTTTAAGAAGCTAAAATTTTCAGGAAAGATAAGGTTCCCCAAGATTTTAATCACGGGATGCTTGTGAGTTGTGAAGTATTTAGTGGCATAGTCCGATGTGTTAGTGATGATGATAGAATAGATTGTATCACTTTCTGTATTTGTGAATCAGTATTTAGCTAGTGCTATTGTGAACTTGACTAAATTTAAGTGACTAGCTTAGCGTAAGTGAACAACTGCCACAATATTAAGAGCTTGGTATAATTCCGGAATTCCTGTTTAAAGTTGAATTAGTTGCATATTTTCAGTATTAATTACTACATCCCGTGCTTGTGAATTTTGTTCAGTTAATTATAATCATAAAATCTTTATCTGTGTTTCACTTAATAGGTCTCGAGATCAATTGGAGATGTTTACCTAAAGAAACCTGAGTTTGACAATAATCCTATATTCCAACAATGTGTGTGCCCGGTACCTTTAAAGAGACCTGTAATGTCATCAGAGCCATCGATATTGACGCGGAAATTGGAGGCAGACGATTCGTTTTTGGTCTTCGCATCAGACGGACTTTGGGAACATTTGACTGATGAAGAGGCTGTTGAAATCATCTCCAGAAGTCCAAGAACGGTAAGCATTCCACCGAAGAAATTCCTCTGGATAGTGTTTGAAGTGATTAAAATTAGAAAATGCATTGATTTGATTTTATTTGAAATTATTTGATTTTTCAGTTAAATCTTATATTTAGAATGATTAAATAAAAGAGGAAATGAATTGATTTAAAAATCTATTTTCATGTCTAAAATATAATAGATTGTGTTTGAAATGATTAAAATAGAAAATGAATTGATTTGATTTGTGTGTAAATTTTAAAATCAATTCATTTTCATCTAAATCTTATAAAAAAAATTAAAGGATTTGAAAATTTAAAAAATAAAATTTAATGGAATTATAAATCATTTAACTTCTCAAATTTTTACTGTTCAGCACAAATCAAATTATTTCTATTTTTTTCTCATTCCAAACACACTTGGTATTGTTTTCTTTGCACATCCAATTTTCTAAACATCATTTGAGACATTTGGGGACTCGCCCATTGATCAACGAGAATTTCTGTTGCATTACGAAAGAAGATTAAAAGCAATGATGAATCATGTGTTAATAACTGAAATTTCAATTATTTTATTGGCGATTCTCATGAAATGACTTGACACTGTTAGTTACCTTAGCACGTCTACATTCATCATAAATATAATTTAAATCTTTAGCTATTTGTACATTAATCTTCACAATATCTAAAATGGTGTCCAGAGTATAGGTTGACGAACTTTTCTCTTAAAACTTAGATTGCTTTTCTCTCAAATTTCTCAACTTGTACCGAATGAAATGTTAATAGATTTCAAATTCCATTGTAGGGAATAGCAAAAAGATTGGTGAGGGCTGCACTTGAAGTGGTTGCAAAGAAAGAGAAATGAGATATGATGATTTAAAGAAAATTGAGAAAGGTCTAAGGCGCCATTTCCATGATGATATTACAGTGATCGTTGTATACCTAGACCATTTACATAGTTCTCTAAATGGCGGTTCAAGACATCAAGGAACCTATGATTGCATTAGTGCTCCTGTCGATATCTTCTCTGCATGCAGATGAAGCCAGGTGACCTGTATATTGAATTAGGGTAGCACTATAGTCTTGGATGCCTTGAAATTTGTCACACATAAAATGATGGGGTATCATTGGCTGGATGAATAATTGCGAAATTAGACTAATTTTCGGAAGCGGTTGTAAATGTGATGAGAAGGGGCAGCAATTGCAGATTGAAGATGCTGATCGGCAGAAGCGGATCATCTACAATTTCAAAAGATATCCAAGAAATCTAAACCATTAGGATTATTTTGTAGTATGATAAAATATTAAATTAAAACACAATTACAAGGTTTCGACCATTAAATACTAGGAACTGTATTCTCTGCGGTTCTTTTTAGAATTGAGACAAACAAAAGAACTGCAAAACAGTGAGGGGCGTCTTTCATTTGTTGATGTTATATTATATGGTGGTGTAGGTGGTTGTGGTTGGACTTATCTAAAAAGTAAAAAAGAACAAAATTCTTCAAATTAGTTTTGGCATAATTTGAACAAATTTCGAAATTGAAATTTACCATATTTCAAATTAATGTAAAACCCTATCTTGATATAATAATTAATGATATGAGATGGTGATTATCAGGCTTTTTTTTTTATTCTTCTAATGAGCTCTTAGTGGAGTTAAGGAAAAATAGAAAGAGAATGAGCAAATGAAAATAGAATTTTGATCTAATATCAACAAATTTTTAGTCAATTGGGCCAACAGTGGTCCTATGTGAGCTATGACTTAGTGGCATTGTCAGGCTTTTTGATATCTAATAAATATGGATATAGATTTAAGTGAGAGATTATAAAATGAAAAATGAAGGATTTATCAAGTTGTGATCAATTTTGAACGTTTAGTACAAAGAGATTAGTTGACTGCTTTTCTCTTTCTACCATTAACCTGTCGTGTTTTCTGTCCACAAACTAATTTCATAGCGCACTCAATTTTTGTATGGGATCCATGCACAATTCTTCACATTAAAGGTTTAACAAAGCTGTAAAATTATATTTATTTTAATAATCACTTATTTGTAATTGTTTATTTGATAATCAATTTATGTTTTGATATTTTAAATAAAAAGTGGTGTTAAGTTAATCTACGTTGTTTAATTGTTAAATAATTTTTTTGGTGATAACTTATTAAATTCGGAATGAAATATTAATTATTTAATTATATCAGATAATTTTTTTGTGATAAATTACTTTTGGTAGGATAAGTTGGGTATACAGCCATTTGCTTTAAAAGCTTTTTTCCCATGTTTTAATCAAAATGCTCAAAATTGAGCTTTATTTTTTTGTTGTGTGGTAAAACAGCTTTTTTTCTCTATCTTAACAGCTTAAATTTTTTCTACAATCCACCCGAACAAATTTAAATTTTTGAAACAGCTTCTTTTGAAAATAAAAGCTATTTTGGTGGCTACCCAAACATGCACTAATTATCATTTCGGTGCATGCTCACATACGGACTAGTTTTTGGTCTGCAAGCTGAATATGTGTGCAGGCCCAATAAAGATGCTACATGTGGCCTTTGATGTAAATGGTAAAAGTCTTGGTCAAAAACAATTATGACCACAATTACCTTTTGATTTAGGGATTTTAGTGAGGGAAAAATAAGAAACCCCTCTAGCACACCCTTGCCATCCCTTCCGCCTGAAAGCACAAACTTGCTGCTGAAGGAGAAAAATTGAAACACAAACTTGTTGAAACACTGCAAGAAACATGTGAGTTACTAACGAAAATAAAAAATATGAGACAGAAAGAAAAATTTGTTCACACCATTATTGATGGATTTTCCGTGAAAAAGTTTGTGCCAAATGGTGCTATATAGTGCGCGATAATACTGATGAATTTTTCTATCAATAATTTATTTTTAAAATAAAATTTTAAAAAATAATTTTATTGGCAAAATTTTCCATTGAAAATTTAAAAAATAAATTTGTTATTATTATCAACGGATTTTCCGTTGTTAATGTGAAAATATTACACCAGTATTTAGCATAGATTAAATGCCCCTGTCCGTATGTTCTTGGCGGATTTTTTTTGCCAGTAGTTCAAATTTCTATTGGAAACTGTAGAACATAAATAAAAAATGTTGCCCCCAACAACTATTCTTCTCTTCTCTCTCTCTCGCGTTAACAGCGAACCCAACTTCGCGCGAATCGCCAGAGGTTTACGCTAGCGGACCGCTGCGGCCACACTAGAAATTGTGCAAGGAGCCAGCACCGCCGCACCAAACCCCCGCTCCCAGTGATCTTCGCCAAGCGCAGAAGCAATGCCCTATCCTCAAATCTCTCTCTCTCTCTCTCTCTCTCTCTCTCTCTCTCTCTCTCTCTCTCTCTCTCTATGTGCGATCTCCGGTAAGAGCCTCACCGCTCCGCCACCAAGGCTGAGAACACCATCATATGTGCATCGTGTTGCAGAGGACAAGACACTCAGCCATTGTTGGTGGTTGTTGTGTCTCGAACGAGAATCATCGGAGTTATGTTGTGGAGATGGAGGAGAGGAGGGGGCAATAGGTTGATGGCAAAAAGGATGGACGAGGTGGTGGTGGAGATGTTGCTATTTTTTTAACATATTTTTAATTTTTAGTTTAATCATACTATTAACCATAACCTAATCTTACCTAATTACTTTAAATCAAATCTCAAATTTAACATTGCATAGACCCGACATAGTACACATGTCATCTTCCACTTACCTAATTCAAATTTGCAAGTTGTAAATAATGAAGCATCTGCACATAACTCCCCCATTCTTTTGTTTTGTTTTTTTTTGAATGACTCTTAACAAGTGTTTTAATTTAAAAGTCATACTTATAAAGTTGAGTGATATTATTTGTTCATCTAAAATGTGGGTTATAACCATTGGATGCGATATATGGACAGGGTGTGTTACCATCATCACATCAAATATTAAGATGTCAAGGGTTAATTGGTCAATTCGGTTCAGCCAAACTCGTCTATTTTCAGACCTGTTGAAGTTTCAGCTCAAAAAATTTAATTCGCTTAACTCGCCTTGCTTAACTAGTGGATTTTGATGGCTGTCTTGCCACGGCCAAGTCTTTTTATTTTCTAGAAAAAATTCATAATTTATTAGTAAGAAAAATAAGAAACAAGTGATAAAAAAAGTATAAAATGTGTACACTCATCAACACAGGAACACCTCAAGTTAATAATATTCACTCAAAGTTAAAAATTAAAAATAAAACTTGTCATAACTCACAAATAACACTATTAACAATAATATTTTTTAATAAAAGTTGGTGTATAGTTATTATGAACATTGAAAAATTAGGTATACATAAATAAAAATATTATTTAAAAACCTTTTTAAAAAAATTCTGAAAACATTAAAAAATATTTTTTATTTTTTGGAGCTTGGCAAATTTTAAGGGTCTAAATAAGAACCTGACTACTATTTTTTTGCAGGACCAATCCATTTTGGTGGGAAATTGACAAATTTTGATTTCACCAACAATTATAAAATTAGTGTTTCAATAGATATTTATGTTTTGGGTGTACAAACAATATTTTTTGTATAAAGTTTGATTTTATCTCACCGCTCAACATAATCAGTCACAGAAAACACCAAACAAATTGACCTGATAGTCGCTGGCTCGCAGCACAAACCATTGCTTTTGGTTGTTTTTTTCCGTTCATAGTTCATACTGATTGAAAGTAATAACCGAAGGAGCAGGGCAACGCCGTGTCGGAACCAAAATATCTATATATTGCGACAATGTTGTTCACTGATTAAAAGTAATAACCTAAGGAGCAGGGCAACGCTGTGTCGGAACCAAAATATCTATATATTGCGACAATGTTGTTCTTGTGCTTTCATTATCATCTAGCCCTCGTAGCCAGCTGCAATGTTCACGGTGCGTATGAGCATATGGCATGGCCCCCATCCTGGATAGCTATTTTATTAATAAGGAGTTGGCCGGTCACCCTCGGGTCAGTGAGCGATTAATGCGATGATGTTCATGGCTAGGATAATGCCAAGTTTTCATTAATGGGAGGCCGGACGCGCATGTGAGCATGAGCTTTGACATTCATATGTTCTCCGCTTAGCTAGTTAACCATCCATCCACGTACATGACGAATCAACCGTTTGATTCATACACGTGTAATCATCTCAATCGTTTACCTTTTGGTGATGGATTGAGACTATATATTTTTTATTTTTTTCAGCCATTGTTTTATTGAGAAGTTAAAATAAGAGAAAAATTATTTTACATATAAAGTTTATTTAGACAAAATATCTCTCTACTTCTATTCCAAAACCATACACATTCAGTATATTATTCACTTTATTTACGATGACAAATTTTTAGGTGATGTCAACATAAACGGCCTCATATTCTGCTTAAAAATAGAAAATTTAAAATTTTGGTCAAGTGTAATTATCCTAATACGCTATTATATTTCACGGTGATTATTATAAAGAGTTATATCTCTTCATATCCAATTATTATGATAATTTGTGTCATAATATTTTTTTTTATTTTGGAACCTAAAGATACTAGTATCCTTTTAAATCCAAGGATTATAATTTAATTATGAATATTTAAAATATTAATAAATTTAGTTAATATAACACATAATAAATTTTCAGTTATAACTTTTTTAAAAGGTATCAGTATCCATTAATTTTATAAGGTGTTAGAAAATTTTTTTTTATTAAATATACTCTTTTTTATCTGAGTTTAATTTTTATATAATGATAATGTAATATTTTTTCATATTTTTGTTTAATTATATATCACCCCATATGCAAAGTGGTTAAGTTTTATATTTATTATTTAAAAAATTATTTAAATGAAAAAAATTAATTAGATAATAGTGTGAAAAAAAAATTCAAACTGTGGATGGGTGCATTCAAGTTACATTCTTTTTATTTTATAATTTTGTTTTATGAGTTTCAATTATTCTTTACTTTCAATAAAATCTTTAATAAAACGAAGAATACTTTTCTCATACAAAATGAACATCTGAAAAATCTTCCTTTTATCATACACGACCAATGAAGTTGCACTATTTCTAGCTGGTTTCTATCGTGTGTTGTGTTTGTTTTTTATGATTTCTAACTTGTGTTTATTAGCTTTGAATATTAAATAATATTATATCATCATCTAATTATATATTTACAAATTTTTAAAGTTATAAAAAATTAAGTGAAACACTCTCAACAATTTAACAATATATGATTATACATGTGCAGTTTTTTTTTACATTTAAAGTATATTTGGTATGAAAAGAATAGGATAAAAAATTTCATAAATGAATTTTACTTTTCACATGTAAATTTCCACCCGTTTATACTCATACTTACTGAACAAACCCTTAAGAGTGCATTTGGTATGTTGTATTAGATATAATAGTATAACTTATACTATATATTATGTTCTTATACGTTGTTTGGTGAGATAACGTATTGTATAAACTTATACATCATTATCCCCTTATACGTTAAAATGGTATATAACTTAATAAGGTGAAGGATATAAGGTTAATTTAGTTTAATGTATAAGGTTACTTTTATTTTTTAATATTTTATTAAAATAAAATAATTTTTAAATAAATAATAATAAGCAAATATTTATAAATAAAATTATTTCATTATAAATAAATATTATTAACAAATAATATATGGTATAAATCTAGCTATATATAATAAAAATAAAAAAGTAATTATAATTAGTAAATATTAATAGAGATAAATATTTATAATAAATAATATGTATTATATAAAAGTAAGGATTAATAATAAAAATATTTTGAGTTAATATTTATTTTAAAATTGAAATTAAATAAATATAATTAAAAATATAAAATATTAAAAATATATAAAAGAGTTATTTAATATTTATATAATTTATTGAAATAATAAATAATTATAAAATATTGAAATCAATAATAATATTTAAAATAAATTAAATTTTAATTAATAAATATTTACCTAAATATGATATTTAAAAATTATATTTAAATCATTAATAAAATATTTTATTTTATTTAATATTTACTTAAAATATTAAAATTATTTATAAATAAATAATAATATTATAAAATATAAAATATAATATCTTATACAATATTATACCAAATACTATATAATATTAAAATTTTATCAGATCTTATATTATCAACCCTTATCCTATCTAACATGTTAAACAGGTCATAAGTGTATTTGAATTAAATTTTCTTTCTATATTATTATATATATGCTGATATGACATATCATTAGCCTATGGGTGTGGTGCTACTTGCTCCCCGTGGCCTTTATAATAAGTCCAAATTTGACGATGGGACTGAGCCGGAAAGTCGCGCTTTCACACAGTCGGTGACCAAGAAGCAAAGTTGAAACAGTGCCTAACTTTGCACGAAAAAAGGGAGGAGGAAACTAAGTGGCGCAAAAAATGGGGATAGTGGAGGAAGCTCACAACGTGAAAGTTCTGGGATCAGGGGAGAGGTTCATAGTTCTGGCTCATGGGTTTGGCACCGATCAATCCGTGTGGAAACACTTCGTGCCTCTTCTCCTCGACGATTTTCGCGTCGTTCTCTACGATAACATGGGCGCAGGGACTACTAACCCTGATTATTTCGATTTCGAGCGCCACTCGAGCTTAGAAGGCTACGCCTACGATTTGCTTGCCATTCTAGAAGAACTCCGTGTAGATTCCTGCATCTTTGTTGGTCACTCTGTTTCAGCTATGATTGGCGCTGTTGCTTCAATTGCTCGCCCCGATCTCTTCTCCAAGCTTATCATGCTCTCTGGTTCCCCCAGGTAACTAAATTAATTGTTAAAAATATAAATCAGACGAATGAGTGGACTTTTTATTTTTTTATTATTTTTTTGTCGATTTGCAACCGGGCTTAGAGGTTATAGTTATAGCCCACAAACAAGAAAACTAATAACTAGGAACAATAGGAGAGGTACAATGGCGTCTACTATCTGCTAACAGATCTAAGTAAAGGAAACCGGGACTAGAGTTGAAACAAACGAGACCATAGGAACTAGGAAGTAATAGAACAGTTGCCCTAATTCATGTTGAAAGCCACTTGGAATTTTCCCACATGATCTCTAATTAGACCACACCACAAGAACCCGCTCCATTATTAGCAAACACAGAAAAAGGGCAGCCCTTTGCACGATTCTCCCACCTGGTGGGGTCACAAGTCAGCATCCTTGTTGTGGTGCCGAGACTCACTCTCTCTGTTAGCAAACACAGAGAGCCATCTATATTGATTAATTTTCATCCATCCTTCCGGAAGTTATGAACTTTTCTTCCTAGCTGACTCACAAGCTTCAAGCGCATAAGCATAGTCCCAGCTGGCAATGGTTAGAATTCTTCTAGGCAAGAGCAAATCCATAACTGTCTCCTCTTCAAAAGTCACCTTATTCCTGTGAGACCTAAGGAAGCTACAGAACAGGAAGTGGCCCGTGAAAGGTACGAGAACTCCCCAACATATTTTACCTTCCAACCAGCCTTTTAGATCCAGCTTAAAAAAAAATGGTCATATTAAAGAACTCCATTGTCAATGCTCTTCCTTACTTCTGCGGCATAAAGGCAATATTCCCGCAAGGCATGGAGTACTAATTCACATTCCACATTACTAAGAGGACACGATCCCAATTTTCATCCTTCAGCAGAACAATCCTGTTTCTCTTTCTTCTATTGTTTGCCACTTGATGTGTCTTTTTTTCTCTTACCCCCAAAATTGATCCACTTCATCTTGACATTTGCTTTCCGTACATTTCTTTCTGGATAAGTAACTTCAAATTCCTTCCAAAGATGTTTCTGTAATCTCTCCGGAAAAAGATTTTCTTGGAGAGACAGATGTCTAGCAACGTCCTCTAACCTGAGGAAAATACGGTTCGTTTTTAAGGTCTCTCTAAACAGCTCCTTATTCCAAGCGTTGACTTCCCTAGTGAAACTGTCCTTATTACGCAGCAAGTTCCCTTCTTCAATCCAAACACTAGTCAGCAGGTCCTTAAACCCCTCATGAATAAGTCATGGAGCAAGAAATCTGAAAGGCTTATATCCACCGAGTCTACCAAGTCTAAGATTGAAACCAAATCATCAATCAGGATAGGTAAGTGGTCCGATTTAAGTTTAGGGAGGTCAGGGGTGTTTATTTTAGGCAACAATTCTATGACTTTTGTCAAGTATTTTGATTTTTTTTTTGTTGAATAGCAATTTTCTTAATTTAAATTATAGTTTATCTAGTACTAGTGACTCTGGCTTTTATTATTGAGATTAGCTTTGATGCAAACAAAATTTTACATTATCATCTCACATAGAAAAAATTACATTTTCATCTAAATAGTGAGTTTCGAAGTTAAACATTTTTGTGGTAATATATAGGGGACTAATTGCGTAAAATTCTAGAATCAAAATTAAATCCTTTATTATTATTAACATATTGGTTCAGTTATTATGATGAAAAAAAAAACGTTGTTGACTTGTGTCATGGATAATTTCCTCCATGGGGCAGGTATTTGAACGATGTGAATTACTATGGAGGGTTCGAGCAGGAAGATCTGGAGCAATTATTCGATGCGATGGGGGCCAATTACAAAGCATGGTGCCTTGGTTTCGCTCCGCTAGCTGTGGGAGGGGACATGGAGTCCGTGGCGGTTCAGGAGTTTAGTCGAACGTTGTTCAACATGAGGCCAGACATAGCTCTAATTGTGTCGCGTACCATTTTCCAGAGCGACATGAGGCAGATCTTGGGGCACGTCACTGTCCCGTGCCATATCATACAGAGCAAGAAAGACATGGCTGTTCCGGTGATGGTGTCAGAGTACCTACACCAGCACCTCGGCGGTGTGTCCATTGTCGAGGTAATGGCAACAGATGGCCACTTGCCTCAATTGAGCTCGCCGGATATCGTTATGCCGGTGCTGCTCAAACACATTCGCCATGATATTGTGGTGTGAAGAAGGTTGGTTGGTTAGTTTGTGATGTTAATATTTGTAGGATAATGATATTCTAACACAAACCATTAAATGTGATAGATGTTAAGGATAAATGGGGATTATCACACTTTTTGAGTGTTAAAATATCATTATCCATGTTTTTATTAGCAAATAAATCAGAGAATCTCGCTCCTTGTATTTGCTTTCATGCAACTGTTTAATATTAGTATTATTTGTTGTTGCGATTCAATTATGGTAGTATTTTCTTTTTCTTTTTGAGCTTTTGCTGTTTAATTATGGCAAAGTAGGTGAGAAGTTCCACTAGATTTCTCACCAAATTATATTTTATCAGAATGATGTTTATATAATTAGAATTATTTGTCAAAGTTGTTGTCAAAATTATCTAGATTTAAGTGGAATGATTCGATTGGATAAGATAGAGGAAAGAAAGCCACTTATCCATCTAAAAGTTGGATATGACGTACATGAAACAAATACGGACAAAAAAGGTCATATATATTATTCTATATGAATTTATTTCGTATTTTTATCACTTATTTGTCATTTAATTATATACTATTATATTAATAAATATAATTAATTTTTATATCCATTATTTTAAAGATAATATAAATAAAAGAATCTGATTGTAAAAGTATTTTATACTTTCAATACATTAAAATTAAACTTGTTTTCCATTTTATAATAATTTAAGTATTTTTCTCATTTCATAAGAGAGCTATTGGGGTTTTATTTTTCCTGTAGGAGAGCTTGTGTGATTAAATTAAGCTCAATTCCTTCTTAATTTTATTATAGAGTAATCCTACACATGGAAAAATAATTTTCATATTGTGTTTTGATGGGTGATATGTTTATATATGTGATTTTGAGGTGATTTATTTAAATACGGTGGAATTTACTCCGTCAAAGGTGGATTTAGTTAAGTTAAGTAGAGGAATCTCTGCGCACCCTGGCAAGGCATCGCGTCGCGCAGGAATCTCTGGAACACGCCTTAGGCAGACACAGGATGCACCTTTGCCGGTTTGAGACCGCACTTGTAGCGAATTTAGCCGCGGCAGCGTTAGGAATCTTTAGCCAATTGACTTCAGTTGTGGTGGGTTCCAATGCATGTTGGTTGTGCGGGGTTGAGGTGAAGGCGGCACGTGGACAGAGAGGGGGCTGGATCCTGGGCGCGCCGTTGTGGGAGTGACACGCAGAGAGAGGGGGAGCTGGGCAAAAGAGTGACCCGTGAATGTATGCAGGCTTCCTGTTGAATAGCATGCCTTTGATGAAGAACTTGAGTAGATTGAATGCATGCAGGCAAAAATCATTCAATCAAAAACTATAGAAAAGATAATACAACCGAGAATGTAGCAGGCTTCCTGTTTAATAGCATGCCTCTGAAGAAGAACTTGAGTAGATTGAATGCATGTAGGCAGAAATCATTCAATCAAAGACTACAAAAAAAATAATAGAGGTGTGAGTGAGGCGTGCTATTATTGAGAGGGAGTTGAGGAGGAGGGGAAGTGGTTATAAAAGGGTCAGAAGGATTGAGTTAAGACACAAGGTGAAGAGAGAAGAAAAGTGTGAAAAAAAAGGACAAAGATTGCAAAAAAAAATGAGAAATACTTGATTGAGAGAAAAATAGTGAAGATTAATAATATAATGGATTCAGATGGTCACATTGTTATTGAAGTTCTTGAGCAAAATGTAATGTATTTTCATTTTCTTATTTGAAATTTATATTTTGTATATCTTCTGTATATTTGGTATGGACATAGCTATTTAATTAATTTGTGCAATTAAACCAAAACAAAAAAATATTGGTAATTTGTTATATGTCAATATATTAGTTTTTTCTTTTTATAAAATTGAATTAGTTAAAAAATTGATCATTGGATATATTAATATTAATTTTCTAAGTTGATATATTTGTTAGTTTATAGGATATATTAATTTAATTTTCTGTTAAATCAATTTATTTTAGAAAAAATAATTTAATTTTTAATTTAACAGATAGCAAGACGTTTGCGAGCGCGACATCTAAAATTACCTTCAATGAGAAATGAGATACGGAACTATGTGTAGCGTGCTGGTTTACTCCGCTTTATAGAAATTGGTGACATAACGGTAAATCAAAAGCTAATTTCAGGACATGGTTAGAGGTGGAGGCCCGAGACTCATACTTTACACTTTCCGTGCGGGAGTGCACCATAACACTAGAAGATGTTGCTATTCTCCAGGCTCCCGATAAATGGTAGGCCTGTCATTGGATTTACTGTTAATAACTATGAAGCACTCCCTGATTTTTGCCAGTATCTATTGGTGTTCGTCCGGCACTGGATTTTAGTGGAGGTGCAATAAATTTAATTTGGTTGACCAATAAAATTGGAACTGTGGAAGCTAATTCTGATATAGCAATAACAGATTGCCCTGGTTTTATAATGGCCTTGCTAGACCAATGCATTCTGCCCAACAAGAGCACTACTGAAGTATATGTAAAGTACTTACAATTGCTTGAAGATTTAGAGCAAGTTGGATCATACAGTTGGGCTCAGCATGCCTTGTTGTACTTTTTCGAGGGCTTTGTCATGCTACTTGTATTGAGACTAAAGAAATCAATAGGTGCATTGTTCTAATACAAGTATGGGCATGGCAGCATGCCCTTTTGGCACCCATATCATCCTCACAGGTAATTTGTAATTTGTAACACTCTAGTATAACCCAATTACGCTTAAGTTCGCATTTGGATTCTATTGTCACTTATGTGCTTTTATTTTCTTTTGAAATTGACTTAGAATTATAGTAGATAATTTTTTTTTTATAAATTAATTTTTGAAAGCTTAAGCCTAACAAGAAGTGAAATACATAGCTACGTAGATGGTAATCAAGTTACTTTGTTTACTTAATTTAAATAAGCGGAATAAGGGACTAATGTAGAATTATCACCACATAAACTGAAATATAACTACTCAATACATGAGTTATAATAGGGCATATATCATAGCGATAAATTATTACAAATAACAATATAAATTTTACTACTACTGATTTGTTTCTCACAACTATAACATAACTAAAAATTGAAGTGATAATTCTTACTAGCTATCTCACTACATTTAAACTTTGATAATTAATGCAATAATATATGTTAGTGAAAAATACATGGAAAACTAATAAAATTCAAAAGCAAGTAATAAAAGAAAAGTTAGTTGAATATGAACTTAATTTTCTTTTTTAACTAATTTTTGTCTAGCCAAGCAATTTAAAGAAAAGTTAGTCGAAATAACATTATTATTGTTAACTAAATTAAGAAACTATAACACTTTATCAAAAGGTCCAACAATAATAAAAATAAATAAATTTAACTTAAGTGAAAAATATTATAAATAATTTTTAAATGTTTACTATCATATTAAATAGTAAATGGTAAAATATCACATTTTTAAAAATGACAATAAATTATCCATTAAAAAATATCACAAAAAATATATCTGATTAATTTGTAATGACAAATATTTATTTGGCTTCAAAACAAAAGTAATATAAATTAATTTATATTTTTTAGTTCACTTCTTTGCATACAAATAGCACATGTTGTATTTCTTTCACCAAGTATACAATACAAACCTGTAACAAAAGTGTTAACACCACAATACAAATTAGTTAGCTCCATTGTTTTAGTACTTAAATTTGATAAAATGAAGGGATTAGTGTAAATATTCATTTGTTAGCTCTTTTTTTTTTTTTTGCTTTTCAAGTGTGCAATAAATGAAGATTGCAATGAATTTTATATGTATGTGTGTGTGTATATATATATATATATTGATATCTAATTAGGATAATGCCTCATAGATAGAATCGACCATGATACCCACGTGACATAAATTTAAAGAACCATCACACTATAAGGTTGCTAATAGATAACTTGAAATATCAGGTAAATATTTGAATTATTGTACAATTTTTTTTGTGGTCACCATAGTTATCATTATTTGCATATCTGAAGTATTTTTGCTAATACAGTTCTATGGCAACCATATTGGATCTCGTGATTAATGCTTTTATTCCAGATGATGTAATTGGTTAAGTGCCATTCATTCTTAGCGTTACTCCACTTTTATGTTTTGAGGTGATGGAGTTCCACCCATCCCGAGTTATGCGACAATTTGGGTTGAATCAAGAAGTTCCTCTTGACCAGCCTAATCTGCAAGGATTCCATAAGAGGGACTTAAGGGAGCGCCACCTACCTATTGGGAAAGAAAACATCAACAATGGGTGGCAATGTGGTACCAATGTGCAAATCATGTATTATCTAGAACTCCCGTCGTTGATTCAGCCTTTGATTTGTATCAATCTTAGTATTTATCTCACACTAGAGCTATATAGTTGTTCCTTAAGGCAGGAATCATCCACCCCTATGAAGAAGATGAACCACCACAAGATGAAGAAGGTCAAGCACCCCAAGGAGAAGATGAAGTAGGCCTCATCAAACTAGAAGCTCCTCATGGCCATCAACCTTTGTTTCAGCATTCCAATAATATTTTCTATTGGGATGTGAACACATTATCATTTCCTCATAGCCAATACCCTTGGTATCTAAAGACACAGCAAGCCCCACATATGCAAGATCCACCACTACATTCGGTTGGTGTTTTTCGCAAATTGGTGGTCCAAATACAGCAAACTAAGCAGATGCAAGATCCCCCACAACATTCTATTGGCGGTTTTGGCCACCACATCGTGATCCACTTCAAGGTCCACACATTCTGTTGGTGTTTAGCCGTTACATTGGTGGTCCTGAAGGTTTATTGGGTCCTCGTCAATGGGAGATTGTCTGCTCACTTCACTCCTATTACAGGAAACTTTGATTTCGCCCACTTTAGTGGTCAATCATCTACACAAGGTAACCTTGACCTCAATATAAATCTAGCTAGTCAAATGAATGATGGCTATCGGCCACAAATGGAACTCCCACTTGATGTATCAGTTCACAGATATTATTCTCTGGACACATTGGGCAAACATTGAGATGATGCAAAATCTCCAAGATATTGCTTGCATCTGCCCATCATGTAGTGCAACAAGGTGGGGGACATGTAGATGAAGGCATGGGTGATCAGGGTGGCACAGATGATGGTATGGGTGATTAGGGTAACCAAGGAAGAAGACAATCTGGTGGCTTTAAGAAAATGTTGGGAAATGCTGCCAACAGAACTAGGAACTATACATCATGCATTACGACCACAAGAACATGTGAAACCGCTAAAAGGCTTAGCCTTTCACCATTTCAACCACCACCCCCACCAGGGAAAGGGAAAGGTCGTAAAGGAGGTTGAGTGTGTAGCACTTTTATGTATGGACTTCCTAGTTTGTATTTCTATTTTCTTGTTAATGGAATTGTTATGATATATCTTTTCATGTGTTTATGTATGGACTTCCTTTGTATGGACTTTGATGCATATCTTGTTGCTGGTCACTACACATTACGAAGTCCTGGTAACGATGAACAGCTAGAAAATGATATCATTTGGTATAGTAATTTACAACACAAACATTATTCATGAGGTTTAGTGTGAAAGAAAATTACTATATGCTAAAAGTTTATCTATCGAATTCAATTTTGAGTGTGCTTAGATACTAGGCATGCTTAAAAAAAACTAGATATGCTTGTTATAACATTTTTTCGTTAAATTTGGGGAGACAAATACTTTGATTGAGCTTATTATTTTTTTGTGGTACCATAAAAATTTGAAGCCAATGAAAAATCAAGTTTTATTGTTATTACAATTAAGAATTTGATTTTTATGCATTAATCTGTTATCCAATTAATAAATTTACTTTTTTCTTAATTATTTATAATACTCAAAATCAAAATTTTGCTTAAAAAAATGTCAAATAATTTAAACTAATCAAATTCATAGAGTTAAGCTCTATCAATACTGCCAAACGAAAAGTGGTTAAATGTTGGGAGTAACAACTAATTTGTATTGTTTTGATCACCTACTCTTATAATTGTGCTTGGAAAGCTCAACTTGAACAATTATATCTTTTGGATTTAATTTGGTTAATCATGATTGCATCAACTACATGTATATAAATATGAAATCAATTTTGATACTCCCCAACTCAAATTGTGGCACTTGGAGTAAAGAATTTTTGTTCATCTTATATGATATTTTGCATTTCAATAAGATATGGAAATTACATTCAACTTCTATGAGGTTTATGAAAATGCAACCTACCTTCTTTTTATTTGTCTAACCTACACTCATCTCTTGATAACATCCATAATTAACCTTGCTCCCATCCACAAATAACACTGTTAACTATTAAAATTCATTTTTCTTCTATGCCTCCATTGTAAATACCTCACCTGTATCCATCAAACTTAAGCATCCAGCTTCACAAACAAAACCCCAAGTCCAACAAATTAAATGCCAGCGCTATTAATCATCACTTAGCTCCTTTACCTATGTCTTGTTGCCGCTCCACCTTGTTAGCACTTGGAAGCTGCCGTGCCCTCCACCATGTCATTTGCCGTGTCCGCCGAGGCGTGCCATGAACACCCTCAACCTCTATCCCTTCATTGTGGTCGTTGCCTTTCTCCCAAATAGAAAGTCCTTTGTCTTGGTCTTCTTTTTCTTGAAAAAAAAATTAAAAAACATGAAACCCGATGATTTGGGTTTGGGTCTTCTGTTTTATCAGATTCATGTTCTTCGTTGTAAAAGTTCTTCTCAAGTCTTTTTTTTTTTTATTGTTGATAGAAGTGCTTTCAAAGCTTGCAATGCTGCACACTCACAAGCTTTCTAACCAAAATCCAACTATGGTGGAACGTTAGGGTTGAAACCCACCCCTTGTGAAGACATTGATTTTTGGTTTTGATGGATATAGTGTTTGATGGGGTTTAACATTTAATGGTGTTAGTTGTAAATGATAGAAGGGTTACTTATGGATGTTAATAGGGAGATAAGTGTAGGTTAGATAACTAGAATGAAAGTGGGTTGTATTTTGAAAAACCTTGAGGGAGGTAAGTGTAATTTACATATAAGAGATTTATTATGGAATTTTCAATTTTAGACTTCAAACCCAATTCTAAACACAACAAACAATAATGAACTAATAGTAAACAATAAATTAGTTATTAAATCTACAATGGCCTATTTGGATATTTGAATTGAAATTGTAATGTAGAATTTCAATTTTATGCTTGCATTTACTGAAGAATTGTAACATAACATAATTGTTAAAAAATAAATGAGAAAGAGAAAAACTATACAAACTTCAATGGGGAGATAGATAATTAATAAGTTTGGGAATGACCAATTCATAGGGTATGAGTTAGGAATTAAGATTCATTTTAGTTGTTTTTTTAATTCCATGAATTGAATTATGGAATTTTAATTCCAATTCTATAAGTTACTCCAAACATGAAATTGGATTTGATAGTTCAATTCCAATTTCAAGCTTTAATTTCATGCTAAATTTCATTCGTCAAATTGAACATAAGAGTGTTTTGGTGAAAATTTTTATAATTAATCGATCAACCATTGATTTTTAGTTCCCTAATTAGTGCATAAATAATTAAAGTGATAGATAATTTAAGCCGTAAGAAATATATTATTATTGTAAAAAAAAATTACACAATCATATATTGTTATGTGTGGTAGTAGGAGTAATAGTCGAAGGCTTTTATTGAGGTAACAATATATGACTAGATATTCGTATATTTGTATAAAAACTTTATATATATATATATATATATATATATATATATATATTATAACATTTTTCGTATAGACATATATACGTAATTGTCATATCATCAAAAGTATTTAACTGTTATTATAATTACATCCAGAGTCATATATGAAAAATTGTGATTGCTTGACAATATAAAATTAACATTGAGAGTACATCAAGATTAATTTTATATATATAATTTTGTTGCACGATACTATAAAAGAGTTTTACCTTATGATCCAATTAATATTTTCATATCAACAAATGTGATTAATTTTTGCACAATAACTTGAAAGATCATACCAATATAATAGTTTGATTTGGTGATATTATAAGAAATTTCCACATTACTTGTACTAAAAGATTAAACTATATATGTGTATGCAAGCAGGCCTGTGTGTGAATTTAGATTAATATATTCATGGTTTTGCTTTAGGACTATGATATTTTTCAAGGCTATTTTTGATAACATGAAAGGAAACATGTTGGTTGTACAGACTTAAAATGTATGACAATCGATCATGAAAAATGCATGCATTAATAGTGGTAAGTTTATTCATAAAAATGGGGAATGAAGGATTTGTATTATTATTATTATTATTCCACTCATGGTCTAATTCTGTAATTAGTAGTACAATTGTACTTTCGGTGACTAATAAATTCCTAATCCTTACTCCTTTAGCAACTAAAATAACTAATCCCCAAGTTTATTTATAAGTGTCATTTTATTATCATCTGTCATTAGAAAGTATTTATTTATTTATTTTTTTACTTTTGTCCTTGCATGTATTTTTTTCTCTCACACAAACTTCTCATAATAATAATTATTGCACAATTTATGGGAGGGCAATTTTGTTAAAATATGCTCTTTTTGATGTATATTTGCATATTTTTAATAATTTCTTAATCTATGTATAATTATAAGTGAATAGATGGAGTTTTTAATGTGTACATCACATTTGTAAGAGAAGCTTAACACAAGATTAACAAATACATGAAAAAGAGGCATATTTTTTTTTCTTTTAGAAAAAAGCATAATATTTTCATGTCTGATGACTCTGACATGCTTAAAATAGCACGCTGTGTGCCTGTGTACTAAAATATAAGATATTTGAGCGACAGATTAAATTTAGTATTTAACAGAAAGTCTTGTCCCTTGTTCTTTGCTCCCACAATAGTCTATCCCTTTCTTCTTGTTTGCTTTGCCAGGGCTCCAATGTGGGCCACGAAAGGAATCAGGATTCGAACTTCTCTTGCACCTATCATATTATACTGTTACTGATTTATTGTCATTATTGTATACCCGGATCTGCCCTACTAACGATTTAATTGTAATCCTCCTGAAAATTCAACACTGTTCATAGTATTTATTAATTTAGTACGGAACAACTGATAATGATTATAGAACATATTGGTTTTAATTCGGTTGGGAAGCCCTGTTCGGAACTTAGCAGGGAATCTTTTTTGAGTAAGAATGACTATAAAGCATGCTTATTAGTCCGACGTATTTATAAATCATTAGTAAGAATGCCCTTTTTCCCCCAAATTCCTATATATGCTGTCTATGCAAAAAAGATTCTCACAAAAGATGTAGCGAAAAAATTTAAAAAGAAAAGATTATTTCATTCTGCATTTGACAGAAGTCCTGATGGGATTATGGCTAAAGCAACGTTTTAAAAAATAATAATAATAATAATAATAAAAAGAATTGTTGTCTTTTTTAACTCTTGACATAAATCATGATGATCATGGTAAAACTACTCTTTTATTTACTCCAAACATCTTCATGATGTACTAGAAAATAACTTGTTTTTCTTGTAATACTCTACTATGCAATGATATAAAAAGGCACATAACAATTACAAAACTAACCAAATACATGAAAAATTGTTGTCTCTATTTGCATTGGTCGGAAATATTGATAGAATCATGATAAAGGTGACATTGTCCATCACTCTTATATCTGTGCTTAACACTAAAAACAATTTTTTTTCTTTCAGAAAGTTAATTTTAATATTTTAACAGTATATTTTTCTTTTGACGCAATTGTTCATTTACATACCACTGCAATAGTAAAAACATTCAATTTCTACCATTAAATCACATAAATAGTAGTACATTACTACATTTAACAACATCAAAACTCTTCAAACTGATGTTCCAAAAGATTTTTCGTTTTGCTACTATTAACAAACTCAGTCCTTAAACTCATAGGCCATAGCCCAACTCCAGCTCCAGCTCAGAGGGCCGCACTCACCGGTCCGTGGCTTTGGGCCGATACCAGGGTTGGCACGCGTGAATGTCACGCGTTCTGCCACGTCATCGCTACATCCAACTCCAATTCCATTCTTGAGGCCGCACACCTGCACCCTTTTTCGTTTGCCCTCTGCCCCGGCCTAACTTCCAAGGCCTCCAGCTCTTAACCACCGCATTGTCCATTTTACCCCTGTGCACTTGGTGCAGCCCCAAATTACCCTTTCTCTTTGGAACCCCGTTGAAACTATTGAAGCAAACGCAACACAACACAACACAACACACACGAAATCCTCTCCGATCTGTGCACCTGGCTTCTTCTATGGCTCTTTCTGCTACCTCTCAGCGAGCCGAACTGGCCAAGCTCTGCAGCTCCAAGGACTGGTCCAAGGCCATCCGAATCCTCGATTCCCTCGTTTCTGACTCCCCTCCAATCCAAGACATCTGGTGCGCCCAATCACAAACTTCTTTTTTTTTTTCTAGTTCCGTTCCTCTTCGATTTTCCACTTCTGGTCGTTGTTAATTCCTTGTGAAAGCTAATTCGATGTGCAATCTGTTGTTGCTTTTTTCAGCAACAGAGCCTTTTGTTACAGCCAATTGGAGCTGCACAAGCACGTGATTAAGGATTGCGACCGTGTTCTTCAGCTTGACCCCGCGCTTCTTCAAGCTTACATTCTCAAAGGTCTCTGTTAAGCTCAATTCAACAATTTTTCTAACTTCTGTTAGCGGTTTTGTTTGTGTAGTCTCTGCAGTACTACCGTTTTGATTTTCAGTTCACATAACACTAGAGGTGGTTGATGAGAATATTGGATCATAACAACCTTGTTGGAACTTGGAATCATTGTTATGATGATGAATTTATTCGTGCTGTTTGTAGATTATTACCATCTTAAAATTAAAATTCCTTTTGTTATGTTCTAAAGTGAAAAAAAGAGACAGATGCCTCATCTCTTGAACTGAAATTGTGATTTATTCTGTTACGTTATAGGTCGTGCACTTTCTGCGTTGGGAAGGAAGGCAGATGCTCTGCTAGTGTGGGAGCAAGGATATGAACGCGCTCAGCATCACTCTGCTGATTTGAAGCAGTTGCTAGAACTCGAAGAGCTTTTGATGACAGCAAAAAATGGAAACAATGTATCTAATAAAACCAATGGGTCGCCCACGCCACAATTGGAATCAGATTCCTTGAGTAATGGGAACTTGACTGAAACTGTTAATAATAATAATCAGGATACGTTGATTGCTCAAGATGAATTGGCCAGTAATTCAAGTGTTAAATTTGAGATCTTGCTGAAGTCTACTGATAAGCTTGAGTCTGGAAGTGAATTAAACGGTGAATATAAAGAGTTTAATAAATTCGATGGCCAAGTGAACAGAAGCCCTGATGTGGTCGATAACTTGAGCTATAACTCTGAATCGTGCAATGACTCAAGTGATGCTTCAGAATCATGTGATAAAGTATTAACCAATAGCAGTGAGTCAAGTGAGTCGATTGATGTCACTGAAATTCTTACAAAGCCGAGTAGTAAGTTTGTTTTTAGCCATGAAAAAAATGGCGAAGGAAGGAAAAACAAGAAGTTTTGTGTTGCTCGGATTTCAAAGACGAAGTCTATAAGTGTAGATTTTCGGCTCTCACGGGGAATAGCAGAGGTTTGTTTACACAGCTGCTTTGTGGCTGTATTTATGTGTTTGTGAGCATATTTGACATTTTAATTGTTTTGCAGGTTAATGAAGGAAACTACGGTCATGCAATATCCATTTTTGACCAGGTGCAATTTTGTCCTCCTTAGTGATACTTGCGGTTTCTTCCTTTTATGCACTTGGTATCTCATCTTCTTTTTCTCTATTATCAAATGACAAACTGTAACCTTGTCTCGATCATATACACAGATATTGAGAGAAGACCCTGAGTATCCTGAGGCACTGATAGGGAGAGGGACAGCATATGCATTCCAGAGAGAACTTGATGCTGCTATAGCTGATTTTACGAAGGTATGTGACTGTCTCTGAAAGTTCATAATATGGGGGTTTCCTTTATTTGTAAGTACTTTACATGTTGTATATCTTAGGCTATACAATTTAATCCATCAGCTGGGGAGGCATGGAAAAGGAGAGGTCAGGCCCGAGCAGCTTTGGGGAGTTTGTTGAGGTGAGGTTGCCATACCCTAACTTTGTAGTTGTCTAACATTTTTAAGTTTTGCCTAGTCTCATTTCCAATTGAAATCTTATCTTTGTTTTTTAAATAATTGGGCATTTTAGTGAAAGAAGGATTCATCTCAAGTATGATCCATTATTAAAGAGACGATTATATTACAGAAAAGGAAAATGGGCAGCCTTTTGGCTTTTATTTATGTACGAATTTGCTTCTTTTAACAAAATGTGTGAAATTTCATATGGGATAGTCAATGCCACTTAAGGATTTAGGCTTTTAGTTGAATGCCTAACTCATATGAGTCTTTTATCAAGAGGAATTCATGTTATTGCAGTATCTAATTAAATGACTATATGATTTTATTTCACAAATAACAATCCATAAATGTGACACTGCTCTGTATGTCAGGCTATTGAAGACTTAACTAAGGCATTAGAGTTTGAATCCAACACAGCAGATATTTTGCATGAGAGAGGTATATTGTCTGACACTGAGTCTTTTCATTTTGATGTTAGGTAAATAATTGATGCTGAAATAATCAATGGTGCCTCTTTTCTCTTTCTCTGATTACTATGATTAGCAGATAGATGCACATATGTTGTAGTAGCTGCTACAAGTCTTGACAGAGGGACTTGATTAGTTATATGTGGAATGAATTTGTTGTCTTTATTATTGATGTTATTGTGTACTTGTTTAAGAATTCATTGTTAATTTCAAGTTTAGAGAGTTTGATTTTGGATAAATATGGTAATATTGTTGAACTGATGAGTTAGAGTAGCCATTTAGATATGTCTAATATATATATATTATATATATATCCATAAAATTAATGCAGGGATTGTCAATTTCAAGTTCAAGGAGTTTGATGCTGCAGTTGAAGACCTGTCAGCTTGTGTGCAGCTAGATAGGGATAATAAGTCTGCCTACACCTATTTGGTGGGTCGGAAGTCCTGACATTCGAAGATTTTTTTATTATGAACTCTTGATGTTGGTTTTCTGGTCTTTTGCATGGAAATTTTTCTTCATGCCTTTGCTGAGCAAAACATTATCTTTTACAGGGTTTAGCATTATCTTCAATTGGTGAATATAAGAAAGCTGAAGAAGCACATCTAAAAGCACTGCAACTTGACAAACATTTCCTTGAAGCATGGGCACACCTGACTCAGGTATCTATCAGCCTTGCTGTACTGATAGAGTATTGGCACATTAGTGATTTATCAGTATTCGATTTATAGCTATTGAGTATAGAGCACCTTTTCCAGCTTTTTGTTTTCAGTTTTATGCTTAATGCTCTACTGTGTAGATGATATTGGTTGCTAGATTTATTCTGAATGTGTGATATTTTTGGCAGTTCTATCAAGATTTATCAAAGCCAATTAAAGCTCAGGAGTGTCTAAATCAGGTGCTGCAAATTGATGGGAGGTAATTGTTGTGAATTAAAAAGTATTACATTATTATTTTCACTGGTTTATCAGTTATCACACCTGCTATTCTTTGTACCTGTTAGATCTTTATTTGAGGCTGATTGCTTGAATTTTGATATTAGGTTTGCTAGAGCATATCATCTACGTGGCCTCTTGTTCCATGCAATGGGAGAGCATAGGTATTTGTACGACCGTGCCTGCTGTGTAATTGGAGATTGAAATTTACTTAATTTTATTGTTTCTTGCTGCGAGCATTATAAAGTTCTAATGGTTGTGTCCATTAGTACTAGAAAGTTTGAGGAAGGGAAAATTTGAGAATAGTGGTTTTAGGAGCTAAGGAGTGATCATGGGGAAAGAACTTCAATTACTTGCTGCTTTTCCTGTCATCTGTGTTGATTGAAATGGGATCTCATTGAGAGTATGGTTTCATATTGATGAATTTTTGTTGTTATGGAAGCAGAACTTCAGTGCAGATTTATGTTGAGTATGCCTGAAGTCTCAACTCTCAAAGCATGTAGTTTGTAGTGTAGCTATTATTTATTTGAGTCTTTAGTGGTGGATGAAATAATTAGTGTCGTCCATTTTGATTTGCAGTATAAGATTTAAGCAATATAAATTGTTTATGAATTATGGGACAATGTGGAAACTTATAAAATTATAATGATTTGTTGATGGCTGTTACTTTTAATGGCACCTACAGATCCATGTAAATTGCTTTCAAATATTTCATACCAAGGGTCAGTGCTAAAATGTTTTGGTTTGGAACTTTATGTTCTACAAGTTGACTTTGTTTTTGACTTAAATTGGTTTGACTATGACAGGAAGGCTATTAAGGATTTGACAATGGGGTTGACCATTGATGGGTCCAACATTGAGTGTTTGTATTTAAGAGCTTCATGCTACCATGCTGTTGGGCAATACAAAGAGGCGGTATAATTTCAATTTTAATTTTAACATTTTGAGAGCAATGCAAGTTCACATTTGTCAGGTTACAACTTCATTTAATGTTCACAGGTTAAGGATTATGATGCTGCACTAGATTTGGAATTGGACTCAATGGACAAGTTTGTGCTCCAATGCCTTGCCTTTTATCAGGTTAGTTATATTGTGAAATAGTATATTTGTAATGCATCTGCTTTTTTTCTTAATGCTGTTCTATTTATAAAGGGAACACAAGTACATTTCGTTTACTGTCAAAAAATCTAGTGACTAAGTTGGTAGCATGGAGTAGTAAATTTTTTGTAGCCAGCATTAGGATAGAGTAGAGAGATTATACCCTTCCAATATTCAAACTGAGGGCATGGTAATGTGAACACGTAAATCAGTTGGCATTTTTGAATATGGTGCTGTTCTGTTCTGCTTTAGTTCTTCATGTTGCATAGTTATCCTGTATATCCACATTGAGGAACACTTACAGGACCTGTATTCCCTTGGTTAAGCTACATATATTTACTACTTGTGTACATTCTTTTAGTGCATGGTCAAATTCTACTGATGGGCTTGTATGGATTGATATAATGACAGTTAGCATGATACTTTGAATTTTTATGCGCCAGGATCCTACTTATTTGATGTGCTTTCAACACTTTTTTATTCTTTTGCAGAAAGAGATTGCTCTCTACACAGCCTCGAAGTTAAACACAGAGTTTTGCTGGTTTGATATTGATGGGGATATTGATCCACTTTTTAAGGTAAATATTATGAATGTTATTCCGCCTCTCTTTGCACTTTTTATCTCTTAATTTGGCCCAACCAAACATGTTTTGGGATAGGATGATTACCATGCAGCTTGAATGCTCAAAAATACAAAACTCATTCTTGTTTGTATTATAGCTTATGGTGCTCTATGGGTTTTAGAAGCATCTAAAGTTTTATGTTGAAGGTGTGTGTCGTAATGCATGAATTCACAATTGTATAATACCTGTGTCTTCATCATATTCAGGAGTACTGGTGCAAGAGATTGCACCCAAAGAGTGTATGTGAAAAGGTTTTCAGGCAACCTCCTTTGCGTGAGTCTTTAAGAAAGGGAAAGCTTAAAAAGCAAGAATTAGCTCTTACAAAGCAGAAGTCTGCTCTTATACAGGCTGCAGATTCCATTGGCAAGAAAATCCAGTATGATTGTCCTGGTTTCCTACATAATAGACGTCAGGTAAAGTTATTTAATATCATAATTTCTATATATCTTGTGGCTTATTACTTTTAACTATTCAAGTTACTTTATGTTACATGAAATTCCTTTTTCACTAAAGGGCTGTTTTTATGTTTGTACAGTCTTTGTTGTGAAAAATTGGACTTCTACTTTTTCTCGTCTTATTAGACTTTGGAAAGGGTGTTGGGCTTTTGGCTTTTGTTAGATGACTTGTCCATAATTTGATCATTGCTCTGATTGTTCTGTTGCATCTAACAAAGTCAACAATCCTTGAGCACATCGTCTTCTGAAAATCGAATTTATATAGGAAAATATATAAAATGCATTGTGTTTATATATTATTTCTTAGTTACTTCAAGTTAGATAATTTGTGCAGCTGCTTGTGAGTTGTGACCTTTTCTTTGTTTGGTTTTCTTTCTTATTTTCAAATAATTAAGAAAACTACACAAAAATGAAAATTGGAAGGCTTCAAATTAGTCAGTGCTTATTTTATGTCTTGCCGCTGAAATATTCTCCATTTTCCCCTTTTATGCTCTCTTGTTTAATATTTATGATGTCATTTTCTGAGCATAGGTTGTGTTGCTCTTATTATATAAGGCCATATGCTACTGGGTAAAATTACATCAGATGTCATGGGTTTCTTGGAGAATTAATGAATGTGTTGGGTCTCTTTATTAAGCATGATTGTACTATTTATAAAGTTATATTAATATGTAATATGTTCATATTAAATTTCCATTTGAGAACAGTTTCATATTTATCATCCGATTCTCAACAATTGGTTTTAAATATCTGTAAGTTATAATATATCTCTGTCCCGTTCTTAATTTTCTTGTTTGCACTTTTGTTTAATGGTTGTAGTTATTCTCAGATTATTGTTGGATGTTTTCATCTTTTATCATGTCTATATCGTGATGTTAATATTTCCTTATTTATCAGCATCGAATGGCAGGATTTGCTGCTATTGAAATTGCACAAAAGGTCTCCAAGGCTTGGCGTGCTCTTCAAGCAGAATGGAAAAATTCTAATAAAAGCAACTCAAACTCAAAGTATGGAAAAAGGGGCAGGAGAAGGGAAAGAATCAATGTGCCAAGTCATAATAGAGGAGGAGCAGGTTGTAGCACGAGTAGTGCCTTGGAAACGTCGTCTTCGTATAGCATTGTAGATGATAGATCATCTAGCCGATCCATGTCATGGCAAGATGTCTACACAATAGCTGTTAGATGGAGACAGATTTCTGAGCCTTGTGACCCTGTTGTGTGGGTGAACAAGCTGAGGTATTGCATTCTTGTGCTAAGTATTGTAGCAGACCATATTATCTGTCAGTGCTTTCCATGTTTTGTTGTTCATGCATTGGATGATTTTACACACGTTTCTCATAATTTTAGATGTTTCTTTATATTTGAACAGTCCATACATTCTCATTTATCTACATGGTCTCTGATCTCTCCAACTAATGTGATTGCTGATTGTACTATTACTTATAAAATCTCATATTCCTAGTTGCATGGCAGAGCTATCTTGTTGCTGTCAAATGGGCCATTTAAGCCTGCTCACAATGAGCCACAGGTTAAATGGTTGGGCCAAAATGGCCGACATTTAATTGGGCTGTAAAAGAAGCATCCCAAATCACCTAGTTATTAGGTTCCCTCAAAAGATCTATCACAAAATATCAAACTCGGATTTTGACTGCATCAGATTTTCTTCAGATCGTTACTCTAGAGTTTAATCAAATTCAGATTTTGTGTTGATTTTCAGTCAGTTTCTTTGTACTGCAGTGAAGAGTTCAATTCTGGATTTGGTTCTCACACACCTATGATTCTGGGACAAGCAAAAGTTGTCCGATACTTTCCTAACTATGAAAGGTAAAGCACCTTATTTTTTCCATATCAACAAACTGGCTCAGAAAATGCTCATTCGAATTAAATGCCACAGGACCTTAGATGTTGCAAAGACTGTCATTAAAGAGAGATCATATGTCTACAGCAAAACAGATCAGATCATTCATCTTTCAAAAGACGGGAAATTAGAAGAGGTGAGTTGTTTATTGTCGATTTTGATGCTTCTTGCTTTTTGTCTTACCATTGTTGATTTACTGTCGTCTGGCCTCTGCCATGACTTCTAACCTCAAGTGGTCAGCTTTAGAAGAGTTTTACTTTTTCTTGGCTCACAGTAGTAATTTACCTCGCGATGCACTAAAGTTTTGACTCGTTGAATATAGGTTGTTTTATTTAGATGTTACTTGAATAGAGTTAATGTGAAACTAATACTGAAGCTGAAGTTTGCAAGTTACATGATAGGCAACACTTCTTGATTCTTATGCAACCAGTCAGATATTGTCAATGGCCAACTCTCCTAAATATTTGCTGCATGTTTGGATTTCCATTTGCAGCTCCTAAACCATGGTTTGGGCAGAAGTTACAAAAGATTAGCTTTTGTCCAACCGATGGAGCTCTACGAATGGAAAACCAAACATACTATTAAGCTGTTAACATGAATAGTTTTATATCTCTAAAAACCTCACAGAAGAGCCCTTTGGGCTCGAAGTATTAAGCATGGACATTGTGCAGGTCTATTTTTACCATAAGCTATTAGGTGAAAGTACGCTGATGGTTTATTTTTCTTAATTAACTTATAGAAATAGGACTTCCCTTCCAACTACAATTGGAGCTCGCTTTTAACCATGTTTTGATAAATTTTTTGATGAGTAAATATAGATGCTTCAATTATCTCTCTCTTGCTTGTTATTGCTAACAAATTCTAGTAGTGGTCTCCGGTCTAACATGCTATTCTGTTTTCTATAGCATAGTTTGGATAATAAAATTTCAGTAGTCAGCATCTTTTTAAAATGGAATCTTTAATATTTGATGTGCAGGTCATGCATGCAAAATCATGCTCTGATCTTTATAATGTTGTTGGTGAGGATTTCTGGTCTGCCACTTGGTGCAACAGTACTGCATTTGAAGGGTAAGATGCATAGTGCATGTAGTCTTTGAGGAGAATGCACTGTTTTCATATGCTTATCTCTGGATGTTAATACTCTTTCAGGAAACAGCTCGAAGGTACAAGGATAACCCTTGTAAAAATGTAAGCTATATACAAGTCTTCTTGTGAAAGTCCTACTTATTGTGTTTCTCATTTCCTGAATTTTATTGCCTTGGTTTTTCTAAATATCATATTGTGAGAATTGATGATCTTTTTTTTTCAGGGAGAGACATGGTTTTGACTTTGCAATCAGAACACCTTGTACACCAGCGAGATGGGAGGATTATGATGCAGAAATGGCAATGGCATGGGAAGTATGTAATACCAAAAATCTTCTGTTGTACTTTTTAGCTGATAGATGTGACCCTGTGTGGCTTATTTTTAATAAGAATGTTCCTTTAGGTGTTTACCATTGATCTCATCCACATTTATCATTAAATCATGATGGATGCTTATATGGAAGTGTTAGCTTTAAAATTTGCTGATAATATATTTTATTCTTGAAATTTCGGGAAGGCATGTTTTTGTTGTGTTCATTTATTATGCAAGTTGCTTGTTGGAATGTGACATTTACCTTGTATCCATCTTGGGACTGCTATCTGTTAGGCTCTGTGCAATGCATACTGTGGTGAAAATTATGGGTCTACTGATTTCAATGCTCTTGAGAGCGTGAGAGATGCAATTTTAAGGATGACATATTACTGGTACGGCATGATCAGAATGTGTAAATTATCTTTGTTTCTTTGAGCATTTGAGGTCATTTCTGTAAATCTATTTGCATTATTTTTCAGGTATAACTTTATGCCACTGTCCAGAGGATCTGCTGCTGTTGGACTCGTGGTTATGCTAGGTTTGTTACTTGCAGTCAATATGGAGTTCACAGGAAGCATCCCACAGGGTTTACAGGTTGATTGGGAAGCCATTTTAAACTTGGATCCAAACTCCTTTGTGGATTCGGTCAAAAGTTGGCTGTACCCATCTCTGAAGGTGACTACCTCATGGAAAGACTATCCTGATGTCGCATCAACTTTTGCAACAACAGGATCGGTTGTTGCTGCCTTGAGCTCTTCTGATGATCCTTGAAGTATGATCTGGTGAGTAACTGCATATTAAGTTATTTTCCATTTCTGTTTATTTTTAGTGAATTTTTTCCCCTTTGCTGTTTATTCCGGTCTTGTAATGCAAGAAAGGAGGCAAAATATCACATATATTAGACAACAGAAAATGGTTTGATTTAATGCGTCTGCTAAAGCAAATTCAATGTATTGATCTGATTTTCGTTAAGTCTCTTTCAGGTTGCCCGATAACTATACTGATGCTGGTCTCAAACTGCTGGGAAGTGCGGCAGTATTGTTCAAAAGCATTGACGTTAACTTATTGACCTTCCTCTTGTGGCTTAATCTGTACGCAGGCTTGTTAAATTGCAATCATATGTTCGCGATTGTCCAGTAATAACTGGAGGCATTGGATGATAAAATTACTATTTATCTTGATTATTTCAATAATCCCTCCTTCGTCCTCATCCGTCCAAAGAAAGAGGACAGAGATGATTACCGTTTGTTTGTAATTTATTTGTTGAAATTGTTCGGAGTGAAATTGGTTCTTCCATTATCTGCAACATCCTTGTGTTTAATATTCCCAACCTTGACTGTTTTTTCGCGTTTTTTCCTTTAATCGTCTTGTACCTCGGGGTTCGGGGTACATCCACGATTGAGATGTTTTTAGCAAGTGGATGAAATAAAAACAAGACACTACCTCTCAGCCACGATTGAGATGTTTAACCTAATCATTATTTTTATATAAACCCAAAAAATAGTAGTAATCATTATTTTAAGCAGCTGAGTAGAATTAGGTCCATCAATCCAACTTTGATGCTTAAAAAATAAAGTCTCTAGATTTTGCGAGAGGAGCATGAGATTTCACAATAATAGCTAGTGGAAGAATGTCTTAGTCTGGAAGATACTAATCTCTTTTTCTTTCTGCTTTCTAAACTCATTTCGGGTGCAAGGAAGAGAATCGAGTTGATTGGCGGTAAATATTAGTATAATTGTACATGTGCGTTTATCTTTCTTCTTTCTTTAAAAAAGAATTAAAAAATTGGGACTATGTAATAGCCAAACAAAAAATTACGGGTAGTTTATTTTGGGATATATTTAATTATTTTCAGGAATAAGTAGTTGGAAATGATATGTTTCTATGTTTGTTACAAGTTTTACAAAAAAATTTCTAAGTATTGACTATTCCATGGAAAAAGGTTTTTCTTTGATTTAGTGAAATCTCATTCTCAAGTTGAAGGGTGAGGAAAAAATATTTCCATAACTTGAAAACCATAATTATTAAGTATAATTACTAAATCATTCCTCAATTATTTGATTTTTTTTCACAATTATTTGACCTCAAGGTATTTTAAAAATTATGACATATATTCTGGAATATAAATTATAAAACAAATATGTTTTAAATTTATTCCCAAAAATCTTAAGAAATAATCTCAAAAATGTTTAATACTAAACAAACAATTTTTTAATATATTAAGAATAATATTTCCAGAAATATCATTCTTAGGAATTGCAATTCCTAACGAACATAATTTCAAATATTGAAATAAACACCCGTTAAGAAAAATAATTGGTGTACAATAAAAGCTTACAATAATTCTATACTATCATCCATACATGTTTTCTTTTCTTTTATTTTTCTCTCTTTGGACCTACATTTTTATTTTGTCATTTTGTGTAATGTACACTATGGTGTATAATTATTGTGATATTTTTATTGTCCACCAATCATATCTCAAAAATTAACCGAATACTCACGGAAAACTTCTACCTCAAATATTTCATAGGAAATTATGTGTATGCGAGTCATATATATACACAGTTACACACTTGACATTCTAATGCAAATCACAGTTAATATTAGACTACATTAAACGAAAAAACTTGAAAGAATCTACTTAAAAAGGTGAAGAGTGAGATCTAAAGTGAACCTACTGCAAAAATTAAGCTGCATTTTTTGTGGCGTCATTCTCTGAATAGAAAACTCCGGTACTGCAACACTATCTAGACATGCATAGGATATCCAAGAATGCAGATTGCTATTCGCCGATATCATTGTAACAACGCTGATGTAGTAATCCCTCTTAGTTTTTATTTAATTTCATTTCTATACATATAGAGCAAATTCCCCTTCATCTTTCCGACTAATTTTTCAAAAAATATAAAATAAAATAAATATATTTAATAAATAATTCCATTAATAATTATTTTAATTACTTAAAAAACACAATTAAGTATTTTAAAAACTTTTCATATATTAAATGTAATTATTTTTTCATTTAATATAATTCTATTTAAGAAATTAGAATTTAGAAATATGTAAGGAATTTTGTTAAGAAGATGCATTACTCTCCTTGAAATATAAGGTAAACGTACTTGGTGGCTGAAACTCACATACTGCCTTACAAGCATGTAAAATGTTCCGGTTTATATGGTCCTGCTTCTCCTACTAGGCTGGCAGATAAATCATTGGGCCTTAGTCTCCCCCTTTTGGACGCTGTGCTAGCTTCTGCAAACGTTTTCACTCACTATTCTCCTCTGACGTGCCTTTGCGGTCTTTCTTTTATTCCGTACAGTTCTCCCACTGAGAGCTTCTTCTCCATTGTTAGCCGTACCCATTCCTGTAACTGGAAAGCAAACATAAATGATAAACCTATGGGTGAGGATACTCCATTAACCATATATACAAATGTGTTGTTCTTGCTCCAATGTAAGAAGGGAAATTTCTTTTATAAATCCTAGACACTAGACGAGATAGATAGAGAGAATAAAAGATACTTGTAAATGTCTCACCATGCACATACATACGGTCTACAGCATTGGAGTTCTACAGTCTACACTACTGGAGTGGACCAGGTTGGACTCCAGTCAATCCGATCAAAAGATTTCTCTTTTATCAAGTGTTTCGTATTGCTTTGTCAGTTCCTTATTAACAGTCAGGTAGAATATGTGTAATTTTCATATATTAAAAAATTAATATATTTAGTCATAATTTATGACTAGATATATTAGATTTTCAATATATCAAAATGACATATTCTCACCATTACTGTTAATAAGCAAGTGAAGGAACCTTTTAGAGTTTGTAGTACACTTATAATTAATTATTGGTCAGATTGCTCTCTCATAATTAACCAATTGGTTAGACCTTCAAGAGTCAACATATCCGTGGATCAACCATATATATATATATATATATATATATATATATATACACATATCCTTTAACATTCAATTATCATGATATATTCTAACTTAGCTTCAATACTCTAGCATTAAAATGCCAGCTTATTCTTCTTCTTGTGCCTTTAGCTTTTTATTTGGATGATTGGCTATTTTGAGTTCGGAACAACCACTCTTAGAGTAGTGTTATTTGTATTTTTTTCATGAACTCATCGTAGACTCACGTGAAGAGAAAAGATACAAAGCGATGGATATATTAAAATGGAAAAAATGATAGACCCGTCATTTCTATGTCTCTCTCCATTTAAGTCTAGAATGATTTTCAAAAATAAGTAAAAATAACAATTTTTTTTATACTTTAATGAAAGAGAGAATTTCATTAATCAACTATACCTGTAATGTAAGATATGGAATGGTACTAATCAAAGAATCACATGTATAATACCAGCCTGCCCATAACCCATGCACAATAACATTAACTTGATTAATGCTTAAATTTCCACTACTATTTTTGCAACTTAAACTGTGACTTGTTGCGGTCTTGAGATTTTCCATCACTACCCCAGACAACGGCAAAGAAGATAAACTCGCAGAAAATTTACAGAGTCTAGAACTCACCTTTCATTTTTCTCCTCGTCTTCTTCCTCAAATTGGTGGCATCGAATATATTTTCCTCCATGAAATCTTTCGGTTCGTCATGTACGCTGCACCACCTTGACTTGGCTGAAGCAAACAGCCACGTGGCGTTCATCTGCTTGTTAACCATCCGCGCCGCGTAGTAAGGGATCTTGAATGATCCCTTTCTCTTCTGCCGAGTCCCGAAGCGGTTGCTGATGAAAGCCAAACAATCCATCAAGCTCTCTTTAGCAAGGCCTTTCATGTCATAAGCTTGTGCTCTTCTCCACAAACTCTTACCGTGAAGACGCGCCACACTAGATAAGCACAGAGCCCGGGAGGCATCGCTTAAAGCAGCTTCTGCATCTCCAAGAACCAAATGACACTGAGCTCTGTTGCTATGAAGCACTATTCTCTCTTTCCTAATCTTTATTGGACACAATTCCAAAGCCTCTGAGTACTTCATCACTGCTTTTTCGATGTTCCCTGACCAAAACTCTTGGTTTCCTTCTTGTTTGAAAACGCCTGTTAGGACTTGTTTTTCTCTGATCTCTTGTTCGGTCATAAGGCTCTCTTTCTTGACTCTATCCACCTTCAAATCCCATAATTCTTCTAAAACTCTCTTGGTTATTTCTTTCCTCAGATTCAACTTGCAAAACTTGATTTTGTGGTAATCCTGTAATAGGGTCTGCATGATTGCTTGTCCTAGGCTTCTGTGTTCAACCAAATCAGCAAGAACTGGAGCTGCTGTATCTATGACTTTATACCTTGTGACTGGATCTCTCAGGAGTTGCAGAAGACTTTCAATGGCCATGTGTTGCCTATCATCTGAGGACCTTGAGACATTACAAAGATCACTCACTATCACTTCCTGCAATTCTGCTATGCTTTTTCTACCAATTTGGGTGTGACACAAAGTTCTCAAAAGTCCTATTCCAGCAGGTGATGTTGGGTTTGCCAGTCCACCCCACATTCCACACAAACCCTTCAAGAACTGTTTATTCTTGCATATTAATCTGAGGGATCTTTCTCTGCATGCAAAGCAATCTATGAGATAGAGGGACCAACACTGAAGCTGGTTAGCCCATTCTTCTGCCTTTCTATTCTCCAATTCCAAGCCTCCATGCCCTCTTGTCAGCAAGTTTTTGTGGTACTCCAACCTTTCTGATTCCTTCAATCCTACAAACTTTTCATATACATTCTCTAGGCACGTGGAAGCTATATCAATGGCTGTTTCTATGATCTCAGCTTCATGTTCAGCAACGGCTTCAAAAGTTGCTTCATGGCTGGCAAGATGGCCAAGTGCACGAAGTGCAACTCTCTGCTCACCCAACTTATCTTCCCTCGAAGCAGTTCCATTAGTGGCTGAACCACGTTGGACTTAACAGCTTTATCAGCAAACTTAACTTTGTTCATGGTATAAGAACCAATGATGTGTGCTGCATAATAAGGGATGTAGATATTCTGGTGTCTAAGGAGCCAATTTTCATCACTGACACCTTTCAGAATCAATTTGGCCATACATCTCAATATGCCTAGGGAAGGAAATTCTGGATCGTTTGGTTTGGTTACAGCGATTTTCCAGAGGGCACTTAAGGCCAGGATGTGTTCTTGGTCGTCTATGTGAGGCATTTGTTTGAAGTAGCGAGAAATTTTGGCTCTTCTGAGGGAAGGGACTGTTTCAGACATGATGCAGAAGAAACAGGAACATTTGGTGCATGTTGGGGGAGCAGGTATCAGGTTATGACTAGTCTTGGTGGTTGAATATTTTTCAGGGAGTTGGTATTCCATGGTGAGAAATTGGAGGTTTCGGGTGTGAAATCTTTGGGTTGAATATGACACACATCTGAATGATTAATTATATACTGGTTGGGGTTAGTTGTGGCGCACCTAGCTGCTCGTGACACGATGTAGCACAGGTATGTATGTATGTAACACAGTACAGACAGTAATTAAGTATCATAAGCGCCACTCTCTCCCTAAGCACCTTTGTTTTGCAATACATGGGAAGCATGATTGCTTCAAAGTTCAAACATGGATGGTTGAAGGAAATTCAATGGGGTGACTTTTTTTTTCTTTTTCAAGTCTTCATTCAAGTGAGACTACTGCAGTAGTTAAAAGTTTAGGCTAATGTGGTTGTCCAACACCACTCCATCACTATTAAATATAATTGTGTCTCTACTTTTTCCATCAATTCATCACATTCAATAGAGATGGATTAGGTCCCAATTAAATACCCACCTTTATATATTGAAATAAAATATTCAAAGTTAAAACATTAGGACTGGTTGGTTACAGTTTTAGGTTTAGTTTTCATTTTTTTTTAGTTTTAGGATTTTGTGAAGAAATATTAGAAATATTTAAAAAATTTTAGTTTCAAATTTGATTTTCTTAAATCTAAAAAGAAAACTTAAATAAAAATTGAAACTAAACTTTAGTGTTTTTTCTTTTCAGAAATTTATGAAGAAAAATCTGAAAAACTAAAAAAAAAATACAAATCTGAAAAAAACTGGAACTGAAACTAAATTGCCTTTAGTTTTCTGGAAAGAGAGGGAAAAGTTGTGATTCACAAATTACTTTGATTTTTCTTTTTTGGGTAATGAAATTACATTAATTGGATATGCAATCCAAAAAGGGTGACAAGAGTTTAATTTATTTTCTGGTATACATATAATGAAACCGTATATATATTTAATGAAATTGACTGATATGCTATCACAGAAACGAAAAGTATGTTTCTAAGGGGAAATGAATTTTAATATGAATATAGAAAAGGTTTAACATCAAAATATGTCATTTATGAAGTAATTAGAGTGGGTAGGACATGGAATATAATCCATTAGAAGTGGATTTTCTAGCGGATTACATACCAAAATCACCAACAAAAAAATCCAAGGTACACAATCCTTGCCCAGCAGATTTCGCTCTTAATCAGGTGACATGTGGTTTGCACCAAGAATATGCAGGCGTGCCTGAATGATGCAACCTTCTCAACGTAAGTTGTTTATATAGAGAGAAGGAAGGATTAACATATAATTGTTACTTATCCACGAGATACACGTAGTGCTCATGGTAAAAACTGGTTTTGAAGTGTATTTGCAACCAACAAATACATATAAAATTATTTTTTTTTAATTTTGATCTTTCATCATCAGCTAGTAGTAGATTTTTTGTTTAAAAAAAATTTGGTACATAATCCGCTAACAACGAATTATGTTCCTAAGTTTTTTTAAAATTTTTTTCTACACATAATTCACACCCAGTGAATTGTGTACCCATAACCATCCCAAAACCATTCCCATGCATACAGTATCATTGTTATTGTGCCGGCCAAACTTCGGATGAAAAAATTGAGCCTATTTTTTACGGTATTTACTTTGTTTAATTTATACTATTTTTTACGATTTGTTTTGGAATGAGTGTGGTAAAATATGTATTTCTCTTGTTTAAATTGTTACCTTAGAAAATGATATAATCAATATAAATATATACAAATAAGTGATAACACTGTTGAATAACTGAACTGATTGATGGTTAGTGACAAATAAAGCTATAACATATCAGCTAAACCTTCTTCACCTGTTTGACTTAAAGTGCAGGATGGACCACGAATCTACACCGGACATGCAATTTACATTAGCAGTCACTTTCAAATAAGCTGCCAAAAAAGTTTCAAGAAAATCAAAAGCATTTATATGAAAACTAAAAAAGAGAAGGAGGAAGTACCAAATTAAAAAAAAAAAAAAAGTGAGAGAGAAGGAGGAAGAGATGAAAGAGATAGATAAATTATAAAATGAATCTCATATTTTTTTATCTATCATATATCCTTTGTTATTAATTGTTAATAATTACTATTTTTATTAGATGATTTAATTCAATAACTAATAATTGATGATCGTAATAAATCTAAAAATAACAGATCCACTATAAAATCCATTGAAAGACATAAGCTAGTTATGACTAAGATCTCTTAGGGATTAAGCATAAGAGTTCAGCATGGTCCCCTCTTTATCAATGGCCTTGTATTCAAGCTCGCCCCCGCTGAATGTATGATTAAGTCATCCAGTTTCCAACTCAAAAAGTTACCAGCTCAGATATATATAATACAATGCAAGTACAAGCGCGGCGGTCTCAAGAAAATGCGGCTACCATATAATCTATATATATTGAAATGCATAGGCTAGTGCTTTAAAATTTTTAAATTAAGTTACATAGGTTTAAATGGAACACTGCCTTAAACAAATTCCATTTGCAAAGCCTTTTAACCATGTGGTTACAGCCTACGGGAGAGTTGGAAAAGTACAATCACACGAGTTCGTTAATTGGCATTTGTCCCTATAAACATAGGTACTGATGAAGGAGGAGGTTGCAGTGCACTAGTTGAGTTTATTGCTAGGCGTGCACAACATAGATTTTGTGGGCACGTGATCTGGAACACCAGCTTCACGTGATTCGAGAAAACCCTAGTTTTCATATCTAACTTGTTTCAAAAAGTTTACTGGAGAATCAAAATTTCAAAGGCATGCAAAAGAAAGTACCTTTACATGATGTTTGGGCCATACAATTGTGAGGCAAAGGGTTTCTGATAGAACTAGTTAGGAATGGCATCAATCATACTCGTTCAAATAGCTTTCATAAGTTAAATGGATGTTGTCGGGTATTAATTGGAAAAATGCTGATGTAGGCGATAAATCATCAAATTTAATTAACCTTTTGTCTCCTCAAAATGAGATTGAAAAATTGAGCGAAAAAAATTTCAACAGTTCCGACTCAAACAACCAAACCATATAATTCCAATTCTGCGAGGCTTCAAGAAGGTCGCAAAATAATACACCCCAAATAATGAGCATTCACAAGGCGGGAGAAAATGATTAAATTTCAACTATATATTTGCTACGGTGACAAAAATATCAGATCCCAAAATTAGGAAAAAGTTTTCAGTAATTCAACGGTTGAGAATGTGTATTTTATCACATAGTATTTCGTAATTAACTGAAGGACAGATATGGTTATATTTTTTGATAAATTAATTATATATTGTGCTCTAAAACTAAATATGAATTAATTTTTTTGGTCAAAAAATTATAAAGAATTTCTCTAAAAGAAGTATATATATTCCTTTTTTTCCCTCGGTCATAGCTATTCTATTTTGTTTGGTCAATTAATTTGCAACTCAATTACCATTGACCTGTTTAAAATTTCATTGCGACATTACCATCGGAAGTTCAATATCATGCCGAATATCACCTTTCTCCATTGGATTCAAATCTTTTGTCACGGTTCCTCGAATTGCTCCGTACCTGCTTTTCCACTTATAACACCTGAAAAGTAATCATTTTTGTACCAAAAACAGTTCTTCGGATCAGTTCAAGATATTTTTAAGCATCAAGGTTTGCGTGGGGGACAAGGAAACGGACAATACAAAATAAAAATTGAATAATTATGTAAAAAATTTGATCCTAACATCAAAATTAAATTCAGCTTAAAACGTGCTTCTAATAAATATTGTACAAATAAGAAAAATGTTTAAGGTGCATTTCACTCTTTTGTATATGTTTATGATATTTTTGTATTTTTTATTTAAAAGTTTTTTTGTATATATATTTTTTTAAAGCTACTCATTTGACTTTTGAGAAAACAGTTAACAACCACAACTACAGTGGCTCTTTCAAATGAGTTATGAGAGGTTGTGAATTCACTTTTATCCTTAATATCTTAAAAAAAAAACAAAATAAAAAATAAAAACAAAACGGGTCATAGAGCCCATTATTTGGGGCAACCCTTTCTGTGCTTTTGGTTAATATTGGGGCACACCCAATGTTGAATTGTTTCCGTTTTTTTGGGTCTGGAATTTTGAAAGTTCTAAACATGAAGTAAGCTTAAAGCCCATTGTGTACCAAAGAGGAAAAAGCCCAATCCTTAGACAACTGGACGGACCCAACCTCTAATGGTCCGAGATACATTGTCATCGGCTGTAGCCGCAATGTTCTTCAATTGACCAAAAAAAAAAAGAATTCGCTTCTACCAAAAGCAGATGTCATATTCCCACTAATATACAATTATAAAAAGATCACAATATCGTAGAATAGAAATCAAAAAAGAAAGAAAAGGAAACTGATTCGCTTGCTCACTTGCTTTTTGATCTATTATGGTGTGCCTTGTTGATGCAAAAATATCGAAAGTAAAGTCGTAAAATTAAAGGGAAATAATACAGTATGATTAAAAGAGTCCATTAGCCTTTGATAATTGATAGCTTCTCACTAATAAAAACGGTAAAGCAGCTACTGTGGCCCTTTCCAATCTTACCTTATTCCTTACTATTTGTTCATCCTCGGACTTTGTATTCCGTGGGGAACACGTTTCAGCTTAAAGGCAAATCATAGCATATAAAAATCACAAATAAATGTTGTGAGAAAGCTGGGATATTAGATTTAGGGATTAACGTATTAAACTAATTATGTTAATGAATTAACGGCCCTCTTTTAGTGATAGAATGTGTGCTAATCATTTGAATAATTAATTATTATTGAGTAATTATTTATATTTAAATTTTTCAAAAATGATGTTATTCTCGTCTAAATTATGTATAATTCTAATGATAGGGAGTTTAAATAGTATGCATAAAGTAATAAATTCAAATTTTATTGCCTTCAAATTTTGATATACCAATTAAAAAAAATATGTATCAACCGGATGGTTGATAACGGGCAACGGACTTCTCGATTTCTTTGAGCATCGGAGCAAGGAAAGTTTAGTTGTGTTATTGTGGTGATATCTATAGATAACGCACTTCAACACTCAAATTAGTAAGAGTGGCGTGCACATACAGTTTAGGCGTGAAATGAATATATCTTATCAAATCAAAATTGGGTTACTTACTATATTTGCATGTAGCAATTATAGCTTGTTTGGTTTACAACGCAAACCCTGGTTTGCGGCATCTCAGGCAAGTTAGCAAAAAGGAAAACAAAGCCTCCTTTGTCTTATCGCCACTTTGCGATGAAAATAATCCTAACCGGACATGTTGTTAATCATAATAAGGAAATGTGCTATAACAAATGTGGATCTCTCAAGGTCCTCAATTGAGGTTATCCCATCACAAAAACTTTAAAAAAAAAAGGCCTATAATTTATAGTCTTTATACATTTAACTTAATATCTTAAAATATGTTTGTAAGTTTAAATTTTGAGGAGGAGAGAAGGAAATGGAAGATTTATAATATACAATTTTAAAATATTATATTATAAGTGAGTTCCTCCTTTTTTCTTTAAAATTTAAACTCATAAATATATATTAAGCTCTAGTCCTTATATATTCAAACAATTATTTTTTAAAAAAAGTAGATATCGAACAACTCATAAATGACATGGTTAATAAAATCTTGTAACACCTTTGCTCATTATGCCGCGTGCTTTATGAGTTTAACGGCCTTGATCTTTAATAGTCGTGTTTGGTTTCACCTTCTAAAGCCCAAACCCACATTATAAAACACTGAAAGCTGATATTTTATGTTTGAGTAATTTTTCGCTCGTGCCAGATCAGTTGCATTCTGATTAACACAATTTCAAAGCAAAATTTATTTTTTATTTGTAAAAATATTATTTGTACAAAAAACAAAGTGAATAAAAAGTGAATGTCACATGTAATGATGTAATAGATGAACAAGTGAAGTATAGATTATATTTACCCTAATAATGATAGATTGAAATTTGAGAGTTTCATACACATGGCATTTTTGTTTTATTTCTCATGTTTACACTTCTTTTAAGTTGATATGCTAGAAAAAGAATTTGTGGGCTAAAAATTGTAGATTTCACTAAGCTTGCGAATTAATTATATTAGTTAAACTCTCAATTTAATTTTTTATGCGTTTTCTTATACACTTAATTGTAAGTATTTTATTTATGATTTAAGACTAAAATTGAGTTATTGAAGTATCTTAAAAATAATTTGATTTATAATAATAAATTTTGTTTATAAATAATGTAACCTTATTTCAAACATTTAAAATTTAATTTTGATTGTTGATACGTATGATAGTGAAAGAAAAAATATATTATTAGTACATAAAAATTTAAACTCATTATTTATAATATTTTACTAATAACATTTAAATAATATTTTAAAATATTTATATAATTTTCCTTATAATAATATTAATATAGTTCATTCTGTGTATATAAAAAATTAATATAGCTTATTCTAATACCTAAAACAAATAAAGATGAAGTAAAGGGGTAATGTTAAAAATATAATATAAAAATTATGTACTTTTTGAAAATTACATATCCAAAAAATGATTTTGATTGATATCGTCAAAACAATATTTATTCTACTATAATAACTTTTGAGATAAAACTTTATAAACATAAATTACGTTAACACCAATTCACTTTTGATCAAAATCAATTTTTTAGAATCAAGGTGATATAAACTTTCATTTGCAAACTCTATTTCAAACCCATACTAAATAATATGGTTAAGAGAATGGTGAACAATGTACTTATCTTAATGTTGTTTTATCTCCCGTATAACCGAAGTATGAATTGTAATAATTTAAAGTGTGCATATATAAAGTTGATCAAAGTGTAGTATTATGAATAAATTTATTTATAATACTTTGTAACTATATTAAAATCAAGTCAAATATGTATTGAAACAAGGGTTTTGGTAATCAATCAAATCAAAATAGATTTTTTAAAAAATAAATAAATTTTCAATGCATTTAATGTATGAAGAATTTTTTTGAAAAAATATCATTATTCATTTTAAAATTAATGCCTTATGGACATTAGTTAATAAAATTCTTAAAATAATTATAATCGGAAAATAAAATTCAAATGAGTAATTTAAATTAAATATTTAAAAATTAAAATAAAAAATTCTGTTATAATACCAGTAGAAAGCTTTTTACCCTAAGATTAAAAGAAAAAAATTTCAAACCTATAATACATATATATATATATATATATATAGGACCGAAACATTCATAAAGAAACAGGAACAAGGGTGAAGGCATGTTCGTACGGGGTCCACAAATTGTGTCGGTTATATCACTAGCTCCATCTTGTAATCTTTCGCGCAATTATTGCCGGATATCCTTTCTGGCTCAAAGTGATTGGTTCATTATACCCTACTGTGCCCCCACCACACTAACCCAGCTGTATCACCAACACTTACAGCCCAAACACCCAGTCTATATGCTGCTAAACAGATATTCCAACTGTCACACTTGCATTGTATGTTACATCATTTAACGAATGCCCTATAAATTATCCGATTCAATTGGATTCCTTGTTGATTAAGGTCTCTTCATTATTAGTTTGTTGCCTATTGACATTTCATCAAAAGTTTAAAAGATATTAACTATGATAATAATATCTTAACAAATCAAACAATTGTAAAGATGCAATATTACTAAATTATATGAACAAATCCAAACTGTACATTAACAATACATCATAATACTCTTTTCAACTTTGATTTTCATATGTAAACATTTTTAATAGTAACAAAAGTTGTTAGTTAACTAGCATTTCGAAAATTTACAAATACATGCTAATTAGATTAAATAATAATAATAAATAACATTTATCATCAAATATCACATGAGTGGCATGGCACGCTAAAATTGTGTTCTCTTTCAGCAAATGTATCCGATGATAATCACAAGCTCCTTCCGAATAATATTTACAGCCAGAGGCAGAGACCACAGACAGCACATTGGCAATGGCTGATGTGTTAGGATTCAAATCTTCTCCCCCAATTTTCTGTCTCATTTCCAGGCTTCTCAATAAAATTTTGATGAAAAAAATCTTAGGTACTTTAAAATCAAGGTAAAATATTTATTTTGTTTCATTTATAAATTGATATATTAGTTTTATATGTTATTATTATTTCCTATTTTCTTAATTTTGATACGTGTTTGATGATGATATCAATTATGGTCTTTTACCCAATTAATTTTTTTAATTGTTCATAATTTTTATAAATAATAAAATTTGATTGGAAAAAAATGATAAAAAAAAAGGACAGAGGAATTCCATCCGATGCGTTAACCCCTACGTCCCCTCCAATCAAACTCATCGGAATCACATGCGCCTAATGGGCCAAATGGGCCTGGTCCAGACTGGGCGAAGCGCCACGCCACGGCAACCTGTTTGCTTCTGCAGCGCGTGGGCCCCAAAAGGCGAACCTTCTGCCCTCTACCTGACACGTTGATCCAACGGCTATTTGTAGCCCCATCATCATACACCGGGACCCACATCACAAACCCGATCCAGAGGAATCAACACCGTCCACTCTGTCTTGACAACGAGCCATCACCAACGTCAAAACCAGATATATAGGTCCTATATAAACCTTTCTCCACACTCCCCAATGATACCATCTCTCACTTGATCTCACTCTCACAGCTCCGGGCCTTTCTGCAAAATGGATCGCAACGGCGTGCTCTCCCTCGCATTGATCTGCATTGTCGTCGCCGGCGTCGGAGGTCAAGCTCCGGCGGCAGCGCCGACTACATCTCCGGCAACTCCCGCCGCTACCACTCCAGCCGCATCCCCGGCACAAGCACCTTCCAAGCCAAAATCTCCGGCGCCGGTTGCTTCTCCTAAATCATCGCCACCAGCTTCGTCTCCGAAGGCTGCCACGCCTACGTCATCTCCGGCTGCTTCTCCTTCCAAGGCTGTGGCTCCAGCACCGGCGGCCAAAGCTCCGGCATCGTCGCCTCCTGCGGCGGCTCCGGTGAGCTCTCCACCTGCATCTGTTCCGGTGAGCTCTCCACCTGCACCGGGTAAGTTCTCCACCTACTCCTGTTCCAGTGAGCTCGCCCCCAGCGAATTCTCCACCTGCACCCGCACCGACAACTCCTCCTACTAGTGCTCCACCAGCACCTGTGGTAGCACCTAGCGCTGAGGTTCCTGTTGTTGCTCCAGCCCCCAGCAAGTCCAAGAAGAAGGGTAAGAAGGGAAGAAGAACGGTGCTCCAGCACCTTCGCCGGCGTTGCTTGGCCCTCCTGCGCCCCCGGCAGGAGCTCCCGGACCTAGCCTGGATGCCTCGTCTCCTGGTCCTGCTGCTTCTGCTAACGACGAGGTACGTTCCTTCTGTTCTATTTCTGCTTTCTTTTCATTTTTTCTTGCCTCTGGTATATATTTGCATCAGATCTGTTGTTTACTAGTGTAGTTTCAGATCTGTGGAGTGTGATGAAGTAGAGATTGAGATGCTTAGTTGACTTTGAACTCGGTTAAGGTTCTTTTTGTTTAGCCCAAGTTGAGAGTGAGTAGTGAGAGTCACATGGCTCCTTCAACATCATTGAACTCAAATGTTGTCTTGCTCGTATTGATGGTGTGGCCACGCGCCACTACTGAGGTGGCTTTGGTTATTCCCTTCTTTTTTTATTTTTAATGCAAAAGTATTTTATAATTTTATTGTGCTTTTTTTGGGTATGAAAGTGATTTTACTTAGTTAACGGGAGGAGGTAACCAAAGCCTAAAATTACGCTGTGAGAATCTGAGGGAACGTGATTGAAGTCCAAAGACCAGAAGCAAAATAAAAGGCAAACATCAATGGTTGTCAGAATGTCATGCTTTGGCCTTGATGATCATTGATTGTGTCTGTTTATCTGTGACTAAACAAATTTGTAGTATGGGTAAAAAATAATTGAGTTAATATTGGGATCTGAAATTTCTGTGTTTCTATGCTGTGCAGAGTGGAGCCGAAACCATCAGGTGCTTGAAGAAGGTGCTAGGATGCTTAGCATTGGGCTGGGCTACCCTTGTTTTGATCTTCTAAAGAAAGAGACTTCATTGTTGTCACTACTTGTTACGAGATTCTTGTATCCATTTATTTTCTTTTTTCAGCCCCCCGTTATGGGCTTACATTTAATTTATTTACTATTGTTTCCTCTAAACTCTGATTATTCTATTATTGATGATGTCTATTGTCACTATCATTATTGATAATACTACTATTTTAGCACTGCTTGTCATTTTTTGTTTCGTGCATTTCGGTTTTGCTCTCTTCTCCTTGGGATTGTTCAAGGGCTAAGCCACCGACACACCGATGCCTCTCCGTAGTTGGTAGCTATTCTAGTCGTTTTCCCGTAAACTTTCTATTCTCGTTTGAAGTTTCAACGACTTTGGCTAACGACTGCTAGCGCTGTGTCTATATATTAATTATAATTTCCCAATGATAATTTAATCGTATGAAAATATTGCTGGAGATTAATTAAAGCTTACATTGAAATGTAGTTTAACGTTATTATATCAAACATTAAAATGTAAAGAAACTCAATTTCATTACAGCGTCAAAAAAAAAAAAAACTCAATTTACACTTTTCAAACTATCATTTTGGGTACACACACTAGAGTTGGGGTGCACGATCGCTTTCTGATCCATTTTCTACTTTTACACCCCCCGCCATATCTCAAGATATAGATTGGTCACCCGTAGAAAAAACGAAAAATGCAGATCGGTCTCGTTAGGGGGAAAAGTGGAAATGGAAAACGATATTGCTAGATGTACGAACAGCTATGAAGAGACAAATAAACTGTATTTGTTTGGAATTGAAAAAAAAAAGAAATTAATTGAGTTATGATTTTATGAAATTTTATTCTTTAAGTTTTTAAAATTTTTATTTTTAGTAGGATTTAGATTAAAATAAATTGATTTTAAAATTTAAATACAAATTAAATCAATTTATTTTTTTAATCATTCTAAACATAATTTATTACATTTTAAATATAAAAAACAGTTTAATTTCATTTCATATTTAATTATTCCAAATATACAATTCAACTTATAAATCAATTCAATTCAAATATATCAAATTAAATTAACTTATTTCAAAATTTTGATCATTCCAAACATTACCTGTAGCATTTCGATATGGACTTGCATAGATTGATAGAGAAATTCAGTCGTGAATTAAATATGTATAAATTTCTGAGCGTGCGGAAATTTCTTTCTATAACATTATCTTAACATAGTGGGAATAACTATCTCGTATGTGCATTGATGTTTTTTTCAAAAAATAATGCACTCCCCTTTTGCCTTTAAATTTGGGTTTGAAGTTGAAACCTCTTATTCTAAATTCGTGTTTCTTATGCCTTCTAGCGGTATGATTTCAATTTCTATTTGACAAATGTTCGAGTTGAAAAATTATTAAAGTCATCATTTCAATTTTATTGACTTGAGAATTTTAATTCCAATAAGCAATTATTATGATATGCATTTTACAACAAACCCTGTTGCAGCAAAATATTTCAACTACCTGATAATTATTATTATTATTTTTTGGTTACAAAGAAAGGAAATAAACAAAAGTAGATAACTAAATTCGCATTAATCTACACCCATAGAATTTCTCATTAACCCATGCAACAATTCATAAGGAAGGTTCCTAGAAGTCTAGTTCATTGACCCTATTTTTCTTAGCCATTAAGTCTACATAATGATTTGCTTCAAGAGAACATGGGTGATGGTCACAGCACAATCACGAGCCATCAAGGAATTGATGTCTGCAAGGAGGATAGTACAAGTATGGTGGCTATCCTATCTCTCATCCACAATAAGAGTAACTACATGGAGCGAATCACTCTCGCACCAAATGTTACATAAATGATGTCCCAACCAAGTATCAATCCATATATAATTGCCCAAAGTTCAGCAAACAACACACAGACATCCTAAGAAAACTAGAAAATCCACCATGCTAACCTCATGTTCATCTCTAAAAACACCTCAAAAACCAGCCCAAGCATCAACATTAGTATCAGTCCGCTTCCATCCATATTCATCTTCGTCACTCATTATTGGGTTTATGCAACCAAACTTCCCTAGGTAGATTAATTGGAAATATGGCTGCACTAGTAGATAAATTAGTAATACTCCTAATGAAAGAAACAACATTGGACAGAACATAATTGATCGACTAGCCTACCCAGACATCAGGAATCTGATTGCGCCTTCTCTAGACCCACCACAAAGTAACAACAAAGTTAAGATTAAAATAATTTCAAATGGGACGCTCCAGCACATATCTAGTTCTCGAGAAAGAAATTGCTATCTAAACCAAATCCCAAGGAGCACCAAATCTCACGGAATAACAGCAATCACGAGCACAATGAATGATGTCCTCATCGTCGCTATGAGAACGGAGCACACATGTGAGGAGGCAGCATGGCATTGAAAGCGGAATTTATTAGCGGGTAAAGCACCGTGTTTGATTTCCCAAATAAGAAGGCGAAACTTTTCAGGAACATTTAACTTCCAAATCCAATGCCACAAGGAATCATCTTTTGTCACATCATGACGCCCCAATAGCCAAGAATAACCCCCTTTGATATATTAACACCGGATTCTTGCATTCCAAACCCATGCAGGATTGCAAGACCCACAAAAAGAAAGTGACCTTTGTTGAAGGAACAATTGACCATCTACAAGAATCTGTGTAGAATCTGCTAAACTCCCAAGAATCGCTAGCCCACAGGTCACGAATTTGTAAATCCTAGGGAAAAGGAAAAGCCCTCCTTGAGCTGAACAACAGCCTTCAAAATACTACGCCATAAATAGGACTTGTGCGAGTGGAGGAGGATCAAAAATATTTCCATGAACAAATATTTCGCTATGAGAACCCAGGCCCAAAAGTGATCATTTTGTTGATTAGTCAAAGTCCAAACAAGTTTCCCTGGAAGCGCAACATTACATTGGCTAGCTTGCCAAATTCCTAGTCCCCCCAAAGCCTTAGACTTAGTTAAGGCTTCCCAAGAAATAGGGTGGAACCTGTGGCCTTGAGCATGGGATCTCCAAACAAAATTTCTAACATAACGGTCAATAAAATTACAAACCTTTGAGGAACCTAAGTAGTTCTCATCGTATACACTGGGAGGGAATTTAACACTAACTTGGCTAGACAAATTTGCCTAGCCCTATTGAGTAGTTTCTTCTTCCATGTTGCCAGCTTTGTTTCAAATTTCTCCATGAGTGGATTAAAGACAACCCATGTAACCCTTCCTTGAACAAGCTGAATACCCAAATAGCGCCCAAGGGACCCTGTGAAATGAATAGAAGAACAACAACTAATGGAGTCTGACTTCCTACGAGATAAACTTTTTGATGCCAAAGCTCATGATTTTTTAAGATTAATACGAAGGCTTGACATCTTGCAAAAGTCCTCCATCGTACCCATCACACAACGAACCTGTGACTTTTTGCCTTTATAAAAAAAAGTACATCATTTGCAAACAACAAATGGGAAATCTCAAGCCCTCCCCTAAAAAGGTGAATAGGTGTCCACAAATCACTTGCCACCTTATCTTGGATCATAACCAAAGCTTCTCCGTACACAAGACAAACAAATAGGGGGACATGGGATCCCCTTGACAGAGTCCTCTAGAAGGACGGATAGCATCCAATTAATTATTTGAGTTGATGCTCGTTTTATTTGAACTTTTTATTTTAGTCATTTTAATCTTTGAGTTTTAAAATGAGTCAAATTAATTCCGGATTACAAATATGAGTTAAGTTAGTCCTTCATTCACTTTTATTTAATATTTTATCAATTAAATGATGATATGTAATATTAAATAATATCTTATTATACCATGTTCATTTAAAAATAAAATTTAAAATAACTTATTTTAATATCTAAAATTACACAAAATAGTCATTTTATAACTTAGAATAAATATTTAAATGACTCATTTTATGTAATTTTAACATTAAAAATAAGTCATTTTAAACTTTATTTTATTTTAATAATATATGGTATGCTAAGGTATTACTTAATTATCTATTATTATTTAATTGATAGAATATTAAATAAAGTAAATTGAGGACTAATATTACTTATTTTGTAATGTTGAACTAATTTGACTCATTTTAAAGTTACTAAAATGACTATAAATATAAAGTGAGAGACTAAAATGAGTATTAACTCTAATTATTTCTTCTATTACATATAAAATTCACTTTTATATCATGTAATTTTAATATATTAAAAAGTGAATATATTGAGCTATATTTATAATTAAATATATATATTTTTTAATATATCAGAATTATAAGATTTTTTAAAAGTGATTATTAATGTAAGATGGGACGTGTAATTATCATTGTCGTTGTTGACATCGACGGTGTGCATACCATTGCCACTCTACTACTGTTACTTTTAACGTTGCCTTAGCCATTAGTCATTACTATCACCATTGGCCATCTTTATTACTTGCCCAGCCACATGATCTAACTTTATTCCATAATATCGTTTCTGTTCTGTTTTCTTCGGGTAGACGTTAGACCTACCTTTATCATAGAATTAGGCGTCGTTTTTAAGGGCATGCGATTGTACGGTTCAACCAATATACAGGCGCCAGCTTGTGCATTCATCATTTTTGGGTCCTAATAAGGTTCTCTTGGATCGTTCTAACGAGTGGAAGCGAATTTTTAAAATTGAAGATTTTGCTAAAGTGCTTCACAGATATTTACCTCGAATGATGGGATCATGTATGGTGGTGAGACAAATGACAAACCCACGTGTAAACATTTCACAATTCTTTGTTTTTTTAATCAAAAGGTATCACCTTTAACAATTACTAATTCTCTCATCAGAAACTTTTCAAAAAGACTATCACAAAATATATTTCATTATTACTATGATTAGCAGGCTTGCCACACACACCTTGTGGTTTGCAATTCTTTGTTATGTGTTGACTTTTATTATTGCCTAAAATATGGACCCCAACATTATCACAAAAAAATGGGATCAATAATAAAAATCTATACACTCCTACAAACTCCCACCATTTCGTAATTATAGTTACGAAAAAAAATCTGATTTCATATTAATTATCATTTCAATATTTCAATGGAAATTAATTATTTTATATTAATTTTATCCCTTATCAATAATTGAAAACCAGAAAAAAATTAATAGAACATATATAAGATAATTTAATAATTTAAATTTATTTATTTATAAAATCAATAGTATTTATATATTTTTTTAATACTTATACTAAAATTTTAAATTACTATAATTAAAAAATAAAAGAAGTAATAAAATTACTGATTTTCACATGAAAAAATCCAGTCTCGAGAACCCCGGAGAGCAGCAAAGGCTACTAGCAGTCGTTTTTAATGGTTACTGCAGGTCATCATTCTACTTTCACGTGTTACACAACGTAACACATAGCTTGGTTTATACCCTTTTCATTTCTTAATAATAGTTATGAAAAAATATTATATTATTTTAATATATTAAAAAATCAATATATTTAACTATAAATTGTAGTTAGCTTCATTAATTTTTTAATGAGTAAATATATAAATTAATTCTTGATAATTTTATTGATAGATAAATTAGTCATTAATAAAAAATGTTAGTGTTAAAGTTTCTTATAATTATAAAAATAAAACACTATAACCTTTGATGAATTTATTGATCGATAACTTGGTCCCTAACAATAAAAAATTAGTATTAAAATCCCTCAAAATTGTAAAAATAATACATATAGGTCCCTTAACTCACTGAAAATATTAAATACAGACGTGAATTTTAATTATTGATCAATATGACACTCATTAATCATAATCAACACTAACTAAAATATACCATTTATTTTTTTTTTTGTTGTAAATTCTTTTCCCAAATATTCTACTATTTCATCGTACTTATTATCAAGAAAGAAATTCTTGACCACAACTTACCGTTCTAAGAATAAATATGATTTGTAATTGAATTCATTATGCTTTATTGCTATCTTATTCCAGGTAATATGATACTATATCATAATTCATAATCACTTCCCTAAAAAGCACAATGGTTGCATATTACAAAATAACACAATAGAGTCCTATTTTTATAATTGTGAATAACTTCAAAATTAATATTTTTTGGTCGGATTAATTTGTTCATCAAAATAAAAATATCAAGGACTTATAGTTCTCTATTTTTACAATTGAGAACTTCAATACTAATGTTTCTTATCAGTGATTAATTTATTCATTAATAAAATTATCAGTGATATATAATGTTTTATTTTATAAATGTAAGGAATCTCAATATTAATTTTTTTTATAAGGAATCAATTTGAATATTTAATTTTTTTAATTTATAGTTAAATATATTAATTTTTTTAATATATTAAAATAATATGATATCTCACTATGATTATTATTATGAAATAGGAAGGAAGGAAGCTTGATCAGCTTTCATTGTCAGATAATTTCTTCGTTGTATAAAATGAAAATTTTCTCTGTAACGTCTTTACCTGCACTGCACCCTTATGCGTACCTTTTGCAGCTCGCCACAAATTTTTCAGAAGTCGGGTAGGGCCTTTTTCAGTTAAAGGCATTACCCAGAGAGTGTTGTAGTGTCTACCCCAATAAAAAGAAAAATGTTTTATTAGATTATTCTTTTGGCACAAATCTATCCCTTTTCTAAGTTTCCTTTGCTAGGAAGAATTGTTCAATGCCAAAATCGCACTCAATGAATTTAGTCCGAAGGGCAGTTGCTAGCTGGAGAAATAGACACTCATAAAGATGCTGGCATGTTAGTTATTTGAGTAATATTACATATCTAGAAAGAATATATACATAATTTCTATCAAAAATTATAATAATTATTAAATATAATAAAATAATATGATCCATTAATTCATTTAAAAATTTACAACTATGACATATTATTGGATATAATAGCACGAGAGTGTTTGAGAGAGAAATATGTGAAAATATGTCAATTGACGAATCAACATAAATAATGATAAGTGTTACTATATTAAAATGAACTATCTTTTTTCCATTCTATGAGGCTCGTATATCAACGTTCACATAAAAACATAATCGCCAACCCCAAAAAATATTATCAACTATTTAAAATTATTTTTTAAAAGAAATAGTTGATCATATTTTCACATGATTTCATATAATTTTCTTTTTGTATAATGATGTACTTATTTTTAATTAATTCAATTCAACATTATATTAATTTTATATCTCATTGTTTTCCAGCCATTTAACTATAAAATGTCTAATTCAATTCTCTTTTATTTAAAAACAAAACAGTTTTTAAGCACAAAGAAGAATCCGCTATTGTTGGGCTTGTGAGTAATATACACGGACAGTTATGACTAATCAATTGAAAAATGACAGTCTACCTACCTCCACTGCTATAAAATGAAAGGAACTCGTGAACAATGCTACCGGCCGGGGAAGTAAGCAATTTGCTATCTGCGTCTATGTATGAACATAGGCAGGGCGCGTGCTTTGATACACAAGAGATCCCTCACATCTTTGTTTTCATAATTTAATGATCCCAGATCTAAACAGAGCAGACATATCAAGTTGCACGACAAAGTTGTCCGCTTTACTGTAAAATATTGATTGTTATATTCTCATATAAGAAAAAAAGATTGTTATATTTAATAGTCCTGACACTGAAAAACCCTTAGAATTTGAGTTATCATTATCTTGAACAATAACCATAACACATTATTTATTTTTATTACTAATCATTATTGATGTATGAATAGGGTAAAAATCCCAATGATCTGCATAGTTGACGAAACATGTTCAGAGATTGAACAACTCATCAAGTAACTATCGATATTCAGCCTGAATCACCCGTGATCTAACAGACAGTGATGCAATAGGGAAGAGATTAATTTCTTCGACCAAATACTACACTACGTAGTAATAAATCGAAACCGTGAGTCCCTGACCAAAGTGAAAAAAGAAAGTAGAGACAGAAAAATAACTAACAAGAATATAAACTGTAAAAACAACAGCTGAATTTCCGAATAAAAATGCAAACATTACAGTATACTAATTTATTCAACTTAATGAGACACCCTTTGATTCACCAGTAAGTTACAATATTTACAAAGAAAGTTGCGTCAGCCGATTATAAAATTTCCCGAGAAATTCTTTCTATAAATATATCAGGCTTTCGTTATATCATGATAGATAGCCTAATTTAGTTTACTTGACACAAAAAGCTTGATTGATCAGACTACGGTTGTATAAATTGCTTATGATAGTACTCGAATACGCTAGTCACACTAATTAGGCAAACCATTAAGCAACGTCAGCACAAACGTAGCTCATAATGGCTGAAGTTCCTGCTCTGGGACTGCCACATCGACTGGCTTGTATGAGTGCACAGCTTGCTGTCTGTTATTCAAAATTAAGAATATTCCTAAGGCTGATACTGCTAGAAGCAATGTAAGCAGAACAGCTAAAGCCACAACCAAATAATATTGCTGCCACCAATTCCTGCATCAATAGAAAATGTGTCAATATCCGAAATGTTTAAAGATAAAACCCTAACCCACATCCCAAAAACAAAAAAAAAAAAAAGAAGATTCAAGACTATACAAAAACACACACATGACAAAGTGATCACCAAAGCAGGTAACGGCAATAACTAAATAAGGGATGGAGAGAGGAAGAAACTGAATCACAACTTGTAGAGGTAAGGGTAAATAGAATAATGAGTTAGTGGCAGCTTTCCCGCTTGACTTCATCTGTTATCCCAAAATTTTCAGATAATTATTCATGTCATTAACAGATTTGCTTGACAAACTAGTAAAATTATAAATATTTTTCAAGAAAGTAGTAAGCTTATAAGGTATTTCTAAATGTAAATATAACATTAGATTAATATTTAACAATAACTATACTTGGGAGGTGGTTGGATGGGATTTTTTTTTGGGTGAAAATCACTTCATTCACCACAAAAAAATAAGTTTTGTATATTTGAGTAATTTTTTAAAAATAATTAGAATCTCAAAAACATTTATTTTTAGTTTTTTTTTTCTTGTAGAAGTTAAAAGGAATAGCTTCTGTAAAAATCACTTTTTATTTTTTCAATTATATATAAAATTTAAATTTCATAATTACATTTTTTAAAATCTGAAACAAATATACCTTTAATTTTATGAGAATATCTGAAACAAACAACTGTCCACTGATAAAGGACACAAAATGCAATGGATCACTTCAGAGTAAAATCCAAAATATAAGAACACAACACAGCACAAACATATATATAAAAAATAGTTATATAATACAAGAATATTGTAATATATAAGTATGAAAAGGCATGCATGTGTATTTACTATTTACAAAATATCAGACAAGTAAAGGAACACACATAACCCCAAGCAGGAATTTTAATAAACTAGTAGTACATTAGATTTCTAACAACGAATGTGTAAAATTATGTAACTCAGTATTACATGCAGTATAATAATGAAATAGGAAGTTATGGGACCACACAACAAATGACAAGATGGCATGGAACAATTACCGTTTTGGTGGAGGCTCAATGTTCCAATCAAGTAACTTATAACTTCCGAATGTCTCAGGAAGTTGCATTCGATGTTCAGAAAGCTGAGCAATTATTCTCTGTGACCAAAAGTAAACAGTCATCATCAAATGGGCACGGTTGGCACAAGTGCAAATTCACAAATTCGGCTTACCATTGCTGTGGCATTAGAAATGTAATCAGCATATGGCCCGGGGCTTATGACCCATACAGAGAGGGAACGACTTCCCATGGAAGTAAAATTCATCAAGTGAACCTGGTAACAGACAACTAAGAATGTTATAATCACAAAGTGACAATGCACATGAAGAGGGAAAAATTAGCTGAAAATGTATATTGTTTCTTAGGTACATCTGAAAGTTGGCTAAAAGCTAAAACCTAGGACCTTCAATCCTCCTTTGACTAATTCCCAACCCACATCGGCCACAAAAGCAAGCCAAAGTTGTGTATGTTATGAACTAAACACCCTCTCATTGCATCGGAATTACTGATCATATACTCAAAGCTGTAAATTTGCAATAAAATGTTCCTGCACTTCAGTGACCATTTTCTAACCTGTGAAGTATTAACATCTAACTCATGAGCTATGAGTCCAGCCAATTCTGTAATGTAAGGCTTCATATCCATATAGCTTATGTTAAATGAAATTACTATTGTCATTTGAGCAATTTGGATTTCACCTGCGCATTTAAGGTGATGAAAGCACATCAGTCGTGAGTGAGCATATAAATTATGAAGATACATTAGTTTCTTAATAAGATATAAATATGATAAGCTATTTTATGAACTGTACAAATTCCAATCCATGACTAAACATGAGATATCTGTATATACTTTGGAACACAAATTGAATACCATCAGTTTATAATACCTTGAGACAAATTATATTGTGATGCAGATGGTGCAACCGGAGGCTCAAATGCTCTGGATGAATTTGTTCCTTCTGAATTTGGAGGCGCAGGTGGTGGGGCATCAGAGATGTGTAATCTTTCCCATAACTCAGAACAGTTAGTTTTCCAGAAACCAATTCTTTTATGCTCACGATCATACATTACAAGCATGTTACGAACCACAATACCTACACAAAAGTGATATAAGAATGATGACTAAAGCATTGCACAAACCTTTATCTCAGAAGCTAGACATCTAAAAGAAAAAATAAAATAAAATAGAGAGGAACAATATTTCAAATAAAAGCAAACCATGAAACGGCATGAAGTTACCAACAGCAAATGAGTTACCTCCTAAAAGAGTAGTTGGATCATTTCCATTTGGGAAAATCCCAAGACAATATGCACCACGCACTTTTGAATGCTTCATGAAAGATAGGCCCATGAAATGTAACGATTAGGAAAACCAATCAACCTGTGAAGCTAAAGACACTAATGATCTTCTTATGTAACTTACTCGGAACAAGTAATTTTCAGGTGACAATGACAACTTGTGACCATTTCCAAATACCATTTCAACCACTGGAAAGCTTTTAGAGAGTTGAGAGACATCACTGAAATACAAGTAAACTCAAACTGTCACTTAAGCTGTAATGGGTGTGAGTGTTTATTCTTTAATAATGAATGCTACGGACGTACATCCCAGCACCAGAGAAACATATATCACTATAAGTTGGATCTGGACCGTCGATTTGCTTCAATGATTTAAGTTCCTTCATAATCTGCATACAGATAAATGCATAATCCGAGTCATCAGCTGTATAAAGCGAAATTCATATTGTAAACAGTATGCTTGGTTTTCAACTAATCATATAGTATACTATTAATTTATGATATACAGTGATTACTAAATGAATCTATCTATGATGATGAAAAATCAGAATTAAACTCAAGGAAAAAAGGATTCTCCATGATAATCAACTAAATTTTAGATGGAAACAGAAAGAAATACAGCTTCATAAGCAGATTAGGGCCAACATACGCTTTGTCCAACGCCAGAATCATGGCCATCTGTAAAATCTATATAATTGAAAACTTTTCTTTTTCTTTAATTCTTATAGTATTTAATATGGCCTCCTTATAAAATATTCTTAAAAACCCTCAAACGGTTATATAGGCCTCTTCAACGATGTTATTCTACCATCACACCACAAGACTCATAAATTCAAAAACAAGTCAAGGTGTTTAGAAAATAGGTGAGATAAGGACACAACTTGAAAAAGCTTCTACAATAATATTTATGAAAACACTTACAGCACGTTTAAATGCAATAAATGCATTTTCCGGTAGGTATGCATAAGTTGTGCCACTATCCAAGACAGTTCCATGTTTCCCATTGAAGACCTTTGGGTTTAGAGGCAATCGTTTCCCCGCAACATGTATCTCCTTCAAGTTGATATTATAATATGGACTGTCGCCATCCGAAAACTAGAGTAAATGTGTGAGATCAATCAAATTCATTTGTTACCAAAATGCATGACACCTCATATCCATAAGATATGGAATTTGAAACCTACCTTCGATGAGGATCTGAATGTGCAAGGACCATGTCTGCTAGGGGAGATATGCCACCGAGAACCATTGCACCTCCACCAGCACCCATTCCACCATAACATAGTGAGAATGAGTCACTTATTACCTTCTTTTCAACAAGTTGATCCATGATACTTAGATCCCCACGGCCCAAACCCATGATGCCATCAGCATGCTGACTGTAAAGATCACCAGTCTCAACGTTTTCACAGCCAAATACAGCACGTTGAGGGGCAAGCTCACTCTGATCCCCAAAGGATATGACATCGTCACCAAGGACACCGCTAGTAGAACTCTTTTCAGCATACTGTCTCTCATACATGCACTGGTTCCTGTCATGGTCACAGCGGCAACCTGATGTGCATTTGAGAGGATGATAGGTTTTCGACAAATCTGGCTGGAAATTTGGATCCTGTCAAAATAAAATTTGGCACATGAATCCAATCAACTTAGGATAAATCAGACAAGCTACACATGCAAAGGCACAACAAATTGTAAATAAAACCATTCTTTCACATCTACTTTAAGATGAAATAGAAGATTACTCAAACATGCATCAGCAGACTACTGAACATGGTTAAAAGTGTGATTAGTAGCAGTGAAAACGGTGGAATAAATCCGAAGGAAGTATCTAGACTCATACAGTGTCCGAACTTTCAATTTCCCATTTTCTCTCATATACCAAGCACACCCTGGTAGCGCATGAACACGAGCAAAAACCTCGGCTACAAACCAAATTATCATACTCACAGAACACCTTATACATGTGTTTTTCATGATCGTGACTCACAAGTCAGGCTCACAACCCAATAATAGCTCTCTACGCAAATTTATTTTGTGTTCTTCATCAACAAATATAAACCATCAAATTACTGATCAAAAAGTGTAGGTACAAAGAGAGAAAGGGGGGTATGGAGCAGTACCTGGTGCCTACCACAGTGTTGGCAATTAGAGCAGGGGACATACGTAACAGTACTCCCCGTATCCACAATAAGAGCAAACCTCTGCGGAGGAGTACCGATCCAAAGCCGCGTGGTGTAGTACCTGCTCCATCCAATTTCCCAAATAATAAAAAAAAACAAAAAAACACGAATATGAATTTTCAGAATTTATTATAATAATATTATAAATAATAAAAAGGGAGGTAGATGAAGTGAGGGAAACCCGTTTAGAAGGAGATCGTCGTAGAGTCCCATGCGAGCTCTAGGGTGGGATCTCTGGAGTTGGCGACGATGATTGAAGTTGAGGTTGGAAGAATTCGGAGCGGAGCGGTGTAGCGGGAGTATCCAGGCACGAGGAGAGCCCTTCTCACCACTTGGCAAAAGCAAGACATCGCTACGGTCACTGGAGGCTGCAGCCACCCAAGGACCCAACTGCGCCTGCAGGCAAACAAATAGAATTACAACAAGCCGAGTCCAAGGCCCCCGCGCCATTAGTTACTGTGTGATTCCAACTATTTCCAGTTAAGCCCCGCGCGGTGCGATGGGAGCAGATCGGAAACTATAAACAGAAACTCTCTCAACTGGTCAACTAGAGAAAGGAGGGAAGTCAATTCTGCGTGTGCTTGAATTTTTTTGCAACATCCATTTGGACCATTTCCGTCTATTTTTCTCATTTATATTAAATACATTTTCTTTGATTACTTTAAATATTTGTTATTCACTTATTAAATGTTGTTACTTGACTAGTCCACTAGTCTAACCCAAATTAAGTTCCACTTAGACGTTACTCTATCCGGAGTTCGTTAATATCACATAGTGCATCCACACTTCGTAGCTATTTGTATTATAATTTTTGTTGTTTCTTTTTTTTTGGTCTCGAATTTTTGTTGTTGAGCATTCCCAATTTCTCATTTCATTGCCCAACTACATTTGAAGTTTCAACCCTTTTTTTTTTGGGGGTCAGGTTGAAGTTTCAACTTTCAACAAGCCACTTTCCAAAGTGTTTGAGCGTCTAATTGCGTACCCGTCTTTCAACGATCCCACCTTTAAAGAGTGTGAGTGGATTGGTGGAGGATGGTGAATTGGAGCCGCATGGAATAGAATAAAATGGGTTCAGATAATTTTTCATTCCATTTCACTCCACCCAATTTGAGGAAAGAAAATTGTGAAGAACGAGTGAGATTTGATAAAATGGAGTCCATCCATTTTAGCTCCATTTCATCCAAGTTTTGGGGCGTTTACTGTGGCCTCCCATTGGCTTGGGAGAAAGGCTTTAGACAGGTTCTACTAAAATGTGACTGATCCTTGGTTACTCATGTCCTCTCCAGAAAATATGAGGGGACTACCAACAACCTTCCAGCTTATTCATAAGATCCGGGAGCTTATTAATAGATCTTGGCAAGTTATCATCCATTTAATCTACAGAGAAAGGAATAGGTGTGCTTACTGGCTGGCTAACCATAGCCTTCAGGCAGACTTCGACGCCACTATTTGGGATACGCCTCCCCTTGGTATTAGGGAGTGTCTCTTCAATGATTTCTCGGGGGTCCTCTTGCCCCGCGATGTTAGTCTAGTTGTTTAATCTCCTTTTTTTTTGGGGCTTCGGCCCCCTTTGTAAACCGGAAAAAAAAAATTTGCAATACAAGCAATACAAAGGCTTGTTTATTTGAAGTTTTCAAAAAGTGCCCTGTTATTTGTACTTAAGGTGTAGTGTAGGACATCATATCTATTCAAACCATATCCACCATTAAATAAAGTGATTTTCATTTAAATGATTCACATCTTATTTAATAGTGAATGCAGTATAAGTTAATATGATGTTAATATTCTATAAATCCAAATAAAATTTTTCTTTCAAATAAATAAAGGGTGTATTAAAAGTTTAAAATACTTGGATACTGAGTTTTACAAGCTAGTATTAAAAAACTAGATAATTTTGTAAACTTTAAAAAGACTAACTTGAAAAATAAAGACGAAAAAGCAGTACTAGTGTACGTCGAGAAATAACAGAGCAATCTGGATTTGAGGATAACTATCGACGAACTCATGAACGGTACCACTATGCTAAACATGGAGATGATGACAACGCGAGTGAGATACTACCAAAGGAATACCTTTATATTCTCGAAGAAAAAGCAAACTTACTTGACCACAGGAAGTTTCGTTATAATCAAGTAGTCACTAGTCACAATGCTGAGACAAATCACAGCTGTACTGTAAAAAACAAACAATAGCTAGTGACTCAAATGCGAAACTTCCTCTTAGAGATTAAATTCTTTCAAATTCCCAAAATAACAAGAACAAAACATGCCGAAAAGCGTATAGATAGGTTCACTAATGCACTAATAGCACATCCATAGCCGTTCCTACAATGATTGGAAGCATCACATATACAGCTTCTGTGAGGACTGCAAACTAGTACCCATATAACGACCTCGGTTAGAAGAAGCCGCATTAGATGGTTGAGCATATATAGCTTGGCCAGGAACTTGATAATTATACGCAACTGTACTAGCATGAGGATACACATCTGGAATCCCAGTATATGCTGCTGCCCTAACAGGTGGATGTTGCCTACGTGTAACACCAGATGAAGCAGCGCTACCACCGGATGAACGAATATATCCTGTATTGATCCTTGGCTTCTTTGATTGTGGACGTTTATTAAATTCTCCACTTCTCTTCCTATTATCTGGCTTCTTCGATTTCTCCAGTTGACCAACCCTTTTCAGAAGTGGATCAAGTGGGTAGTCAGATTCAAGATGGTATTCTTTAATACAATTGATCACAGTCTTCAGTGCAGCCAGCTCTCGTGTATTGGCATCATTCTGCAGATAAAAATGAGAATTTTCTAAATGAATGCAAATGTGGAACAAGACAATCATTCAATTCAATTGAACTTCGATGAAACACCAAAGCATACCTTTGCACTGGCAACATCACCCAAATTTCCAGGCTTAACTTGAGAATTTCTCCTTAGGTTCTTGAGATATACCTTCAGGAGAGGCACAGTTGGGAAGCCTTCTTCAAGCTGGAAGGCGTGAATAAAATGTACAGCAGCAATTTGTTTCTCTTCATTTATTAATAATTCCACAATAGCTGCATAAATAGAAGAAGTTAGAATTATCAATATCTGATAATCATATTACCTCTGAAAGTGAAAAACCATACCAAAAGCAGCAACATATATGTTCCACATGCCCACTCTTTGTCACAAATTCTAATTCATTGAACTCCTTAAAGAAAACTAGTCATCTAGAGTAAGATACGATATCCAACAGGAGAATCCTTCATTTCTGACTTCACAGGTCAGTTAATCAAAAGAAAACCAACCTGGCACTTTGTGAGTTAACCCAATAGATCGGCAGAGCTCAGATGCCCGCCTGCACTGAGCAACAGCATGTACAAGCTTGCAGAGTTCTTCTTCATCAAACTCTGAAGCAATCCTAAAAGTTGAAAGAAGCTGCAGAAATGCCTCTGCTTCCAATGAATTTCCATTGGCAGCATCAATGTCTGCGCTAGCTAACTTGGGCCTCCACTCATCAGCAATTGCCTTGGCTTGCTGCTTAGTTTCAGGGTTCAGAAGGTGATCTGCACCTGGGCCAGCCTTTGCCAATAAGTTGGCCATGGCTTCCATAATTATAATACAGGATTTGCGCATGCCCTGAAGGGCATCATCTGTTTTATCTTTTTGTTCGGTAGTTTCATTGGTGGGGTAAAACCCCTCCAGTGAATCCAGCACCAGATGTGCTGGTTCAGTAGCATATTCTAGTGCAACAGAGATATCTTCACAGATAACAGAGAGATTATTTTCATTCTCCACAATATAATTCAGAAGACCTTTTGCATCCATGTGCTCACAAAAATGAGTTAGCTCTGGACGTGGCCTAACCTCAATAGCCAGGCCATCAGAATTTTCACCTGATTTATGAGTAAAATCTTCCTCATGGGAATTTGCATCACCAACAGAGCTGCTTACCTTGTTTTCTTTGCTCTCCCCATCATCAATGGACTCCAAAGTTGCAATCTGGTGATTTGCACGAGCCTCTGTAATGGAAGCAACAGCAGCATCTTTAAGCTCCTGCACCCTATCCAAGAGGTCTTGCTCTCTAGAAGCAACAGCTGCCTCTTTCTCTGCGAGTAGTGTATTCATTTCTAGTTCTTTCTGTTCATACTCCTTCTCCTTAGCTTCAACCTCTTCAAGCTTCTTATTCATTGTCGCCTCAAGTTCATGGAAATGTTGCTTAATATCAGCCCACTGAATCCTCGTCTCAGAAGCCACCTTGTGAGCTTCCAATTCAAGAAATGCCTGAGCCAGCTGCTCTATCAGAGACTGCGTGTTGAATTCCCCAGCTTGCTCCATGTCAGGCATATTCACACAGAGTGTCTAACTGAGCTTCAAGAAAAATTCAATTTAATAGTTAGAAACTACTAAAATAATTAACAATACCCCTAGATACAGTAAACACTACTTACTGCAAAATCCCTGTCACAAGAAATTGAACAGTCCCCGTAAATTTAAAATAAGTAAATAAAGATAACAATTGTTCAGGAATATTTTTCATAATTCTGAGTCGAGGTTCCAGAGAGTTTGATGAATTGCATCCAATATTGCCCAAACCAGATGGTGCAACAGCCACAGGGAAGGAAGGCAGCAGCAAGACGACCTGTGATGGAGGATGACTTGCAATGGTGGTGGTGAGCGGAGATGACGTGCTGCGGCGGTGGACAGTCCTCTTCGAAGATGATGCTACATGGGTTAGGCATTCATGAAGAAGATTTCTTGATATTGTGTTATGGTAACATTGAGGGGGTATGGTTGGAATTGATCAAAAAACTGTGCAACTCTCCCCAGGTTTTCCGCCCGGGTGTGGAGAGAAAGAAAAAATGTGGGTCCACGTGTTTTTTTAACTGTTTGAATTTTCCCTGCCTATTTTCCTCTTGACCAAACAAAGAAGAATCATCACCTTCCTTCCAATTTCTTTCCTCTCCTCCCTTTTTCCAATTTCCCCCTACCTAAGAAGACCTAAGCGTATGTTTGTGATAATGAATTTTGGAGGAGAAGGGAAAACTTTGTTCTACAAACCCTTCATTCTATTTCAAAATTTAAACTCACAAACATATACTGAGATGGACTAAAGATTAGATTAGACACTCAAAATTAGAACTAAACAGAATAAGCGTGGAATTTAATATATCCATCTGCTTCTCGTAATTTGCTAAGGTTACCTTACACCTTTGTCTTCATACCATCCCAGCTTATTTATCTGAAATAATTTTGTTATGCATATCTGAACACTAAAAATTTCATAAAAAATACCCATCAAGCTGGCACTGTTTGATAGATGGTTTAAGTTCATGGCTTTTAAATTGCGGAGCGGACCATATCAGCTGATACGGCCGCGATGACACCGTGCTCGGGTAGGGACAGAGAACCACGAGCGTTGCGGTGTATCGAGGCGCAGCGGTTTATGGCAACGCAACGCTCATCGTTGCAGCCTGTTACGTTTGTCGCAGACAGCATTCGCGGTTCCATTACAGCCAAAACCACAAAAATCGAACCCAAAAATAAAATTAAAAAAAAAAGATAACTTCGAACAAAAAAATCTACTGGAGATTCAATGGATATTTAAAAACCCAATAACTCGCTAAAATTTAGAAGAAGCTGTGAATTAGATGAATACCTCGCACTTCCGGTCCAACTCTGTAACCTTCTCTGACGGGAGAAACTTCTCTACAATTTGGGGTTCATCTGCCGGTGATTCCGAGCAAATAGCTAGGAGGATAAAAAAATATATTTTCTTGCGTGAAATTTTTTTATTTATTTATTTATTTATACAGTGTAGGAGTAGGGCTAAGCAAAAATGGGAAACGAGGATGAATGATATGGATATTTCACGTCATAATCACACTCAAATTTTCAAGAGATTAATTTTTCGTTTAAATTTTACAGCTAATTCATACCCTATCCGGATCAGTTTTAAAATTTTTTCATATTAAATTATATATTCATAGTTTCATGTATAATTTAAAAAATCATCCAAATTTAACTATATCACATAAAAGATACGTTTAGGTATCAACTTTACTGTTACACTTAGACTCACTTTCTAAATTTAATTATATCACAATGTAAACAAAAATACACTCTCTTTTTTTTTTTATCAAAATTACATCTTCATCTTTATGTTACTTTTCATAGGAGATTAATTTTTATTATATATATATATATATATATATATATATATATATATATATTCTATTATCCAATTCTATGATTTTATTTGTAAAGCTTTTAAGCTAGTGAGTGATTAAATCAAGTATTTTTTTTATAGATATAATAATATATGATTGTATGTTTCTATACAATTTTAAATTGAAAATGTATCAAAATTAAATTTTTTTATATAATATTATGAATTTTATTTTGATATATCAACTATCATCCAATAAAATTTTGAAATATTATGAAATTTTCATATTTCTTAATATAATAATATATAATATAGTTAGATGTTGGGGTATAAAAAATTATACCATAATTGTATTAAAATTGAACTCCAAAATTAAATCTTAATATCATATCAAAACCTTTCTTTTTGTTGAAGGGATGAACCTTGTGCTTTCTGAAAAATATTATATAAATGGGAATTTCTTCAACACTCTCAATTTTTTCAAGAGTATCAATAGTCATGTGTACAATTTTATAAAAAAAAATGTAAATATATTTTCAAAAGCAGCAGGATTCATAGTTAAATAACAGTCACTTGTTTATAGTAGGTGTTGATATCATCAAAACTATATTGTCAGGAAAAAAATATATATCATCAAAACTATGATGGGTGCTAAGGAAATCACATAATAATATTTTTAATAATAATATTTTTTATTTTACATCAATTTGATTCTAGCAATTTTTTTATATGAATTTAGTTTAAATATATTTTTTTATCGAAATCAAGATATCCACTATCGGTAACAATCACTAATCCTCATCAGAGCTTCCTGAAGAGACAAAACGCACGAATGCGCTTCATTGCCATTGAGGATTGAACCCCCAACCACATGGTTAAGGGACAAAGTGGCTCCATCGCTCCACACCTTGTTATTTTTAGTTTAAATATTTTTAATCTTGATATCAATTTATTCATTTCATTAAATTTCCACTCATTTTCAAATACATTTCAAATTAGTACATATCTAATTGTGACTAAATTGATATGAACTTAACAAAAAGTTAAGACTAAATTGTTGTTAAATAAAAAATGTTAATACGAGAAAAGTTATTTACTGTACAAGTGTGTTTAGTGAGAGGCCAAAAGTGGGACAAATTTTGCATGTGTGAGTGCAAGCCGTTTATACAGGCCATTTGTTTGGCAAACAGAAGCTCTCTAACGGTCCCGAATATACATTGCATAATTGAAGTTGATAAAATATATATATCCCGAGCTTCTGAAACTATACACAATGAAGACAAATTAACAACAGGAATACAGTCTTCGCATTCCCTGAATCCCTGCACCCTCCACAGGGATGAGGGAACTATATCATAATTGAAATTGATGATATATATCGTAAGCTTCTGAAACTATACGCACTGAGACAAATTAACAACAGGAATGCAGTCTTCACATTCCCTGTACCCTCCACGCAATCTTTTGTGCCAGAATTTGGACTAAGGTAGCATATTCCACCCATAACTAAAAAACATCCCCATTCCGAAACAGAAAGGATAGAGCAAGTCAGAGAGAAAGAAAAACAAAGAGGTGCTATCTGTTTGAACATATAGTTTTAAAAGGTGTCTCAATGTTAGAATTTCCAATGCATGCTTACAAGCTCCTTTATACATAAGGTTTGATAATAATACAGAAACATAAACTCAGAATTGTTTCACTATAGCACAAAATGGCAATAAAGTATATCACCGCCCCCTGCATCAAGTTGCAAGTTGTTAGACAAATAACAAGCATGAGTATGCATAGAATGAATCAAGCAAGAGTATTCATGAAAGCCTTCGGCGGCATAGTAATAAGGATTGATTGCTCAATTCTCTGTGCTAGCAACAGTCTTTGATCGGGAACTTTGCCATGGTGAATAGGTAATGGCCCGTGAAACAAGGTATAGTATAAATGCAACATATGCAACTGTTAATGCACACACTACAGTGGCAAACACTGCTCCATTCACTTCAGATGAGAAGAATTCCAGCAAAAGATAGCCGTTTATCACTATCACCAGAGCAGTCACAAGCCAAGAAATAATCTGCACCATATCATTAGACAACCATTACTATTACTATTATCTGATTAATCCAAACAAACTAAGCTGAATATTGGGCAAATGTGTGCCAGTCCAAATACATACAAGGCCCAGAGAAGCTAAGGTTAAAGAACACGAGTGTCAAACCATCAAAGTAACAATCGAAACTCTCTGACCATGTTTTATATTAAGTACCACTTGAGGAAAGTTATTGAGAAGTTGAAGGCCATGAGAGGGAAAAAGTAGTGAAACCAGTTCAATGGACACTCTACTGTCTCAAGACAGGACAGTAAAATCATGCCACCAATGTGTCATTTTATAATCTACCTCTAAATTACAAGAAAAACTGCCTACACCTTGGGCCAATTCTGAATTATCTTCTGTGCGAATAGCATGACAGAAAAGGTCTACATTTCTTTACAAGGTTTAATTTAATTTATGACCCCTATAGGCACGTACAGGCATCAATTTCATATCAAATGAATTAATTTGGCATTTCAAAGTCCTTTATCAAATATATAGAATGATAATGAGCAAGTGGTAAGTGACCGGTTTGACCAAAATGCATAAAAGGTACCTTGAGGACAGGGCCAATTCTGAAACTGCCCATTATCTGTTCCTTTGAAACCAAACAAAGCAAGGGAATGAGTGCAAAGGGGATTTGAACTGACTGAAGAATATTGAGCCATTCATTCAGGACATCTAATGAATCCTCTGAGGTATCAAAGATAAGAGCAACGATCATAGTTGGGATGATTGCAAAGCTTCGTGTAATCAATGCCCTCACCCATTTCTTCAACCTTAAATTCAGGAAACCCCCCATGATAAATTGTCCAGCATAGGTACCAGTAATAGTGCTACTTTGACCAGCTGCTAACAACCCAATAGCCCATATATATAGGATGGGGAAAAGTCCACCCCCATACTTCTCCTGAAGATATTGCCCTGCATTTACAAGACCAATGCTATTTGCTATTTCAGTACCATAAAAGCCCTTAGCAAACACAGTTGTGACGAATATATTAATGACAAAGGAGACTACGAGGGCAAGGGTGGACTCTATAGAGTAGTAATTAAGAGCTTCTTGAACACGGCCTTTCTTGGTGCAGTCAATCTGCCTTGATTGAACAAGTGCTGAATGCAAGAATACATTGTGAGGCATAATAATGCAACCCACAACTCCAACAGCTTGTTGTATAGTTCTGGAGCTAAGTTTAGGAACCAAAATTCCTACAAAGATAAAGTCAAAACATGTTTTAGATATAAAGCAAGAGCACTCCTAATAATATTTTTATAATGAAGTAAAATTTGCACACGTCCAAATCAATGAAATGAACACCTTACCAAGAAGAACATCAACTCCATTAGGCTTTGCTTCACCAAACATCCATGCAAATGAGAGTGCCATTATACCAATAAGAACAGCAAAAAATGCTTCCAATTTCCTCACACCATAGTTCTCAAGAAAGAGAAAAATAAAACTGCAACAAGGCAACAAAATAGAAGTTAATGATCGATTTCAAATACTAAACAATCAATATAGCTAAACAAATAAAAGTGCTTGTTCCTGTAACTTTTCAATGTTGGAACAGAAATGACATTTTGGTCATGGACTTTGGACTCATATAAGTAATTCCGATTTTAAACTTAATAACAGAGTTCTCCGCTAAAGGGAAAAAAAAAGATCACTCCAGATTGGTCTTTTTTTTAATCTAAAAAGCTCTGTATAACCCATTCCCAATCGCAGGATTAACATCAAGAATATCTAATTCCGAAACCATGATAAGATAATATATCCATAATATTCTTGAAAGCTCAACTAAGCAAAGAGATCCGAACGAGACTTAAAAAATTGGAACTTGTAAAAACATTGAAAATAACATTAACAAGGACAGCTCCGAAGAACATGTGCCCCGAAAGAATACGATGTCATCAATTGACAAAAGTAGTATTAATAATAAAAAGAAAGAAAGAGAAATAATTACCAATCAAGAGCTGTAATGACGACCCCAGCCCAGAGCGGAACAAGTGCATTACTGAGAATCCTGATAGCGATAGCGCTCCCAATAACCTCTTGTATATCGGAGCCAATCAGAGCGACCTCGGTCATCAACCAGAGCACAATCCTCGCCCACGAAGGGTACTCCTCCCTGCACAGCTCAGCCAAGTGCCTCCCAGTGGCCACACCAAGCCTCGCCGAAAGAAGCTGAATGAGAAGCCCCATAGCAGTGGCCCACATGAGTAGCCATAACAGCGAGTACCCAGCAATAGCACCAGACTGAAGATCCCCTTCCAAGTTCCCAGGGTCCAGAAAAGCGATACTCATGAGGAACCCGGGCCCAGTGAAGAGCCACAGCTTCTTCCACGAGAAGGGTGGTGCTTTGCCCCCAAAGGTGTCCACGTCATCATCCTCGTATTCCTCGACCCCGACCACGACAACCTTCTCGGAGGAGTCGTAGGCGGTGTCTTCTTGCTGGTCTTGGCTGGAACTCAAGAGGGGTTGTTGAGGAAGCATGGTGTATTATTTGTGGGTCGGGGAAGTGGTGTAGTGTGGGAAAGAGTTGCGTGGTGGTCACGCCGGCGCGGCTGTTTCTAGCTGTTGAAGGAATTTTTGGAGCTAGACAGTAAAGAAAAGTCACTGTCCACAGAAGCTTTTGCTAAGTGATATAGCACTCAATGAAGTGCTATACTATCCACGTTGAAGAATTATCCTGGATGATAAGTTGATAGGACTTTTTGCATAATAAAAATAAATAAATAAAAATAACACATTACATGGATCCCCTTATATGCTTTCGCTTACACATATCTTCTGATTTTTATACAATAAAAGTCATTGTAAATTTACTTCCTTACAAAGTTCAAATTTTAGGTCCAAATCCCACAAAAGTCGATTTTAATCAACTTCAGTACCTCAAAATCATGAGAATCTGCCATTGTTGTCTTGTGTAAGAACATCTCAAAAGTCGATTATAAGCGATTTGTTTATATTGTGAAAGTTGATTTTAACTGACTCTGCTGTTGAAGTCGATTAAAGCCCTTTTTGAAGCAATTCAAGTCGATTGTAATCGACTTCGCTATGCCGTCAAAAGAGACAAATCGGGTTAAATTAACTTGTGTGTTATATCTCGCTATAAAAATAGGGGACGATTGAAATCGATTTTTGTTATTGCACTTGAAAGCTGAATTTCTTGAGAGGGAGAAGGATTGTGGTGGAGTGAAGAAGAGATAACGATGAGAGGAAGTTTGCAGTCGCGTAGTGATGGAGAATAATTGGTATCGTCTTGATGTTGTTGACCATATTACAGGTAAACTAGCAGTGTAGGTACTTTTATTTATCTTTCTATTTTTTTTATCATATCACTTTATTTTATTTTATTATTTAATCTTTTATGTTATTACATTTTAATTTATTTGTTTCGAGAGATTTGTAGACGTTAATTCTCATTTATATTTTTTTATGGTAATATGTATTATAGTTTATTGTAGTTTTGGAATTAGGTAGCATATGTTAGTATTACAAAGTAATAAGCATACTGGAGTTCCTTTAATTTGCTTGTATTTTATTCTATTTTAGTGTCATTTTATAGAATGTTGTCCAATTTAAAAACAATAAGCAGAAAAAAAAAGTGTTATTAGTATTCTATATTGTTATATTATTAAATAGTAGCTTTTTATGTGTTTTAGATTATTTATTTGTTGTAATAAATAAATAATTCTAGTTTTAACACTTAGCGAAAATTTAGTTTATTTGGCCAATTTTAATAAATTTAAATTTAGTTTGTGTTAAATTTATTTTGAGAGATTTTTTGTTTAGTTTCATATTGTAGTAGTTTATTTATTCTACTGCAATTTTTGTACATTAATATAATCTTATTTGTCATGTTTGGTGTAGATGTAGCGTTGATATTTTGTAGATTTTTAGTGTCAGTTAATCTGTACTTTTTATTTTCTAAAATACTTAAAAAAATAATAAATTAAAAAACTAATTTGAAAAATAATAAGTTAGAGGAATTATTATTAATGGTAGTTATTCTTGAAGCGTTTGAATGGTATATTTAGAATTAAAAAAGTTGTGCACCAAAGGTAGTTATTGTGGATAATTCTCTTTATACATGTATAGATATGTTAGCAAACTCTTTGTTGTAATAGATATATATAATTTTAGCTTTAGAGCTTCGTGAGCAATTTGCTATTATTGGCAAATTTTAATAAATTTAATTTTAGTTTTTGTTAACTTTATTTTGTGGGATATTTAATTTAAGTGTAGTTTTGTGGTAATTTATTTATTTAAATGTAATTTTGTATATCAAAAAAATCTTAAGTGCCTAAGTTATTATGGTGCAATTTTTATTTATTTTGTGTTTAGTTTGCAGGGTTTAACATGTTTGTAACAATAGTACTTTGTAATAATTCATCCTGAGTACCTAGATGACCAAGTTATGTAGAATTGTGTTGTTGTCACTATAGCTTAGAGCTAGGCTCCACCACATCCATGATGCCCCATTAGAATTATTCCAAGGTAAATATTATATAAAATTTGAGACCAAACAATCCTTAATAAAGGAATTAACGTTAGAAGAGAAGTTAGGAGCAATTCGTGCAAGTATTGCAAATCGTGTAAAATGACCAAAATGTTGTTACTACTATATCGTGGGCCCCACCCATCCTCAAGGGGATGTTTTGATGTTAATAAGGGATTGTTTGTGTTATGTGTGTTAATAGAGGAGAGCTAATTTTGAGCTTCGCGTGACCAAAACCACTAACTATTTGCGTGCAGTGAACCTCACTAAAATGTGTTAAAAGGTGTTTTTAAGCCATGATTAACCATTGGTTAATGGTCTCGGGCAATTTTTAAGTAAAATGACCGTTTTACAAATTTTGAGATTTTTGATTTGAACGAAACCTAAGCAATATTAGGCTCAAATTAAAGCTTATTAAATTCTAATTATTAATCTAGAGTCAAAATTATTTATTTAAATTGATTAGAACCTAAAATTGCTTTAAAACACTCAAATTGCTTACTAATTCACCTAACCCTTAACCGTAAATTCTCTAAATTGCATGAATACCTTGCCTACACCTAAATAATACATGGAACACACAAAACCCTCTTCCATGAGGCTGTAATGCACGAAATTATTCAGCCATAATCATTAGAATTATTGCAAGATAATGCACTAAAACATAATGCCAAAAATCACCTCTGAAACATGATTCCATGTTTTAAGCCACCAAACAAGATGATTTTTCCTTCCTTGTTCCTCCTCAAATTAATCAGATTTTCCTTTCCTCTTGTCCATTTATGAGCTTGAATTCTCTATAAATAGGCATGCTTAGAAGTCATTAGACTTGCTCAAAAATTTCACAACTTCTAGTTTTTTGGCAAAATCTTGGCTGAAATTTCTTCAACCTTTCAAGAATATTTTCTTTCATTTCACTCCAAGAAACCAAGTTCTCTTCCTTTCCTTCAAATCAGATTAGGTAGGGAGTTGTTTTTAAGTTTATTTCTATGTTTTGCTAAGTGTTGTTCTTGGTTCAAAATGATGATTTCATGGATTTTCTCTAGTTTTTCCATTTGGTTTCTTCTTCCTTTTTCTTTAACCAATTCAGCCATATGGCCTAGGTGGGACTAAGATGATGGCTTGATGATGAGGACCTTGAAGGTGGGTTGTGAATCCATCACAAGTTAGGCCTCTAAAGCTTGAAAGTTCCACTTGATGCAAAACTTTAAAGAATAATATTTTTATGATGTTTTTATGATCTTGAGTTTAGAACTTGAAAGATGTATTTTTCACTTTGTCTTGCTAAGATATATTGGGTTGAATTTATATTTCTCTAAAGTCTTGGAGGATCTCTAGTAAAGAAATAAAATGAACTTGCATCCATGTTTAAGTTTATGCCTTGCATAATCATGTTTACTTTCTATGTCATCACTAAATTCTCAAGAATGAATAAATGAACTTGCATATTCATGTTTAAATTTCCAAGTGCATTTCATGTTTATGTTTCAAGTTGTCACTTAATCTCAAAGATAATAAAGATTGCATCTCATATTTATTTTATGCTCTCACTTTATTTTATAATGGCTAAAAGAATCAACGCATGACATGTTTATTTTTATGTCATCACCTAAAGATCCTAGAGCTCAAAGACTTGCCCAAGTATCACAAGCAAAGAAATAAGATTATTGGAGTTAAAGAATTATTCTTTAAGAAGTCTTGAGATTGGAGCTTAAAAATATGTAATAATAAAATTATGGTTAAGAATTTACGCCCAAGCTTGCATCATGTTTATATTTCAAGCTCTTGCATCATGTTTAATTTTCAAGTCATCACCTTAAATCATGGATTTGCATATCATGTTTATAATAGTTATCACCTTATAATGACAAGATTAAAATGAGGTTGCATAGCATGTTTATGATTCTAAGATATCACATAAATCTCTTAAGATCAAGACTTGCTCCTTTTATCTTAAGTGAGAATTTTAATCATGAAGATTCTTTCAAGTTTAGCAAAAAGAATTAGTTTCTAAAAGAAATTTGAGGCCTTATTTACAAGAAACTAGTAATGTACACTTAAATGTGATTATGATAATTCATGATTCAGCCACTAATTGAGTTTATTACCAATGTATGATGATGATTTAATATGTTTAAAGTTGTGATTATTATGTTTATTGATGGAACAATTATATGCAAGTTAGAAGAGAAACTAGCTATATGTAAAGCAATATTTCTAGAACTCTAGATAATGAAATTTATGAGAACCTTTATTAAGAACCAGATTTTATTATGTTTAGATAAGGGAGATTCATAATTGGGTTAGTAATTAATTTTGGCATCAGAGAACGTTAAAAACGACCTTAAGAATGACTTACTGCCTAATATAGTCTAATAATGTTCCTAAGGCTTATAATTAATGGTAATGATGATAATGAAAGATGCATAATTAATTAGTTCAATAACAAGTTTCCAACTTTCGGTAAGAATTGATGATGATGCCTCCTTGATGTTTTAAATGATAAGTCTATGTAGATTTGATGCTTTGGAATATCAGTTATATGATGATGAATGCCTATGAGAATTTGATATTATTAAATGATTTCATGGCTTGCATGTTATAGTTTGCAAACAATGAGATGTTCATGCATCTTGATGATTATGATATAACATGCAAAGACTTAAAGGTGACTCAAAATATATGAGGAAATGACCCTTTGGACCCATCAGACTATAGGTGGTGAAAGGTGACTTAAAATGATCCTTTTCAAACTAGTTGATTCTTGCCCCTAATCAAAAGGGTGAATTTTTACTTATCTAAGTATATGCTGTGACGACTAGCAAGGTATGAGCTCATAACCTAGATTACTTCCTGGCCCAGGAAAATGATGATGAAAGTAACTTTAAGTCACCTAAGAAACTAAGTAAATGCATTATGTGAATATGATGTTCTACTATGCATAGTATTTATGAGATGATGATAAGAAATATGATGTTCTGCTATGCATAGTATTATGAAATGATGATGAGGAATATGATGTGATTTTATGCATAACTAAGTTATTATATATGAAAGGAAAAGTTCATTATATACATGACATGCTAAGTTTATGATGCATTATAAGACGCTTTCCTCTAAAGTATATTTTAACTTAATAAATCAATCTTAGCATGCTCATTATTTCATAATAAAGGTTTTGGGACGATGATGATGACACAATGCATCATGAGGTGAGTAGAGATTCTTTTTATAAGTTTTCATGCTATTTTTCTTTCCATTTCGTCTTTAAATAGGAAAGCGTTCGTGAATCACATTCAAAGAACTTGATCCTTATCACTCGTATATTTCATCCCTATCCCTTGTTATTACTAGGTGCCATTAATGGATGTCCTTCCATCCATATATTATTTATGTTTTGTTAGATTGCCTACACTTAGTCTTATTCTGTAGGCAAAATATCTATATGATATGTAATTATAGATGCATGATTGAGCCAATATATTATGATGTGATGTTTGTAAATTCCTATGTGTCTTTTAAATTTTGCTAAATCATTCACGTTCTCACGTTTTCAATTATGTTTAAAAATTTCACTAAGTATTTTCAAAGCATGATTAAGAAACTGAAGCAAAGAATAAAGTCTAGTAATTAATCCCTAGGTGTATTGGGTTAATTATTAGGGTGTTACACATTAGGAACAATGTCAAATGACACCGTTTCGTTTAATGAAGCCCTACCCCTTTATAAACCTTGGCTTTTCACCACGAAATCTTCACCCCAACCACATTTTCTCTTCTTCTCTCAATCTATCATTAATCATTCTTCTCCCAAGAGATCAAAAGTAAGATTCTTATTGGTTTTTGGCATCCGCTTCTTCTCCATTTCATGCTCCATGTTATGGGTTGTTGTTCTTCATTATCAAGTATGGATGCTCCCCTAATGTTGTTATAGTTGATCTAGAGTAAATTAGAGAGTATTAGAGTTTAATCTAGAGTTTATGGTTGTTATGGCTGATGTTGGTGTCATCCCTTTGCTCCGTTGGTATTGACACCATACTTTCTTCCCCTCCAGGTGAGTAGATTCAAGTCCTATGATCCTTATGTTGATCATTAGAGCTATTTTCTTAGATTGTGGCATGATTACATGATTTTAGAAATTATTTCAAGAGATTATAAATTATGGTTGAATTTACCAAGCTTACGAAAATGATGATTTTTATGAAATAGTTATTTCAATGCATTGGACCATTCATGCTAAAATGAATTTGTGAAGAGCTAGAGTATGACTATAATTATTTAAAGAATAATTATGATTCCCATAATTATTTCCAGAGTATTATATTTTGTATGAATGAGATGGAATTTAGAGTAGAGCCCACATAGATTAGAGAAAATAATTAGTTTTTATGACTTAAAGACTATACTATATTGAGTTAACGACTTAACCCCAATCGTTAAGCTTGGTATCAAGTTGTTAGTGACAATCTCATGGAGCAGAGATGAAACCTAATTAGGTGTCCAATTTAGATCCTTAACTAAGTTGTTATTCATGGAGCAGAGATGAAACCTAGTTAGGTGTCCAATTTAGATCCTTTCATATTTATTATGAGAATATATATATATATTATGAAAGGCATATTTATATTAAAGACGTTATTAATACTTTAGAATATTTGATTTAAGAGCTATTATGTATTTCTATGGAAATAATTTCATATTGAGTTTTATGATTATATATATTTATACACATCTTGTTGTTGTCCCATGAGAGGATTATGGATGAGGAATAGTTAGCGAGACTTCCATGAGTTTCATTGTGAAGTGTCTTTTGCGTTTTGTTTAAGATAGAGTGCTCCAATATACATTGTGTCCTAGACCAGGGATATAGTTTTGCATTTTGTATACCATGATTTCCGATTTATTTTATATTTTCACTATTATAGATTTTATGGTTGCTTGTATAGAGATCATTATTTTATATTATAGAGAACTATTTAGAGTTTGATTATGCAAATTATTTATTTGAAATTTGATTTCATAGAGTTAGAGATTTATAGAGATGATTTTATATTACTTTTAGAAATGGATTTTATTACTTAATTATGCATATAGAGGTAGACTTACGTGAATGAAATTTCTCATGTGCCAGGGATTTTACAATATAGGATACATAGATCTTAAAAACTAGGCACTATAATTTGATGGTCACACAGGATGGAACAGGCTAGTTTTTGGTATATTGCGTGGATGGTCCCAGTATTTGATTATGATAGGGTGCTCATTAGTGTAATTGTTGAGCATTGGAGTGTGTCAAACTATGTTGGAAGTTAACTTTAATCAGCTTGTCAGAGGTGTGAACTTGTCAAACTGTGTTGGAAGTTGACTTTAATCAACTTGTGCATGCCATTAAAGTCAATTTTAATCGACTTGTATGTATTATGAACTCGATTTTAATTGACTTCTGTTGTTTAATAGACTTATCTCTTTCTGACATGACGTTACATATGCATGTCATAGTTGGAGGTTGTTTCATTAGGAACCCGATTTAAATCAACTTCAAGCCAGTTGCACCTACAATCTTGAATTTTGTATTTAAGTCAGTTAAGTGGACTTCTATTATATTGAAATCGGGACATATATGTAAATGGAAGCAAGTTAGGGGATGTTGTAAAAAAAACCTAAGTTGATAACTACGCCTGCAGTCTCATAATTCAGGTGTAGATTTTCTTCTTCTTCTTTTTTTTTTTTTTTTTAGTTCCTCAGTTGTCATTCCAATATTAACATTTTTGTTTTATGTTGGTGTTTTGTTGTTGTTATTATTATGGTATTTATTTATTATTCCCTTTTAAATATTTTTTTTGAATAGTGCAACGTTAGGTAAAAGATATATATTAAAAATTTGTGTTTTTTAAACATATTAACCATTTGTTTTAAATCATTGGTTCATTTATTTTTTTTATCAAATCATATATAATTTAGATAGCTAAATTAAATGGAAAAAAATTTACCACATAAAAAATGATAAAAATTAAAAATTTTGAAAACCAAATAAAACTAAATTATAATAAAAAAATTAATAATTATATACGATTTGATGAATAATATTACAAATTAATCAACAGTCCAAGATATTGGCTTGTTTAAAGTCTAAGATTAATAGCAGCAAGCTTACCCGGATGGTGGGTTCTCAGTTTCTCTTTGCTTTTGGGCTAATAAGCCCCATCAAGTACAAAATAATAATAAAAAAAGATTAATAGCACAAGAAAAGAAAAACGTCTAATAATTAACCGGAAAATTTTTGAAGTTTATGGTGTTAATATACAAAAGAAATAAGTTTAAGGGGTTTATATACTCTATTTCCAAAATAAAATTAAGATAAAATATAATCTTTAGCAAAAATTGAATATATCGATACAATGACAAAAATTAAAATAATAAATTTGCCTTCTCTCATAAATTTTGTGAGATCATGCTTGATAAATCTTTTTTATTTTTCTTTTTTTTTATCTAAACTATTAGTATTTAGAGTCGATTGAACTCTAAATATAAGTGATAAGCAGTTTAGGCTTTATAAGAATGAGAAAACAAATATAATTTTTGAGAAGTGCACTTGTTAATAGGAGGTATAATTATAAATGTCTCATCATCTAATAAAATTTGGAAAACAATGTCTCCCAAAAATTTATGTAAAGAAAAAGAAATTCTTACTAATCTGAGTCTATTCAGGTAGATTCGCTGTGAGATGAGACTTATTTAAAATAATAATAATAATAATAACAAGTGAAACTTAATTATGAATATTTATCTTTAACCTTTTTTATGTCTAATTTTGACAAGGATTCGTAACTTAATTATGAATATTTATCTTTAACCTTTTTTATGTCTAATTTTGACAAGGATTCGTATTCAAGTCATGTTATTATTATTATTATTATTATTATTAAATAAGTCTTATGTCAAGTAATAACAATAATAATAACTCAAGCAAATTTTTCTGGATTCAGTTACACGTGTTTATAAATTTTTTAACCTTCTTTACATGAATTCTTTCTCTACCCGAATTGTATCCTTATCAATAATAATAATAATAATAATAATAATAATAATAACTCAAGTAATTTTATATGTACAACTCTGAAAATTTTATCCATATTCATATCCTTTGATCAAACATAATGTTATTAACTGAATTGAACCAGCCTGTTAAATTAATAAGGTGTCCAATCATAATTTTTATTTAAATAATTTTTTACTTGAATTATAACTCAGACATTTAGTGAATTAAATTATAAAGTAAAAATATTACCAGTTCAATCTTCAAATCAACTCTGGATAAATTAGTACCCCTTGTAAAACACTAACATATTATCGAACGAAGATGCCGCACTCCGATACTGCGATGTGTATAGTAGGCTATGATGCACCTTATAAAACACTGCCATATCATCGTACTGAGATGCCGCACTCCGACGCTGCTCTGCGTAGTAGGGTATGATGTAGGGATGTTTGCAGATCACGTAGCGTTAGTCCATCAAACCTGTTATTTTTAGTAGATTGAGTTGAAGTTTTAAGTTAAAAAATATTAATCCATCTAACACGCCTTAACCTGAATTTAGATGGTTTGCTTGGCTTGGCGAGCCAAGTCTTTCGTATTTTTTTTAAAAAATTCATAATTAATTGATAAAAAGGAAGAACCATGACCAAAAAAGAAAAATAAGAAATATATACACACACCAATACAATACCATGTTACAATTAATATTATACACTCAAAGTTAAAATTTAAAAATAAAACATTGTTATAACTCACAAATAATACTATTAATAATAATATTTTTTAGTCAAAACTAGTGTATAATTATTATGGACCTTGAAAAATTTGGTATACATAAATAAAAATATTTTTTAAATATTTTTTTAAAAATAAATCATCAAAATATTAAAAAAATATTTTTTAATTTTTTTTTAAAATTTTTAGCCGCCCCCGCTCTAAATCTGTAAATGGCTTCCATTTTATTTTTGTGACTCCGTTCCACCCCATTTTTGTGGCTTTTGCGGCCTAAAGCTGCCTCCATTTTAACATCTCCAGGATGATGCACCGATACTTTTATCTATTGTTTTTACTGGATATAATATTTAGGATGTTTCGTGTTTGATTTTGATATTTTGATATTTGAAGAATGTGTCAATCTTAATTTTTTGAGTGATTTCATAAATTAATTTATTAATAAAATGTTATTGATATATATTTTTTATTTTTATTTTTTGAAGATACTCCTTATGAGACCGTATTTTTTCTTCGTAAGGTCAACACTTGAGCTGGGACCCAACGTAATAATATGTATTTTTTTCCATAGATTATGAATACAATATTTGGACCTTCTTCTGTACAATCCGAGACACGTATGCCATGAATTATGTTATATACGGTACCCATAACCAAGCAATAAAAGTACAAAATCTTTGGGAAAACTACAAGAAAGGATTTGGAGAGAAAGTTTCATATGAAGCAGGCCCAGTAGGATTTTACATAGACTGTGATAACTATCCAATACATCCTCCCGAATTAGACGAGCTACCTCTGGGTTTTTGTTCTCTAAGACTCTAACGACTAAAAGAACCAAAAAAGGCCACTGTCTTTTGGTTTATATATATGGCAGGCCCAGCATGATTTGATATGGACATAAGTGATATAACTATACAATACATTCTACCGACCCAATTCAGAATCAGACAAGATACCACTGTTTTTTCTTTTTCTTTCTGTAGCCATCAAAAGGAAAGAAAGGTACCACTCTCTTTTGGTTTATATTTCCCCAGCGGCAGCGTAAAAATTAGTTATTTGGTATAGAACAAAACAAGGTCATACAAACAAATGGGCCACTAGACATTCATAAAGTTGTAACTCAAAGCTGCAACTCAGGTGATATAATATAGAGCTTTTTAGGGGATAAATTAATCTGTTAATTAATCTCGCATGTTGTATCCGATTACCATTTTGCATGTACTTAAACCCCCTTTTTTTTCCCTTTCTGTTTCCAACTAAGGGTATGTTTGGTTGAGAGTAAAAATAAGAGTAAAAATTACATAGATGAGTTATATGTATTATTTTACACATAAAATTTTTCTAGATAAATTTTACTTCCAATTTTACTTTCTAACCAAACACACCCTAATTTACAACAAACGAAAAACGATCATTAGGCTGATGAAAGAGTGAACGTGACCAATAATAATCCGGAAGTCATTAGCACACAGATGAATGAACTACGGCGGTGCCCCGCAACGGATATGCGTTAAAAGGTAACAAGAAATTAACTGGCATATATATATTTATGGTGGTCCAACCATTGTTGATGTCCCTCCATTCTTTCTATCAACCTAGATTGAGAGAGTCCAGTCTGTATATCTATGAAGGGACAAGCACACATACAGGAAAAGAAAAGGAAGTGAAGCTGTCTGAGGCAATTGCAAAATAGTGGAGCAAGCAAAGCGTATACAGACGCTAAAGCACCGGCAAAGGACAATAATGCACGTGGTCCATTTTTCTCTTTATACAATAAAGCCTGAACTCGAATTCAATCATCTTGCTATATAGCACAACCCCGATAGAATCTCTATTATTCAAGCCTTGAGCTTTCTGGGGTTCATATTTACTGCACCAAGCAAGCATACAAGCTTGAAGCTTCCTTGCTGCCGCAAAAAGGAAATTTTTACCATAATTGGGATTCATGTTATCCCAATATATAGCCAAGTGGTTATTGATGATTATTTAATTATAGCAATCGGATCGTACAGTGAAGCAGGTTAAATTATGATGATTATTAAATGAAGTCTATTGTAATAATAACTACTTTAAAACATCCTTGAGTTTGATTATATTAATAACTCACTGAAATAAAGAAAATTCAACCACAAAACATAATACAATTAGTAGCTAATTGATTGCTTAAACATTTTTAAAGATTTTATTCCCTGTTTTGAGGGTAAATACCCTAACTTCACCTAAAAACAAATCAAATACGCTGTTATTAGTTTATAGTCTCTAATCATATAAAAACTTTGCCTTAATATTGATGAATAAAATTAAGTTCATTGATAGTGTATTAATGATGATTGTTATTATAACACTCAAAAGCACCAATCCCATTATTATTGGATGTGATAAATAAGTAATCATCACATCCAATAGTATTTGAGAAGTGTCCTAATTGAATACCCATTTTGGGATATTGAAATATCAATTTTGCTATATTAATGCACGCACAACACGTTTATTATAGCTATTAGCTTTGAATGAACTCTGAATTACACTTTTCTCTTCTCTTTTTAAACTTCTATGTTTTTTAAACGTGTAAGAACTCTCCAGTTGCAATGTCCTTCAATATCAGAGATTATTAATAAGGTTTTACCAGACAGGAAAACATTCAGAGATTTTACTTTAAACATTTTCACATCACTTTAAAACGTCATTCCGACCACCAACCACCGCAATTAGTATTGCCTCCTGTTCTATTCAATTACCTTAGAAAAGATGCTACCGCTTACAGTGAGAAAATTTGCCTTACTTTGGAACAATATATAAAAAACGATATGCAAAAGCTTTCCCCTCTTTTGATGCAGAAGAGGAAGGGTCAACTATTTTTCATGTACTTGCATAAAAGAAACTACTTGTGCGGACAACGTTTATTATCACAAACTAATAACACTACAAACGCATCATTATTTCTGATATTTTAAGATTAAACGTTTACTAATGATTACTTAGATCTTATAACAACTACTCCCTGCAGTTTCATGTGTCAAACACACCCCAAATGATGAATATATTGGAAAACAAATGATTTTAGGGTTATATAAATTAAGGTCGTTACAATCGTGTGTAACAAGGAAGTAAATAATAACCGCTTCATAACTGCGAAGAGGGGAGTTTATGGGCTTCTTCCAGCAACCTGAACTAGCTCCATCGGTTCAACCAGACGTGGGTCTGGTACATCACTATATAGAATTTCACACTGTTGTTTTCATCTTCAAAGCATATATTCCGATTCCAATTTACCCACCTCCAATTAAGTTCCAAATTAAAGGCTCGATCCGTTGCGTTTGCTCCTTTCCTTTCTTTCTACTTAAATGATCAGATGGGGTAAATCTAGTCAAAGGCGTTAGTTAGAAAGGCTACCAAATGTGATATAAAGAATATTAAGGCTGTCAAATGTCACAGTAATCTAGCTCCCTCACGCTGCCACCCACTAAACCGTCCGCATCAGTCTGGTATATAAAGGCCTTGTGACATGCTTCCAAAACGTAAGGCCTCTCATAATTTTATTTATTTTAAGTTCTAAGGTTAAAACTTTGGTTCGCACTTAAACTTCTTTCATCATAATCATCTACTTTCCCGTGAACAGCCAACCTAGTGCCACGGACAGAATATCTAGCACGTGCAAATACGTACACTCACATAGAGTCTATAGAAAGAGATAACTTCAGAACTAGGACTCCCACTAAGAGTTTGTTATCCTTACCACATCCAGAGACACATGAAGCATTTCCATCATCTGAGCTTTCGATGTCTTTTAAAAAACTTAAGATACACAGTGTGAACGTGGACTAAGGACAACAAGCATTTATATGGACAATAAGAATTTTAAACCACATATATATATGTTTAATAAAGCAACGGCCAAAAGAAAAAGAAAGGAAAACAAAAGCAAGCACTAAAAATATCAAAATCAAGAAATACAGATACTTTTCTGGGTTGGTAGCAACAACTTTTTGTTTCATCTAATTTTTTTTTGGTCCCTCCCCTTATTGATCTTGTGCATGAGTACTGCATGGCTTGCGTTACTACCCTTCAACGACGAGGACGTTCCGGTGTCCAGTGCGGTGCAGCTGGGCTGAAATGAACAGAGACCACCCTAGAATCAAGAAGTTCCATAATGGGCGTGAAGCTCACGCACCTTGGCACCTTGTACTGGTTAATCGACGCACCCCTCGAGATAGCGTAGTCCATCAACTCCTCAAAGGTTCCATTCTTCACCACTCGAATCTCCAACGGCCCAATCGAATTGTCCGCGACCCTTCCCTGTCTGTACACCGAGTTCAGCGATTCTTCCATGGCCAAACAACACTGGTTCAGCACCTCGTTCGTTGGAGGACAAGACGAGTTCTTCATCAAAAGCTCCCAGTAAATCACGTAATGTCCCGGGATGGAGTTCGTGTCAGCAAAGCTCGTGTACTCCACCACAGTGGTATTAAACTCCGTTAGCAATTTCGAAGCGTTCTCAATTGCTTTTTGAAGCTCCGATTCATCGGTTTTGTCCGAATCAATGCTCAGAAGCACATTCTTCCTCCTCACGAACCTGAATTGTGGTGCCGAGTTGTGAAAGCCGGTGACTTGAAGAATGTCTCCGACTCGGTAACGGTTGAGACCAGCATAGGTGGTTATGACGAGCTCGTAGTATTTTCCAACTTCAACTTCAGCAAGGTCAACGAGTCGTGGCTGCGAGTCACTGGAGGGAGTTAAAGGGGACGACGAGTCATCGTGTGGAATGAACTCGAAGTAACCCATGTTTGGCATAATGGTGTAAGACACCTCAGAGGGATCCGAAATAGGCTTGAGGTTAAGCCCAAAATAACATTCCGAAGAACCGTACATGGTACAAGCTTTTGGTAGGCCACCGCTATAGTAGTCAAGTGTGGGAATATACTGGGCCATAGCACCCGTGACAATCACGTCAAGGTACTTTGTGTTTGGCCAAATTCTTGTTATTATTCGTTCCCAATTCTCACCTGAACACTCCCTCGTGATGGAATCTGCGAGCTCTGGGTCGGGTTTCAGGATTTGGGACATGCAGTCCCTGATGGAAGGGTCCGTGATTTTTGGGCTTAGGGTTCCAGTGGAGATATCATATGCCAACTGCTGCCAGTTGAGCTGGAGGAACCGAATGGCTCTGAGGAGGCCGGAGGCGAAAACGGCTCCAACTCTGAGGACCTGGTGGCGCATGATGAGTCCGCATAGCATCTGTGTGTACATGCTTTGGAAAGAATCGGTGCAAAGGATGGCCTCGTTTGGGCTCGTGTACACATTGTATGGGTCGTATGGCCTGTTCTTGAAGTGCTCGCTCTTGTAGTAGCTTGTAAGCACTGGACGCGCCACTAATCCTCCGGGTGTCTTGGTCTCTGCCTTCACGAATAGAAAGTGGAGGGCCTTACCTTTGTCCAAATCAGGAACAAACCTGTTCAAACAAATTGATTAATAAAAACGTTAAATGATTAGTTAATAAACTGGAAGTTACTGTTGTGGTTACGATGATTTAATGCAAGTTAATTACTGTTGGTGGAGTGACAAAAACAGGAACTTACTGGTTCATAACTGGCATGAGAAGGCTGTATAGGAACTGACGACGGTCCAGCTCTTCGTGAATGAATGGCATCAACTTTCTTTCACCAGCAGATGTTCCAGAACTGCATAATCATTCAAACATAAATATTTCATTAGAAAATAGAAAATAAAATAAAGACTTTATGATAAATATTTATATGCGTATGCCAAACTAATTGCAATAAAGAAAGAAATTAACCTGGTGAGGAACTCGGAGATTGGATACGAGCAAAAGATAGGAGATCGGTCACCATTAGCAATGCGTTGAATATCAGGCTGCAGATCCTCATAGGTAACGACTGGGACCTTGGACTTGAAAGTGTCGCGATCAGTGGCTCCGTTGAGCCCAAACCGCTTCAGATACTCCGTGTCAGTGTTTTGACTCAGAATCTCAGCAAGGACCCTCACCTGTTCTGAGTCAGGGTTTTTGGTCACCTTTTCAATGAACCGAAGAGCCTTTGCGCTCTTCTCATCATAAGCTGAAGGCTGTTGTTGCTCAAGATGGGAAGATGACAACAACTCAGACCCAAAAGCCATGACAACAGGTTCACAGAAATATACTAATATGCTAGAGGCACGGAAAAGATAGAAGGCTGAAGGAATCAACTCGGCAGCAGAAGCGTTTCAATGCTAGGGAAGGAAACGGGTGTGGGATAAGGGTGAGAAGGTGAGAGCGGTATTTATAGTACCGTTAGTGGCGCTCAATGCTAGAGATTAATTAATTTATTAATTTTTGGTCATTACAGATTAATTTATTTGTTGTGGTTAACATGGCTGGGGGACATGTGGACCCAGAACACGTAGGGAGGGGGGCATGATGGGTGACAGGTCGGGCCCAATGGATAGCCACGTCAGCAATGAGTTGTCGAACCACGCGGCCATTTCCTTGCAAAGGTTTGTTGGTCTCCGAAAGCGACGGGTGCCGGCTGTTCCCCCTTGTGGCCCATTTGTTTCAGCAAGAGACGGCCCAAACGTAAATTTTGAATTAATATTTATTTTAGTCTTCATTTTACATTTATAAATCATTTTAATTTTTAATTTTTAAAATGAGTCAAATTAATTTTTTCACATTATAAAAAATGAGTTATATTAATCCTTTAGCTTATTTTGATTTAACATTCTATCAATTAAATGATAGTGTGTAATGTTAAGTGATACTTTGACATATTTTACATAATCTAAAGTAGAATTAAGTTTAAAATAATTCATTTTAATTAACATATAAAATTACACAAAATAAGTAATTTAAATCTCATTTTCAAATCATAGAATGACTGATTTTATTCAATTTTAAATATAAAAATAAGTTATTTTAAATTTTATTATACTTCTTATAATACATGCTATGTCAATGTATCATTTAATATTACATATTATCATTTAATTGATAAAATATTAAATAAAAGTGAAATAAAAGACTAACTTGACTGATCATCTTTTATGATGTGAGGAATTATTTTGATTCATTTTAAAAGTTAAGGACTAAAATAACTTATGAGTATAAAGTCAAAAATTAAAATAAGCATTAACTCATAAATTTTTCACGAGAGATTTTAAAACCAATACGTTCTAATTGGATTTTTTCACGTTATAAAACCAATACGTTCTAATAAATCTCATCAAACAAATAAAGAAAGTTATATATATAACGTTATAATCATGCCTTCAATGAGAATGCATGATAAAGTTTGGTTAATTATGTGGATATATATTGGGTATAAACCAAACGACCGTGATTAGTTGGTACTGTACCTCGCTTTGGCTAGTTCTCATGTGGGAGTCTTATGTTTGTGCATATGGTTAGTGATAGGGGTGACAAACGAAGCGGATAGGTAAACTTATCCCCACTCACCATGGGTTGACTATAAAATGGTATGGACTGTTGACCTATTTTAGTTATTGTCAACCATTTTACTATGGTTGGCCATAAAATAAGGTAGGCGGGTTGACAAATTTGGCGGATTGAAAAATTTAACCTATGGAAAAAACTAAGGTTGGCTGTCATGACCCGAATTGGATCGTGATACGTGACGAACCCCCACATAAGCCTCGTAACTAATGAGTCGTACTATATGTATATTTTATTTGTAAAATCTACTTCAAATCATAAATCAATTTACTTAACCAAATTCATATCATCACGATTAGCCCCTTTTCACAAATAAAATCTAAATTGTAGCCTAATATAAAATACACGAGTTGCTTGGTTACAAAAAGAGTGATAAATGCTATATCATTTTAAATACAATTAAATCATGGAAAATCAAAGTGCAAAATGTGTATATATGTGGTACGGACCTTGCCTGCAACATCAATGAGCACTCTACAAAACATAACCCTTCACGCAACGTGAAACTCACCCATACTAGAAATATACTACTGCGAGAGGGTGGAGGTGGAGAATCCAACGTCGCTACTATATTTGTGAGAAGAAAGGGAAAGGGGTGAGTTTTATCTTAAAACTCAGGGATCCTCACCTACAACTATACATCGGACAAGAAGGAAGATACATAAATAATATTAGCATCAAAATCGTTTCATGGAGAATACATAATGGCTATAAAATCATAGTTTGTTGGAAAACATAGAGATCATGCTCTTTCTCAAAGAATTACAAAAGAGAAAGACTAATCCATAAACTATCAAGTGGTGCTCAGCCCGGCTAGCAAGAGCACCTAACCAGATGGTCCTTGACGAATCGCGTCCATGGTGGACTGATCTAAATAATGATAAACTTGCCACTAGCGGGCACTTGATATCCTAAGGTTAATGATTTAATTGTCATTAACTCAGCTCATTTTTCTCATTAATTCCCTATTCTAACATCATACTAAAGTCTATAAAGGGGGTTTCATGATGCTAAGCTCAACATTTCTCAATTCTTATAAATAAACATAAAGGTTCACACATCCCTTTCATCAATCATAACTAACTCTTATTATCAATATCAAATCAATTCATGAATGTAATCACGTAAAGGAAATCATAGCTCAAATATGGTCCCATGCATTTCTTGCAACAACATTTCATGAGAGTTTTCAAATATATTTTCTAGTCTTTTCAAAAACACATGTAGTCTTGTATCATGCCAAAGCTCAAGTGTAAATCCTCTAAACATTTCATAATACTAGGAAAATAATTGCATAATGACCAAAATAAAGTCATAAGATCAAACCTACTCATCTGGAGGGGTGAAGCGTGAAAAACCAACACCATGGGAGCTCTTGGAAATGGGGATAACACCAATATCTGGCATAACAACCATAAACTCAAGATGAATCTATAGGTATCTCTAACAATCTTTAAATCAACTCCAAGAACATTAAGGGAGCACCCCCCACTTGATAAAAATGAGAGAACAACAACAACCCATACTATGGAACAAGAAATGAAGAAGAGGGAGATGACAAAATCAACAAGATTTCTTACCTTGAAGCCTTAGGAAGAGAAGGATTTGAGTAGGATTGAGAGAAAGTGGTGGAATGAAGATTAGGAGCTAGATTTTTGGGAAAAAGTGGGGATGGAACCGAGTTGGGGGTTTAAATAGGGTAGGGGGTTCAATAAGTGGAACAATACCGTTTCGCACTGTCGCGCCTCGACGGTGCCACTATAGTGGTCCACAACAGCTATAGCGGTCCAGAGGCCAAAACGCCCCTTGAAAACACGAGTCCGCTATAGCAATTGGCTAAACCCCTAAGTCTACCAGCCCTTTCTTATGACCACTATAGTGGTCTTAGACCAGTGGTGACAGGAACATTAGTTTCTGCATTTTGGGTCATTTTGGTATCTAGGGCCTTTCCAACACGAGTGGGTCCTAGGGATCCTAAGGTTGTACCAGACCTGCGGAGGATACGTGTACTCGAGGTATTACATTGGTGGGGCAACCCTGAGGGCTTAGCCCATTTTTGGCACCTCTAGTCACCGATACTCTTATAGTGAAAAACAAGTATTAAAATTACTCTTGTACCTTTATTCCTTACTTTCCCATCTATTTCTTTTTCTTCCTAATGCACTCCCACGCTCTGCTATGCTCATCATCAACTGCCATTGCACCACCATTTTCTCCATCGTCTTTCTCTTTCTATCTTTTCCTTTCACTTTCAATAAGGTTTGTTTTTGGTCCCTTTGTCTCTCTTCTCATATTTCATTTTAACTCACCATTCTTCCTATTCCTTCCAGAATCTTCCTTTAAGCTTTCATCCATGCTTTATCTAACCCCATAGTCTTCTTTTTCTTTAGATAAGGAGGATGCACCTAATATAGGCAAAGACATTGAAAGATGAAGGGTTGGAAGTCTTGTCCAATTTGGAAGAAGAAATTTGGAGCCTTTGGCTATTAAGCTTTTTTTATTATTGTTTTTTCTTTTTCCTAGTTTGGTCTTTCCCAAAAAATATCTTAGTTCTGGAAGACTTTGAATTCTTTCTTCATGATTGTCATTTTGCATAAAATATTGTTCTATTTTGGACGTTGGACACATGATGAAAATTTAATTTGTTTTGCTTACAATATTTTATTTAAGTATCAATGGGGCATCTTTAATTATTGAGATCCATTCTTGTGAATAGTTACTGGGAAATTAATTACTTCGGGAGTTACACTTTTTTGATTCAATCTACCCAAAAATAAAAAGGTTGATTGTTGTGTTAGAAGTCGGTGTTGGTATTCTCTACCCAATCGTTCTTGGTGATAGTAGCTTCTAAGCTGATGATGGTGTTGGAGGAAGAGGTGGTGGTGCTAGGTAAGAGAGGAGAAGAGGTAGGTGGAGGTCGGGGAGGAGATAATATAATTTGGAGAAGAAGGAATGTAGAGGATAAAATTGGTAATGTAACTTTTAATAAGAATAAAATATAATAATATACTATTGAATAATTGTTTTTTTTATAGTAAAAAAGCTTTTATCTCAACCCTTAGATGAGATTTTAATGACTTCGATTAAGTGACCACAGGGTCACAAACTCAATTCTTCCCATTGAAGAACTTGCCACCTTGCTATATGTTGTTGTAGTATGTCACTTTGTTGAAACTAGAAACATTAAGGTGGGTTTAGTTTCAGTTTTTAATTTTTAATTTTTAATTTTATTTTTAATTTTTTCTTTCATAAAATTTTGAAAACTGAAAATTAAAATCAAACAGTTTTTATTTTTAGTTTTTAGAATTTTGTAAAAGAAATATAAAAAACTGTATGTGAAAATTATAAAATCTAATTTTTAATTTTTATTTTCAATTTTTAATATTTCTTTAAAAAAATCTTTAAAACTAAAAATCTAAAAATTAAAACCAAACACGTCGTTACTCTGTAGACTTTTAGAGTACAGTTGGATTTTGAATGAAATACCTCCTTGCTACTTTCTGTTTTCTCCTCTTTTTTTTCTCTCTTTCTTGAAGTATTAATTATTTAAAAAATTCTTAAATGCTTCAAAAAATTTTAAAATATTTATACTATATATTATTTGATATATCAATTATTTTATTAAAATATTAAAAATAATGTATTAAATAATAAATAATACAAAATAAATATTTTTTATTCTCAAAAAGTTTAAAGAATTTTTCATTTACTATTTCCTTAGCCGCAATGGTAGATTGCCTAAGCCTCATAAGATTGCGACATGATCCCGATTACCGTTTTGAATCTTAATTATATAAGACATAGTTTATGCGGATGGGGTTTAATTCGGATTTGATAAAAATTATCAATATGATTTTTTTTGGCAAAGATGTCTATTTAGATTATATTATTATTATTGTTATATATCGTTGCATATTAAATGGGTTTGTTTTTGCTTATATTTGTGAAGATATTCAAAAGGTAAATAATAAAGACTACTATTGAGATTTGCTCAAATGACACTTCACCTTATTCTTCTTCAAAATTGACACTCTACCTTATTCTTTAAAAAAATAACAAAACAAATAGAGCATAAATAAATAAAATAAAATAAAAAATAAAAACTAATGAGAGAGAATAAATTTTATAAATGTAACTTTAACTCGATAAATTTTTTAGTTTTTAAAATTCAAATCCTAAATTTTATATCCTTAAATCTATATCTAGCTAAAAATAAAATAAAATAATTTATTTATTTAAGTTGTTGTATAAGAATAACACATATATATTAAAAAAATAATACACTACTAAGTTGACCCCTAATAAGAATAATAGAAATAAATTGGTCTCTCAAAATAAAATACATTTGGGAATCCCTCACAATTAAAAACCTATAGGATAAATTAATTATTCTTTAGTATTTTAGTGGATTTATTTATTCTATTTTTTTTTATTAGAAACCAATTAAAACAATTGTAAAAATAATTAGGGATTAATCTTTGTAAATCTTTCAAAAAAATAAAAATTGGCCAACTTATCCTACATTTCTCACTACTTTTCAATTGTAAGGATCACATATTATTCTTATGCAATAACTCAATTAATTTTATTTTATTTTCAATCATATATACATTTAAGAATATGAAATTTAGCATTTGAGTTTTAATAATTAGTTTAATCTAAGAGACATATCAAGCTAAAATTATGTTTATAAAATTTATTTTCTTGCTAGTTTTTTATTTTTCATTAATTTTTTCTTTATTTTTATTTTTATTATTGTTTTAAAGAATGGGATAAAATGTTAAACTTTGAGAATAATAAGGTAGAGTGTTATTTGAGCAAATCTCAAGATAATCTTTGATATTTACCCATATTCAAAACATATATGATCAACACACGATTAAAAGATAATGTCATCCCTTAAACATGAATAGATATACATTGAATGAACTTAAAACAATAAAAATGCATTCTAATTAGGAAGAGAAACACGCCACAGTAGAATAGCACTAGGTCATGTCTGCCTGGGGGCCACTCCCTGCAGTTGTGTGGAGGTAGCTCCCTTAACCATGAATAGATATACATTGAATGAATTTAAAACAATAAAAATGCATTCTAATTAGGAAGAGAAACACGCCAAAGTAGAATAGCACTGGGTCATGTCTACCTAGGGCGACTCCCTGCAGTTGTGTGGAGGTAGCTATAGCTTAACATTAAAATGGAATCTTACTTCCTATAACTTCAGGAAGCAAGATCATTGGTGATGAAATTAAATAAAATGTGAAAATTGATCTAAAAATTGGAAATTTACAAAAATTTTAAAAAATTAAGCTATTTCTATTTATAATATGTTACTTTAACATATATATATATATATATATATATAATTTTATTTTATACATAATAAATAATTCAATTTTTTGTTTTTTTTAGGTTTTGAGCTTTTTTTTGGATAGAGATAGAAGCTCAAGCACTGAAGGTGAGGGGAACAAGAAAGTTCATTGTTAGAAAATTTTTAAAAGTTTTGAGTTACGTTTATTTATAATATTTTTAAATTTAAAAAATTTGTAGTCAAAAGTTGAATAAATTCCGTTTAATCAAATTGATAGAAAATGATTTTAACTAAATTAGATTTAAATTTAAAATGAAATAATTTAATTCAAATTCATAAAAATTATAGTATTTAAGTCGAATAATTTTTTAAACTCAAAGCAATGCCAACCGCTAAAACCTAAGTTGGAGACCCCATAGCATAGCTGTCTTCAAAGCACAGCCTAAAATGATCCAACATTTGCGTATCGCGGCAAAGTGAGCTAGTCCCAATTCGAAGCAATATTCACGCAATGAAATAAAATTAATAAATTAGCAGCGAAAAAAATAAAATTAATAAATTATTTCCGCTAGCTACTTGTTTTACTTATATGCCTAATTTGAAGAAACTCGATAGTGTTTGGGGGCAAAATAATTTAATGTACATCACTTCACATTTAACAAAGTGAAGTTAGAGTATAGATATATAAAAAATAAATTTATAAAAATACAAAGTACTTTATTATAAATAATATGCATAGCATTATTTGAGAAAATTATTCCATAATATTTCATTGATGTTTAACTTCATGTGTGTATATAAAAACTATAAGGAAAATTATATAAATAGTTGCAACCGACTTTTTTTTTAATTTCTTGGCAAAAGGAATATCTTATATATGGCATAAGATTTTTGGATAAATTGATATCAACTGTGAAACAAGGTGGCCGTACGTAGGAGGTCTGACGCTTATTAAAAATGAAAAATTGTTGGCCAACGTACGATTTGTCAAACGTTATATTTCGTTGATGAGCCATCAATTTATTTATTTCTCTTAGTTATTAACTTTAAGTATAGTTTACAAAAACGCTAATTTAATTATAAAATATGAATTATTTCATTTTATTTCATAATATGATATGTTGTCATCGTAAAAGAATGATAAATTCACACAAATAATGAAATGCGGCACTTATAATTTGTTCGGGAAACCATGAAAATAATTTTTTCCCCTAAAAAAATAGGAAAAAGCTATTTTTCCTAAAAAAATGCGGGACTTATATATATTCCTTAAAAAAGCTATTTCTAAATAAGCAAACATGTTGGTAACGTTTGTAAAGATACATTAATTAATTTAATAATTTTAAGTTGAAAAATAATTTATAATTATAAACAACTGTTCATTAATTATAAGCCAAACTGATTATTTTGAAATCATGATATTTTTATTAAATTAATCCTAATTATTAATTATTATATAATATAAACCAATAATTTTATACCATTTTTAGTAATTTAACAAATGAAAGCAATCATTTTTCATGGGAATGATTCTACTAAACAAGTGATTTATTATAAGAGTAGGAGGAGCAAATTTTGAACCATATAATTATATATGGACAATCAAGATACACTATTAGAAATTCTGTATACCGATGAAATTATATGACGGTTTAACCCGTTGTAATTACCAATGGTATATCGACGGATTGACACATTTTTGGGTTATTAACAATTTGATTATTAATTTGTACGATAGTCCGTTGGTAAACTCCTCATTAAATAATAGCACCACTATGTGCCATATGGCACGCACAATTTCCAATGGGTTTACTAATAGGTACGATAGTATGTATAAGACCGTCAATAGGCCATCGGTAATTAAAGGTGGCCTACGTGGTGTGAGATATTTACCAACAGGTAGTTAATGTTTTAATTTTATTTATTTTTTCTTTTAAATTGTCGACGGGTATTAATATTTTAATTTTATTTATTATTGCCTTTAAATTACTGACGGTATCCGAGAGGTTATTAATATTTTATTTTTTATTTATCTTTTTCTTTAATTACCGATAGGTATACCAACGGCGTGTAAAGATTATTTTTTAAATTTATCAACAGATTTTTGAAATTTTTGAACATTGACACTCAACTTTTGGTATTCCCACATATCCATCGGAATAACTAAGATGTGAAACGCACGTTTCACTTAAGTAACTGACGAGTGTACCCATCGATAGCTTGCGGAGATGTTTCTCCCTACTTTTTCTTCCCCATTTCTCACAAAGCTCTCTCCCCCTCGCGCCACCACGTTCATCGTTGTTAGAGCTCCATTTGTGAAATGAAGACCACCATTGCGATCTCATATGTTGGTGAACATTTTAATCGGTTTAGTTTTTTTTATTTGGCTTAACTTTTTTGTTTATTTGTGGGTGCCTATAATGTTGTTTCTTTATGCATTTGAGGGTAATTATTGTTATTATTTTGTTAATATAAATGTTGTGTGGACCCTAACACTGACTTATTGACGGCCATAGTGGACATTGAGAGTAGTTTTTGATTTTTTTTCCTTATTGTATTTTGTAATTTGATATACAAATGTTAACAAATATGTGAAATTAAATATTTGTTCATATTAGATTTTCAAGACTTGATTTGGTTGCCCGCAAGGAACTTTTAGATTCTTTGTTGTTTTTATTGCATTAGAGGTTGGTAACGAAATCTTTGATATTTAGATGGTTTAATATGTATGTAGGATAGATACTTATATTTTATAGAATAGAGTTATAGAAAAGTTGAGGATTGCATGACTAAAAGTTAGGCATAGAAAGAGCTGTCCTAGGACTTAGTTTGTTTAGTTCATGTTGATGGATCATGATGCATATGCATATTATGGCACTATAAAGATGCAGGCCATATCAAACTTTTTTAAGATATATGTGAATTGTATATTGATTATTATAGATGTAATTATTTAACTATATCTATTTGCTTGCTATTATTGCTAAAATATCTTTAATAAATCTATTCAATATTTAGTTTGGTTGTTGTCATTCAAATTTGAAGTTGCTAATTAATTTTGTTATGACGAAAAATTTAAGAAGGGATTAGATGAATTGTCATTCAAATTTTTTGTTGAAACTTTTGTTAGGGAAATAATCATTTAAAACAATTGCACTTAAAAAAATTTAAAAAACATTTGCTTGGGTTTAAAATATAATAATTTGACGTCTGCATTAAAATATTTTAGTAGGATGGTTCTACGAATATTACTACAGTGTATTGTTAATTTATGATCTAACTATAAAAACTCCTTAGTTTATATTTTGAAGAAGGGTTGAAGAATATTTAGTTATGTAATATTTAAAAAAACCTTGTTTCAGAAATAGTTTAATGGTTTGAAAAGTTGAATGTTTAATCTTGATGTAATTGAAAAATTTAATTTGAATGAAATTGAATTGAGTTTCAAAAGGCCTTTTAAAAAGTGTTAAAAGGCCTAATTTATGCTTACATGAAATTGTTCTTTATAATTGATTGAAATAAAATCATCTCCTAATTTATAGGAGAGATGTTATCAAAATTTTGTGAAACTTTTATTAGGGAAATAATTTTAAAATGTAATATGTATAAAAATTATTATTATAAAACTTTTAAGATTATGTGGTATATGATTATTAAAAAATTTAAATAATTCTAATTGATCTTTAATAATACATTAATTACATCTTATAAAGTTTAAAATGTTTCAAAAGGTTAGGAATTGAAATTTAAAACACAGGACGTCGTTCTACGAATTTGAAGGTTGGTGAATAATTTGAAATGAAACTTTTGTTTAATATTAAAAGTAATTATATTAATTTAAAAAGTAATTGATGGATTTAAAAGTAATAATTTGACGTTAAAATATTAGGAGTTCTTTGAATTATGCATTTATAATCAGAGATGTATCAAAATGAAACTTTTATTAGAGCAAATTGGTGTTTTTAATAATTTTAAAACATTAATTACATCTTTAAATTTTAAAAGGTTGGAAGAAATTTGACTCCTTTATTATTTAAAAAATAACAAGATATAATCAATGTATACAAACAAGAACCTCCATAACAAATAATGTATTCCATAAATTTTATTATTATTTCATTATTTTTTTTACTTAATATCACTTTAATTGATAATTAAATTATTATATAAATAAATAAAAAATAATTAAATACAATTTATAGTTTATATAGGTGAGCTACAAATCGAAATGACTTCAGCCATTTAAAAAAATTATTAAAATTTTAGCGGTAGAACCGTCCGTAATTAATTATATTTTCAAATCAAATAATTTAAAATACATATCAAAACGTCAGGAAACAATCGGTAAAAATTAATAAAAAATATTATTAGTTTTAATTATCCGTCGATAATATTATCAATACTTGTCAGGAATATTATTTATTTGACGCCTTTTGTGACGCCTTTAATCTAATTTTGCCTACTGGTTTTCATTTTTATACCTTGAATCATCGTAGAAAATTAAGGACAGGTCTAATACCCGTTGGTAATATTCTATGATAGCCAAAATTGATGGCCCGTACCCGTCGGTAAACTAGTTGAAAAAACTTATCCGTCTATAATCCCGTCGATATATCGCACATTTTTTGTAGTGATATATTGAAAGGTAATTAATGATAATTAATACTCACAAAGTCTTTTAAAAAAATCACATCATTTTATATTTTAATCATTACCATTAATGTAAAATCCAACATTCTAGATTCAATTCTCACTCTCACAATAAGTTATCCCTCTCACTTAAGTCGTTTCCCTTTTCGTACCATACAAACAAAAAATATCAACTTAAAATTAACTTTTAACTAAAGTATCCAAATATAAATTGATTCGAACATAATTTTTTTCCCAGGGTATACTAACATAATAACTAATCCTTTCGCATAGTATATGTCCATTTAAGGAAGTAGACATTAAATATGGGTTTTAAAGTTGTTCCATTTTTAAGCGATCAAACCTTCAATACTTGGTTCTCACATAATTGATTACATTTAAACATAATTGTAGAAGTAATTAATTGTTAAATTAATTGGAATCTTATAGTTTTCTCAAGGACACACTTAATGTAAGAAAAGTGAAAAACGAAAAATTAGATCCCCTCTTAGCTTCTAGATAATGAATAAATACATGCATGTTTGAATTCAATTAAAAGTATTATGTATAAAATTATATATATATATATATATATATATATATATATATATATATATATATAAAATACAAAATACCAATGTTTGAGTCATTGAGTGTGAGAACAGGAAAAGAGGACGAAGAATTTCTGTCCTGCTTGCTTAATACGGAGGCAAGAGAGGTCAACTGCCATACGTCTTCCGAATTTGCTTTTGAAGTAGTTCTTTTTTTTTTCTTCCTCCTTTTTTTATGCTGGCTTTTGAAGTTTTGAAATAATTAAGAAAAATATTATTTGTACTTATGTGATGAGATATTGTCAACTCATATCTCATTTATTATTGAATAAGATATAAACCTATTTGAATGAATTCACATTTCATATAATGATGGATGAGGTGTAAGTTACATTTGCCCATTTCCTATGTATACAAATAACACAACTCAATAATTAATTAGCCTTTAAGTTTTCTAAGATAAAATTAATTCAATTTTTTTTACAACCTTTTAGAAGTCTTGACGATACTCCTGCATACAAAATTTCTATAGTCATGCCTGCTAGAATATAATGATTTCCTTTGAGCTTCTTAGGATTCCTTCAGTAACATCGTAAATAATATCAGATTACCTTCATTTTATAATCCTTCTTCATCATAGTTAATATATAATATTATGATATACAATTAATCAATGATTCCCCTAAGATGAAGAAAACAATGTTGTCATGGTGCTGCAATTGTCATGACATAAAAAAGAAAAGTTGAATTCAACCATTCACCTAAGCCTTTTGGATATAAAATGATGACTAGTAGACTAGATATCGAGAACCACCCAAAAACTTTAGGGGCTGTTTGGTTGGTGTTTTTAAAAACAGTTTTGAGTTTTAAAAACAAAAAATCAAAGAAACTGATTGGTTGGTTGTTTTATAAAGTTTGGTTTTAAAAACTAAAAAACAACATTTGCATTTTAAAATAACAATTTTTAGATGTTTTCAAAAATTGTTTTCTTGTCTTCTTCATTACCCAACTCCTCCATCCCAACTCCTCCATCCTCTTCAACCTCCCATTCACCTAAGGCCTTTTGGATATAGCCTGATGACCATAGAGCCTCAAGAGATGGCAGAACCACCCAAACCCAACATGCTTAAATTCTAATCATAACGAAACATTGTGTGTTAATGTTGTTGTTATTTGTAAATTGATCTCATTGTTGATCTTTGTTGTGATTGCTATTATGTTAATCTTTGTTGTGGTTGCTATTGTGTTGATCTTTGTTGTGGCTCATTGTGTATTGATCATTGTTGTGTTGATCTTTGTAAATTGCCAAATAATTTTTGTTTTATCCATTTTAAAAGTTGTTTTTAAAAAATCATCCAAACAAGTATTCTTGTTTTATTGTTTTTGAAAATTGATTTTAAAATTGTTTTCAGAACAATTTTATAAAACAAAAAACAAAAACAGTTCCAAACAACTTTAAATTCTAATCATAACGAAACGAAATGCAGTATTGATTCATTTCCTTGATTATTTATGTGACACCTTGTGGAACGAGATACTTTTTTGCGGTGATTGTGACCTTGTCACGTCTTCACGATTCTTTCCAGTTTTATAGGTGATTTTATCCGGAAAATATTTTTTTAACTATCCACACTCTGCGCGTTGTGTCAACATCTAATTTATTCCTTTTAAATTTTATGTAATTTTTATTTAAAAATATAAATTTTGATTTTTTACTTTTAAATTCAATTAGATATCTATAAACTCTCACTTTTTGAATATTGACATAACACCACCCATTTTATCCATCGTATGACAATGTACTTTTACATTCAAGATTTTTTTTTATTATTTACATGTAAAAATGATTTTATATGTCATTAACTTGTTTGTATTTAATATTTTTATTAATTTTTAACTTTTCAAAATACTAATCTACCCTTTTTTAAAAAAAATCTACAAAAAATGTAAATATTTTCATTCTCGTCTTTTTAAAACTTTTGATACCAATTTAGTTATTTAGTAGTAAAAAATAATATTACACATTCTTTGTACACAAATCATCACTGCATTTGGAGTTAACTTATGTCTGCTTTATATAATATTTTTATAATTAAAAATTATATTAATGCTAATTTGTTAGGAAGAAATTGTTGGTAAGAAATTTATGATCAGTGTAAATTCTCTGACCGCAGAATTAAAAGTGCATCAGTTATCCTAAACTACATATATTCTACAACGAAATATATAAGAAAAATAGCCTAAGGCTATTAGCCTATACCGGTTGTTCTTGGTACTACGCTAACGGTTTTGTATCTCGTAATCTTGGTTTAAAGCTAAATAATAAAGACTTTATCAAAAAAGCCAAATAATAAAGAGAAATAATATATGTGTATGTTTAATCTATCAAAAGAAATGGATTAATGGTGGATAAGATGGTGATATACATATTGGACAGGATCGATATATACTTGATCATTAATTATTGGATTCTTCAGACCTAATGACACTAAAGAACTAGCCTTTTTCTTTTTTTTGGTTATTTCCTAAGGTTTTATAATAATAATGACTAATCTCTTTACGTAATATAATTTCATTTAAAGGGTAGACCTAACCATAAATTTTGAAGCTACTCAATTTTAAATTGAGAACGAAATTGACACTTGATTAAAAAAAAGATCCTTTACCATCTCACTTCATCTTTGTGATTTAAAGAATCAGCCTTTGAATACTGAGAATATGTTCATAAGTTTAAATTTTAAAGTAAGAGTAGAAGGAAAGGTTTAGAGTATACTTTTATACTATTAAAATTGTTAACACCATTTTAGATTTGGGTAAAATTTGTTTGGAATTGTCCAATTCTACAACGACAAATAAGTTTTAGATAATATATATAATTAATTATATCTTTATCATGACCAATACAATCTTGCACATGTCAACTTGGAAAATTGCATCGTAAGGTAATGAAAATGGTAAGTCATTGCTTTTTTGTGACGGGAGTAATTAAGTCTTTGCTTGTTTATTTGTAGAAATGATATTTTTCGATTATGATAGTAGATTATACATACTTCTTAGGCAAAAGCAATGCCCTCATTATTTAACATAACAGTAACATTAAATCACACAAAGACTCAGAGAAAATGTTTGGAGATTACTACTTTGTACACGTTTTAACCAGAATTTACCTTTCGTTGGCATGTTTGGTATTGATCAAGGACTTTTTCAAACTAGATCTAATGCTCAAGTTTTTCGCGCATTGTCTGTGCTTTTATTCCAAACATGATTTACAATGTTTTATCGAGCCAAGACACAGAAATGTCAGTATCAGATCCGAGAGCAAGGAGAATATACACGAAACAAAATTAGAGTAGTGGCCTCCGTTTTCTGATAAAACTAATGGTCCATGCCATATAAGATTACGCATTAATAGAAAGAAAATTTCTGGGACATTGACTGCCCAACTACTTTGTAATACATATATAATATAGGATTTAATTTAAATATATTGAATTACATTGTGATCAAATCAAATTCTTCCATGTATATGATTTTTAGAGTAGTGAGGTGAGAGCCAATCATGTTATGTTGATGTGGCAAAATGTGATTTTACGATTGTGTAAAAAAGTTTTATGTACATCAAAATTAAACTTTATAATTTACATGTTGGATATTGGCATGCTGAAATAAGAAATACCGATTATATTTGCCCCCTCCATGTATGACTTATATCCATCATTCACATCCTTATAATCCTAACCCTAAAATAAAATCTTTGGAAGTCACATAGAAGCTTTGACTTGTTCAACATTTTTTTTCCACGCGTGGAAGGTATAATCAATGGATCGACGGCAGTAAATATTATTGAACGTTTAACCTAATGAGTGGGTACTTCAATAAATAATTTAAAGGGGCAAAACAATTAATTAATTCGGATAGAAGTCAAGAGAGTAAGTGAAAAAATGGCAGAAGGATAAGACACATTTTGAAATGCACCCTTTTTCGCTCCAGTTAATTTCTTACTTTGATTTAGAAAATTTCCTTGAATCTTGCGTTGGCTTAAGTTAAGTACGAGAGATGAACTCCCATATTAGTTGAGAATGGATTAAATAAGTACCATTGAAGAGAAAATTAAACCAGATTTTCCAGCTGACCGGTTAATGGAACTGGTCTTTTGTCTAGTCAAGTCGAGGGTCAAAAACCGTTGGCCCCAAAACTGGTCAACAACTAGAAAAACCAGTCAAAAATCATCGAATCGCTAAACCTAGGCAATTCAATGACCTACCAAGCTTAGTGAAAAAGGAAAAAGGAAAAATAAAGAGAAGGTAAAGAGATGAGGTTGTCATGTTCACCACTACAAGAAAGCTTTATGGGGTATCCATAACTATAGCTGAACATTGCTCAAACCACCATGGATAGGAAAAAGACCATAACTTTATTATTATCTGTACAAAGAGGAGCTGTTGTTGTTGGTTTGGGCTCTACGTGGACTTCTAGATCTTTGTTAGTAGTCATGGTTAGTGTGGACGCTCTATTTGAACTTTAAAGAGAGGGGTAGAGGAGTTTGAAGGAAGAAGGGAACGTGATGTCAAGACCCGACTTGGATTGTAATCGACATATGAGGAATCTCATCACCACGCAAGCTTTGTGATTGTTGAGCCACTCAATATGCCTATTTTTAAATCATAAAAACCATTTAAAACATAATTTCGCTTTCCACATACAAATCACTTGTTCTTTAAAGTCAAAATAATATAATTGATATTTCATAAATCAAATATAAATACTGTAAATTCTAATACAAAGCATATACATATATAGGGCTGCTATGATACAAAACAACCATGAATGCTAAATTATTAACTACAAATCAAGAATATAGTACCATGGTATGCAAAATGCAAAAAACTATTCCTATGATCCGGACCCTTACCGCAACGACATTGGAGCACTCTATATCAATGACAAAGATACTTCACTCAGAAGTGAAGCTCACCAACTGATACGCCTATTGCTTGGGAGCAGGTGGCTGGAGGAACTCAACAGCTGATGTATCTGGAATGGAAAAAGGAGAGGCAGTTTCATCTAAAACTTAGGAAATCTCACCCATAACCCTTTCATGGGACCACAACCAAGTTGCATAAAAATCAAGATGATGATAATAATAATAATAACAACAACAACAATAAGAAAACAACCCTAAACAATTTCAAGCAATCCCATATATATAAGACAATTGAGAAACAACACCGTAAGCATCTTGGAGTCAGTCAATAGTACTCTCTTGATAAACATATATATAATATATATATATATATATATATATACAAGAATGGTCATAGTTATTCATAATTATCTCGTCTCTCGTGGGCACCTCACTAGGGCCCGAACTTCTCTCCTCTAAATGCCTGCATCCATGACTATTTAATGATATTGTCTCCATGGCGTTTAAGGGATTGCCTCCATGGCCACTTGGTACACTACTTCCTTGGAGTAGATATACCAAGGTTGATTGCTTTCTAAACATGAATTGTAACTCCGTTAATAAACTTCATCATACATAACTCAACTGAAAAATAAATAAAATCAACAATACTGAAATTTCATATTTTTAGTTTCATGAAAACTTTTAATATTCTAAAAGCTCTGATTCACATAATTCTGCAGCTTAACCTTGTGGCCATGAAATCATGTCCAAGGGATCACCTATTTGGAGACATTGTGATTTCCAAGGCCTATAGAGTATGTAGCCGCAAACTGTGTCATTCGTACTCTAAAACTTTTATGACTGAACTTCTAAATCATCTCTCAAGCTATCATATTTTTTCAAAAACTAGAAAACTCAATGTCATACTTCAAAACCAGGAGGATTCAAAATCATGGAAACTTCGAAATCATAATAACATAGGCTTTCAAAGGCTAAATCATACTTTGCTCTATATATTTATTTTCTCTAAAACTCTGTTAAGCTCTTCTCTGTTTAAACCCTATCATATATACATACTCTATTCTTGAACTCATCATGGTAATTCACAATATCTAATATAGTTATATCTATAATCTAGCTCTTTATTAAAAGTCATTTTAGCAACAAATGGTCCCATGAGTCCCTTAAAGTATATAATTCATGCTCTTGGAAAATCATAATTTCATAAACTTGATAAAACCAATAATAACTTATAATCTCTTTAGAATCGTCTCTAAAATCATGCAATAATACTATAATGTAAGGAAAATAGCCTTAATAACCAAAATAAAGGTCACAGGATTGAATCCACTTACCTGGAGAGGAGGAAAAAATGGTGGAAGCTCTGGGAGGAGGGATGACACCAACGTCTACCATAACAACCATAAACTCTAGATTAATCTCTAAAAATCTCTAGTTTTCTTTAGATAGATTAACTCTAACAACATTGGGGAGCACTTCCACTTGACAACAATGGAGAATAACAACAATTCATACTCTAAGATATGAAATGGGGAGGAAGAAGATAACAAAAACTAACAAAATCCTTACCTTAGATCTTTGCAGGATGAAGATTTGGTGTGACATTGAGGGAAAGGAAGAAAATGTGTGTGTGTGAGTGTTAGGGATTTGAAAATGGGGTGAAAAATCTCAAGATGGGGGTATTTAAAAGGGTGGGGGTTCACTTAAGCGAAACCGACATTTCGCACTGGTCACGTGATCGGGGAATTGCTATAGTGGTATATGATTGCTATAGCGGTCTAGAGCACCAAAATACCCCTTCCCCAAACCTATGATCGCTAAACACGCACAAAAGGGTCATCCATACCTCTTGGGCCTTCCCAATGAGGTGGGTCTGGGACCTAAAGCCATACCTAACTTGGTTATTGACACGTGTACACTAGGATTACAAATGAAGGGTTTTCTAAGTTGGAGAAGTATTGGATTATGTTATCTAGTGGGCTTAGTTGACGTTGACCAACCATTTTTTCTTGTTTAAGGAAACTAGTAATTTTGAACCCTAAAATAAAAAATTCCATTAGTTTTTTGGTTTTTGTAGCAAAGGGCTTCTACTATGGCAGGACTAATAAAATATATTTTTATATATTTTATTATATCTTGGTCAAACCCAGTTGGACCTCTAAACATTTGAATTAGTACCTCAACCAATTTGATATCTGTCTGTTTTCTCTTCATTGGTGAGCATTATATAATATGGGAGAGTCACGACTCATTGCCTTAAGGTTTTGAGTCAAGATGTGGCATTTGACTCTGGCGTGATGCCCTCATTTAATCCATTGGTTGCATCTCCTTCTGTTAGGCCCTTCTAGCAATGTTCATCACTCGTCCGTGCCCACCAACTACCCCCTTAAGCTCATTGGGAGGTTTAGCTTTGAAATTTACCCAGGACACTTTTTCTGTTAGGTCATATGTCAGGTTGGCTCAACCTAGCCTAAAGTCAAATAATTCTTTAAGAGATATATATATTTTCATAATAATTTATGAAAAATTATAAAATTTTAAAGTTCAATTGATATATTTTACATAATTTGATATTATTTCTGGATTAATATGATTTATTTTGAAATTTATATCGTAAATATCTCTAAAATTTTATTTTTAACTTGTAAAATTTTATAACTTTACTATATACAATATCCAAATTTCCATATATTGTTCGAATGTATTGACCTGTATATAATCGGCATTATCAGTTCGGTTTTAATTTTAAAAATTGGACCAAGTTCAAATTTTGTCTAACTCAACTCAATCCGTTCCTTGTACACCCCTAGGCTCCTCTGCCCTAACACGCGTGAACAGCATTACATAAGTTTGTCATTGACTAAACCTCGTGGAGCAAGTCGCACTTCCAATCAAGGAAATTTTGAGAGCAGAAAAGAATTTTGGGTGCAAAGTGCGCAACGGCCAACCCTATATATGTTGCATAATCAACAATAAAAAAATAATAATTAGTTAATTAGTTCCTCCAAGGGGAACCTCCTGTCCTGTAAATGCTATGACATTAGCCTTACCAAACATCACTTTGTGCAACAAAATAAGCACGGTCAAAGTCAATGAGCCATTGGCTACTAGAATATATTTGACTGGATCATTTACGTGAACATTACAGTGTGCAGTGCCGTTAAGAAACCCAATTTGAATAAGCTGCTTTGTTATATATATTATTTTTTATTAATCTTTGTCATATATTGTATGAACATATTAACTGGACCAGCTGTTCTTCTTCTAATAAGCATGGTCATTGACGTGTGCATTTTGTCAGAGAAGAGATGACCAATGTTGATGAATTACGCAATTACTTTGTCACCGTCATCCAATTGCAGTGTAGTTTCTTGTAAATGTATTGAGACAGTGATTGCCCTTGCAACGCATAGAGAAAGCACAAATGTGTAGCTCTTGCATGGAAGCTTCAACGAAATTAAAGTGTTATATATAGGCAAATCCTTCACGTGCATTGAACAAGATGACAATAGGCAACAGGGTTCAAAAAGAAAGGAAGAACTAAAGTGGTCTTTGCCTCATAAGGCCTGCGCCTACAGCTATGTCTATAAGCTAGAGGTTATGGATTACATACATGAGACATAGAATTGTAACTTTTGCCATATATAATTGCGCGAAGCGATCGATTACGCGTACAGATATATACATGATAATGCCGTGGTCCTGCGTTGGAGTGGTGGGAACGGGAGCTATAACAACACATCTTTATTGTCAGTGACAACAAATGTATGTTTTTCCGAATTTGTCGATCTTGGACGCATTACGTCTAGATTAAAAGACTAGCGTTTTGAACTGGAGAGGCAAACAACTTTGGGGAAGGCAGAGTGAAGGACAGATATCACGCGTAATCATAGTGGGCTGGCTTTGTCAGCAAGAAGTAGTAACAGAAAAGATACTGCGATTATTCCACCAATGATTTTTGTCCATTAGTTGTAGGAATTGGCTTTTCACAGCTTTGGTGCGTGTTGATTGATGAAAACGTAGGTAAGATATGATTGTGATTGAGTATTCTCATGGGAAAGTCGATCTACAATCCTATGTTATGTATACATAAAATTGGTTAAATATCCGATTTGCTCTATTAAAAATATTTCGGGAGACAAATTAAATTTGTTTCTTCGGAGAATTTTAAAGTCTCCCATTTAAGTCCCTCACCATTCAAAATTAAGGGGACAAATTTATTATTTTGTACAAGTTCTTACAGAATTTTTTTACTTGTATACATTGTACAAAATTCTTCTGTATAATTTATCTCCTTTTGCAAGGGATGATCAATAGGCACTTTCAAATTCTAAGAGACCAATTTATCTCCTAAATGTTTCTCAAAAATCATATTGGGGGTTTAGTTTATAAAAATTCAGTGCTAACATAAAATTTTCAACACATTTTACATATAATTCATAATTCACTCAGTACTTTTTTTTCAGATGTATAAAAATTAAATAAAAACTATTTAATCATACTTTTATTGATCAACGCTCAACTTATACAAAGGGTCAACATAATAAATAGCTATAATTTAATAATTGAATCAATAAGAAATATATTATGTAAAAAGTTATTGAAAGTGTAAATATTATATATGTAAAGTTCTTACACAGATGTTAGTTGTTCTCTCACACACACGCATATAGTGAGAGTAGAAGAAGTAAATTTGAGTTGTATGATCATATATGGATGATTAATATATAAAGTTATTTTCAAAAAATCACATGACTATATTTTAATATTAACCATTTATGTAAGATTATACTATCAATATTTACTCCTATACTAGTATGTAAAAGGAGCCACTTAAGCACAAGGATTGGTTTAGGTGTATAAAGAAGCGCTTATGTTATATATTACACCAACTTTATATTTCGTCCTTATTGTAAAAAAAATTAGAGAGATAATTTTTCTTATCTTCTTATTGAAAAAGTATTTAGTTTTAATTCATTGTTGGTATAAAATTTTTACGCCATTAATTACTCAATACTGTATATATATATAACTATTGTAAGATGGAATAAAAAAAGTAAACGGACACTGCAATAAAATAAAATTAAGAAATAATATAAAAATCCTATAATAAAAATTAGATATATAAATTACTAAATAACATTATTGTTTGAGATACTTATACACATTATTACATAGAGTTTAATGAAAGTCAGACATTTTAAAAATGTAACGTTTAATAATTATAGATATTTTGGGTTGAGAATAAATAATTGTAGATTTACATTAGTAAATCATAATTAAGTTAATCCTTTTTTTGCTTTTTTTTGTTTGTTTTCATGTTTATTCACACTTCTACTAAGATATAATAGACTATTGATTTTGTCTCTTAGGCTTGCAGTGTCATTGTGTGGAGAAATTACAATTTTCTACTGTGTATCAATATAAATATTGTGAAATGGTGAGCCCAAAAACCATAAATAGAGTAGTGAAAAAATAAATATACCAAAGTATAAAAATAAATGACATGAGGAATTAATATAGTTCAACAAATAGCCTACGTCCATGGATAAATACAACAACAAATATTTTACTATAAAAATATAATAGAGACACAAAAGTTAGACATACTCCACCTCAAGTCCAAACCTCAAATACACTCAAAATACAAACAGTATTTTCTGCTAGTGTATACATTTAACACACAAAAGAGAAGATATACAAGAGAAACCAAAATCTTCTTATGAGCTAATGGTTTGGAAACCAATATCTTCAACCTACCCAAATGCCAAAAGCATGAATGCATTTGCGGGTGAGTCTTCAAACTCCAAAACAAGCTCAATATATAGAGCTCAAAATGCATGATTGTCAAGTAAGCATTTAAGTGTGGCATTTGGTTTCTTCCTCTGGACATTGGAGATAGAGCTAGTAGATATGTAGACATAAAAAATAGTGTCTTGGATCATATTTGATAGTAGAGTACAAAATAAGACGATTGTCTTTATATCTTATTTGAAAATATGGGACAAAATAAAAAACACATGATAAAGATATTATTTACCCCTTTCAAACGCCGTCTGATTAGACCATCACGCTCAACCGCTCTGTCAAATCACCTATGATAGTGAGGATAAAGAGGAAAAGATTAAATATATGTTGGAATATTATTAAAAAAAAATATTAAATTTCCTCTCGCGCTTGTCTCATTGTCCTCCATTTCGGAGGTACAGAAGTTTTATGTATTTTGTATCATAGGACAGAAATTTTTTTTGTATTTTATACTTGCCTCCACAATCAAACAACTTCATATTTCCAATTTCTCCATATTTTTTGTTCTAGAAACTAAACGCTACCTTAATGCTCTCTAATAATTTCGGTTCAGCAAACCTGACAAACATTTCAACACAATTTGCTTGCAACTCCATAGGAGTTTAATGGTTTTGTTCTTATTTGACCATTTGTTCATGAAGTGGTTGAGAACCAACCACTGTTTCTTGAGCATGCCATGTGAAAAAGAAAAGCCACAATGTTAACAATAAACAGTAGACTCTATTTTGCGTAAGCATGTCACTATGGTCTATATTATGCTGGCAATTATTCTTCTGCATGCAGGTGTGCTAAACACAAGACATATATATTCCTCCCTAACTTGTGTATCCTATTCCCGTAGACTCATATGACTTTGATCCATTTGCTTATCTTTTCAAATAATTTCTCCACCTCTCTCCCTGTCCCATGTAAAATGACCATATATCAGGGAAAAAAAAATTGATATATAAGACGAACGAATATAATGATAGACTCTATTTAATTTCATGGCTGAACGGTGCGTGAGTTGGCTTTGTGGTGTGTGTATATACGAAAGGATAAGTAACGAAATAAGCACAAAAGTGGCGACAAATGTTTTCCAAATAGAGAAAACTATCTTAAATAACGGATCATTGATGATAGTGATAAGAGTAGTGCTATTGAAACATCTCTATTAAGCACTCATTTAATAATTATTGAATATGATGTGATAAATAGAATGTGTGAGATTCACATCCAATGATTATTAATAAGTCTCAATAACACATACTTTTTAAATGTTTTAATAGCTTGTTAATGATAATGTATTCGGTGAATTATTTAATTAAGAGAACAAATATCAATTATACATGACATTGCATGACAAAAACTAATTAAGGTCACTTTCAAGCAATAATTTTGATTAGAGTATTACTGCCCTCAATCTTATCAAATACCCGCTAGAAATTCCGTGAAGAATCAAATTCATGTGCTTAGTTCAGCTACGTAAAAAATTGAGTAAATAACTTATGTAGTCATTTAAGAAAATTTTGTAAAACTATTTAATCCTTTAAAAATTAAAATTAAATCTGTGATTCCTCAAAATTTTAATAATATGACACAATCCCTCGTATGTGTTTGATTCTTTAAACACTAATAGATAATTTCACATTAACCTGGTAACTTGATGTTAAGTGATGTATATGTCATTTGAAGCGGAATAGAATTTAAAATGATTCATTTTGTGGTTAAAATTCATAAAATGAGTCATTTAAATATCTATTATAAGTTATAAAGTGATTCATTTTGTGTAATTTTAGACACCAAAATAAATGTAATATGTTCAAAAATAACTTCATTTACCTTGCTTCTAACGTTCTAATAGCACACTATCATTGTATTGTGCCACAAGTATAAGTCCACTAACCAAAAACTGTAGAGACTAATGTGTCATTTTCAATTGGACTACGAGATTAATTTCTTTACTTGACGAAGAAATAGTTCAATGTAAAAATATTGAGGGCAAATAGAGTTTTCCTTCTAAAAAATTCGTTTAAGCAAATTAAAAAAGGGGGTTTTGGCTAGCGAGTGTGTTTATGCCACTTGTTAAGATTTTAAAAGTGAAAAGATTTAGAAGTTTTTAATACATTCAATGTATTATAAATTTTAAAACTTTGATTTTCAAGTAAAAATATTTCACTTTTGAACTCGTTAGCAAAATTTTTTAAAAATAATAATAAATGATGGAGACAAAAAAGAATTAGCCAAAAATTCAGGACTTGTTGTCAAAATAATGTAATATGCTTATTGATGATGCTTAAAGAAATACATCATATTCTAGCTTGTATGTTCAGATAGCTTTTATTAAAAATTCTAGCAATATTTTTTTTAACTGTATAACATTATCATCAACAATGGAGGAAGAGAACAAGTGCCAGAAAGGAGCGAGGACATAATCATTTTGAAAAATAAACTGCGTGAAGCATGAATGGATATCCGTGACTTTTTTTTCATTGTCGTTTTGCATAGAATTATTATTTAATTGATTGGAGCTGAAGTTATATGTTTGTTTGTTTCATTCTTTTTCGAAGTGGTCCAGACGCAAACGACTTCCAACAATTTATAATCGTAGGCTATGTATCATAATAATTCCATGTTAACAAAATAAATGACTTAGGCATACTGACATACTACATGGCATGCGCTAACAAATGAGCGAGGGAAGCTCGTTATACTCGTGAGGTATATTAGTATAGGAACAAAATATTGTATGATAATTATTTGCTTTTTAAAGTGAATTTCAATTTTTATGAGGTTATTTTTATGCATTGATAGTATAAAATAATTTTATATTGTCAATTAATAGAAATTTGCTAAAATGACAAATCATAGTAGGAGATTATGGTAGTGGGCAATTGTTTTTTATGATTTGTTATGCTGATAAAATTAATTATATTCTATTGATGATAGTATAAAATTTTTTTCTATATAAAGATTAAATTCTTTTTATAATTGAAAAGAGAAGTGGAATTTATTTACATTTTGACAATGAAAACTACTACTCTTACATGTCTCTAATTTGCATTAATTGTGACAAATTTTGGAGAAATTCCACCCACTAAAAGGCTCCTAGGTCGAGTAAAATTTATAGCTTTACAATGCATTTGTTTGAGATTCTAGAGTCTCAAAATTAAAGCTGGTATACGGGTTATAATCCATGGCCGACCCGTTAACTCGAAACTCGCACGAAAATAGGCTAGAAAATTTTTAGTTTGTCAATCGTGGGCTTTTTAATTAGCACGCCTAACCAGCTAATTGGCTAACCCAGATTACGCCAGTCCGCTTTCCGCATAAAGTGATCCAAGTCCAATCTTGTACTCCTGTGATTTATCCAGTGCTTGGTAGTTTGGCACTAGTCCGTACTAAGCATGAAGTGCCCAAGCCCAAGCCCAAGCCCAAGCCCACGTTTTAGTGGCCTAGTCTTCAATCTTCATAACATAAATAACTAAAATAAGTAGTGAACACTAGGGGTGCGTTTGTCTTCAGTTTCAGTTTTCATTTTAGATTTGTGAAGGAAAACTAAAAATTGAAAACTCAAAATTTCAGTTTCTGTTTTTTCAGTTTTTCCTTCACAAATTTGAAACTAAAGCTGAAACTGAACTGGAAAACTGGCAAAGCAAACGCACCCTAGGGTTTCCTTAATTCCTTCTTCTTCAGTGACAGTGAGTTTCATTTTTTCACTTTGCATCGTCCTTAACCCACTTCCCTCTGGCCTTTTCTCAACTTAGCCTTGAGCTGCTCCAACCACCTCCTCTAGCCGCTAAGCCCATCTCACTCTCGTCTCTCAACTTCCTGTCTTTCTCATTCAAGTGGTGAAGCCCTTCAGTCTGTCCCTCCGTCTCAAATCTCACTCGTCACTCTCGTCTCTCAACTCACAGCGCTAATCGCCACCAAGCCACTCCGCCACACCACTCGCCACTTGGTCGCCCCAAGAGACCTCCGCATCTCCGTGAGACACCATGCCATGCTGCCTCTAGGAGATCTCGGAGGTTGTTGTGGTGCAAGACACCTCCACCACGCGAGGGAAAGCAAAGTTCGCATCTCTGTCTCTATGAGTATGAGTATTATCATTTTTTCATCCTTTTTTTTAAATATGCTTTGTTTAGTTGAACTTGAATTAGTTTTGACTTCTGAGAATCAGTTTTTGATTGTTCATTTGTTTGTAAAATTTGTAGCTTGAAATTTTAAAATTTGCTAGTTCGCGGGCTTTTCACTGGGCAAAAAATGTGACCAAAAAAGGGTTATGTGGATTGATTCTCGACTTGTGGGCCTACGTGGATGGACACAGACTAAGCTAAAGGCGGTCTATTTAAGAACTTACTGGTCAAATCCTCCGTTTAATTATAATTCATCGTGATTGGGCTAACGACTACGATCTCATACATAGTTTTACTCAAAATCACTTTTTTCATTCAAAAAATTACTTTTTATATATTTGAATAATTTTTAAAAAATAATTATAATATTAAAAAAATTAATTTTCAGCTTTTTTATTTAAATATAAAATTTAAACTTCATAATTATTTTTTAAAAAATCTAAAACAAATATACTCTTATCCAATGGATGTAACGGAAAAAATAATATTTATTAGTCTCCCACAATCGAGAAGCGCTAAGATAGTTGTGGAATTGACTGTTCCGGCCGTATGGAACAAGTTGCCTAGTTCTTGTAAAGTATTACATATATTTAATTTAATTCTAGGATATACGTATTTTTATTAGTAAAAATTTATTTTGATCCCTGAAATTATATGTGTGATTCATTTTAGTTTCTAAAATTAAGAAAATATCACTTTAATCTCTAAAATTTTAAAAAATGATTGACTTAGTCCTTTGGTGATTAAGTTAGTTCAAAAAAGTAGTATAAGTATTAATTTGAATCACTTTTTAAAATTTTAGGAATTAAAGTGATTTTTTTTAAATTTTAAGGGTTAAATTGAATCACATACAATTTTAAGTACCAAAATGAACCATTCCTCATATTTTTACTCCCTTTTTATTAATTTTTAAGTTATTTTTAATATAAACTTGGTTTTTTTATTAAGGAGTGCTATTATTGAACTACAGTAGTTAGTTTGAAATAAATTTTGCACTATATCCACTTTAAGTTAATTTTTAATAAAATAAATTGAGAAAAAAGATTTTAGATTTTAATTTATTGTAAAACTTAAGAATCAAACTTGTCTTGCATAATCATTTAGTTTCAGCGTGACTGGCCTATCATCATAAGATGGAAAACGCCCTCTTAGATAATTCTTTCAAATTATATTTTCATGCATTGCAATTTAAAATAAACTTACATTCAATTTTTGCGCTTTAAAAAATTATCATTCTTAATTATAATAGCTTTATATTTTCTTCCACCCGCATCTGAAATACCTTTTCTAATGTCCAATTTGATGATCTCGAAACATAGATTTTGAAATTCATATTTTTTCTCCATATAATTGCCAACACGACTCTCCATTATTCACATTATAATAACTCTAAAATGTATGTCTTACCTTGGGGGAAAAAAAACTAAAAAGTGGCTTCCATGCGTTCCAGCTCACAGCGACTAAAATACAATATTTACGTTTGATTACACATTTACATGCTTATAAAACTCAGCTAAGATTCTATTACTCCATTAAAATACCATTAGGTCACTTCATAAATTATAAGCCTTAAAAATACAAATTACATTTCATTCACATATAGGTTAGGATGAAGTCTTGTCGGGCCCCAAGATTTAAAATGCGCCACTTTGTCGCCCTTTATTTTTCTTTCTTATAAACTGTCAAATTTTGTTGAAGACAATGAAAAGGAATATAATAAGCGATTATATAGAAACATATCCTGAATTGTGTGGGGAATAAACAATGAGAAATTGATTTTGATGTATTAGTGTAAATTTTTTTTATATTATTATTTAATAATTTAATTTAAAGGTGATATCAAGGCAATTTTTTATAAAATTATTTAATTATATACTATTATATTGATAAAAATATTAAACTTTTATAATTATTATATAAAAAGTCACACTTATAATAAGGTGTGATAGGAGGATAATACAATTAGACTCTTTAATTAACATATATATATATATATAAATTAATCTTATTATGTGATTATATATAAGTTTAATTTTGATATATGATACTATTATTTAATTAAATAATTTCATTTGCATAGCCTTTTAAGTAGCATGAAAGTCAATTATATTTACTTATATGTGAATACATTATTAGATTATAGTATAATATTTTTTATATGATCGATGTAGTCAAATTAAATCCATTACATATTAATACATATTAAAATATTTAACTTTAGCAATAATTATAAATTATTCATATAATAATATATAATTAAATAATAGAATATCAAATTTTAAAGTAAAAATTATTAAAATTAAACTCTATAATTACGTGTTTCTTTCACTTAAATTATGCGCAGAATTTATATCTATAATTTATAACAGAATTCATTTCAAGTTGGCACTTTCTCGATATTAGGTGAATTGGATATGACCTTATCTGAAATCACGATTTAATAAAATATTTATAAAATCAGAGAATTTTCTAGCATATGCTAATTCCGAAATGTAGCTTGGTGGCTACTATGTAATAAAATGCCGTAGGATATCGTAGGCTCAAGGCAGACGAAAAAGAGAGGGTAACAAGTGATTCCTATACGAAACACTCTGTTCTTACTCGTAATTAAAATTATTTTAGTTGTTGCATCAAGGGGTACTATTCTCTCAAAATCAAAGTGATTCAATTCCTGGTATTATTATGGATTTAATTTGAATTGCAATTATAGTATCACACTATTATCAAATCAAATCTTTCCATAAACATAACTTTTAAAGTATAGGAGTAAACATCAAATTTATTTTATTAATATAACACTATATAACCAAAATATCAAAATTAAACTCAATTAATATTAGTTAAGTGAGAAAATTTATTCTCAAGGTTATCAACATTAAAAGGATAATAAAAGTCACTCGATTCGTTTTTGGTCAAGGCCGCCCTTTGAATCTCTGCGGTATTGTGATGTCAAACTTTGAAATTTGACTACCATTTGAGTATCGCACGGGTAATGTGACTAATTTAGGGTACAAGTATAGTCAATGCCCTATACTTAGATTTCTAAATAAAATCCTATGACATGAAATGCCTGCTATTTTCGGTGCATTCATATTTGATTCATAGGCTATGAATGTTACATATATTCTGGATTGACAAGTGAGTTAGGGAAGAGGCGGCGAAAATATTTATTGACTGCCAAACTCATAATGGCCAGCCGTTTAGCGATCCCTAATATTCTTTGCCCTGTGAAATTTGAAGTATCTCTCCAACACTTGAGTTCCATCGCCATGGTGATTCGGCGTCTCACCTTTTTGTTGTTTCTGGAAAGATTTTCTCTAGTAAAGCTTGTAAAGTGTAAACATTTAATTTGGCAAGCCAAATAAAATGCTTATTGATAAGGAAACATTTGTGCAGATGTAATAGTAAACTAATTTTCAACTTGTTACCAACAAAGGAAAGGGTTTTACTACAGCTAATTATAAAATTGAATAATATAGTGATGAAAATAGGTTAAGCTAGAATAAATATAGCCTGTATTTCAAAGAAATAAAAAAGAGTTTGAATCAGCACCTATTATAAAAAACCTCTAAATATGTCAAAAACATATTTTTAAATAGGTGAAAAAACTCCATAAGTAGATCAAAATATTTCTACTATCATGTGCATTTTTAATGATAATAATAGTGATAATATAAATAGGCTAGCTTTCTAGGTTCAATAAACTGTTTTCATTGCCTATAACATGATCTGATTAGTAAAATAAACTTTTTGAAAAGTCTTGACCTAATTGGTTAATAAATATGCTAGACCAAACAAGGCCAATTATAAACCAAGCTAGAGGATCTTAATGAGCTTCCCAACCTATTTTTATCCCTAATTATATGATTTAATACTAACTTTTCACAACAATGCATTAAGAGAACTTGTTAAGGAATATAAGCAGAGTAATTTATTATTATTATTATTATTGGAAAGTGATATCTTTATGTTCCTAACGCACTTAATGCATTTGAAAATTTAATACTTTTGATTTATCAACGGGTGTCCTTAGTTAAAAAAAAACCCTTTAATTGTAAGTGAAAAAATGACGTAATCTATCATTTATCTAATTCAATTATTTTTGTATCCCATTTCACATCAGTTAGACGTTCGATAGAGTTTTTTTGTTTTTCGCTCTAAGATACCCTATGGGATTTATCAGGAGTTGGAGTTGCATATGCCTTGGCCCAAATCCAATACAAGACCAAAAAATTCGAACGCAACTCTCGGAAATTGAGAACCATCGACTTCATGACGGGCTCAATGACTGGAGGCTGTTTATCCTGAACCCTTCCAAAAAGATTAGGACCTGGTTGATTTTAATTTTCAATTTTTTAATTTTTAGAATTTTATGGGAAAAATACTGAAAATTAAAAATAAAAACTGAAAATTATAATTTATAATTTTCAATATTTCCTTTATAAAATAAAAAAAAACTAAAAACTCAAATCAAAATACCTTTAGTTTGATCCCCTCAGTCATTCTTTTTGTCATTCCCTAAGCACCATATTAAAAAATGAACAGACAGAAAAGAATAAAGACCATAGTGGGTAAAGAGCTCGCTGGTTTTGGGAAAAACTTTATTTTTGTTGATTACGATTACAAAGCAAAACGGCAAATACTATTCAGGAAGTTAAAAGGGCGCCAGATGCTGTCAATAATGGCCAGAAAAAGTTAGGGAGAACCCACGGATACTGGAAAAAAAGAAGGTACATAAAATATTTCGACCACTGCCTTTTGCTTGTCTTGACACACAAGTAAAATATTTATCAGCTGCCTTTTGCCATTAAGGAGCAATTACAAATGTTAAGAATGTTGAGGGGGCGTGGTTAGAAAACCATGAGATTCAAATTGTTTGAATTTTAAGCCCTGAAACATCATTATTATTTCAAATTTAAACTTCAGATTAAATCTGTCAGCCAACCTGTCATTAGGTTCAGGGCTCACTAGCTAATATGTGCATATCGGGTCAAAATCTCAGAGGCATCGACATTCGACATAAAGCACTTTAACTTTTATGTTGAAAGAATAAAGCGAGCAAACATCTATTACCGTTTCACTATCAGACTATCATCAGTTATGGGGAATCCCTCAATGAGCCAGGGTATGCTTATTTTGATGCATTCTTAGTTCTTTTGGCTGTTTGATTTTGTCCTATATTAAAACAAAAGAATGCCAAAAAAAAAGGGTGAAATGGAAAAGGAAAACTAAAAGGAATTAGGGCATGCACATCCTCATATGTCCCTGTCAAGATAAGCCCCACAAGCAACTCAGTAGTGTTAAATAGAAAATCAATAACTTGAGTTTTTGGGGAGAGAGTTTATGATATTGTATTTGAGCTTCTATGATCTAATGGTCTAGAGTTCAATCCTTATTGTTCCATATACTTTTAAATTATTCATGCTTCAAGCCAAAAGAGGCTCTTGCGTGAGGATGGTTCATGACAAATTGCGCATTCTTTCACCCGACCTGTGTATTACTGCTATCATAGGTATTCCACCAATGCCACGACCATAATCAGCTTTACTAGGAGGGAAGACCAAATTCTAGGTCTAGGAGTAACCTAAACTAGAAATGCTGTAACCATCTAACCGTTCTGCGAACGTCCAAACTAGCCGATAGAAAACTAACGTGCCTTGTAATTTCTAAACTTCGACATAAGAATTGAAATGAGTCCTAGCATCCCAGCAAGACCATAACTGGCACGTCCAACGAAAAAGGGGACAAGCACTCCAGAGGCTTTCCTGGAGTGAGGCAAAACGCTTACCATGATTTTAGCAATTACATTTGCTCAAATGATGATCGGTATCCACCTATCAACTAATACCTGCACATCCACTTAACTACAATATAAATTTTGAGTTTTGGACCATGTTATGATCTGACACAAAGCAAAACACAAAGTCTATGCCCTATGATTAATTAGCTTGAGAAATATCTCAAATCTGAATAGAAGAATAGACATACTCATTTATTTTTGACAAATATGATATAATTCAAAAGGTAAACAGTTTTGAAAAAAGAGAGATGGAACAAATTAAAAGATCCTGACCAACAAGCTTCCCGCTTCATCACAGCATCAGCCATGACCATCTACACTACCCGCCGCCGCCATTCATGTAAAGCACAAGTGGTGCTGAATTTATAGCCCATTCAAGTACCTGCAGCAAACACAAGCAAACATTTAACACTTTTGCAAGTGTTAAAATCACAAGATATGCGAAATAATAACATCGGAAAAATTACCTTGAGACAATTCACAACAAGCGCGCGATTCGACGGAGATGTGGGAAGTGAGGCGAGCGGCGGCGTCAGCGCTGTGCAGCGGCAAAAGCGATTGCGCGCATCCTAGAACTCCAATGCTCCTTCATAAACAGGATTTGAAAGGAAGACCAAAAAAAATAATAGTGAATAATTATGAAAAATAGGTAAGAAAGAAAATGAAAAGAAGTAAGGGTTATGTTACCTAGGGAGTGTGAAGAGGGGACGGCGTGAGTGGAGGAGGTGAGAGCGGAGAGAAGAAGAAGAAGAAGAGCGATGAAGGCGAGAGACGGATGAACGGCTTGGTATGGTTCTGGCTGCGGAGACCAACGACCTCGACAGCGATCCGCAGCGCCACGCCATCTCTTTGCTCTTGCTCTGTCACTGCAACTCAACTAGCTAACTAAGGGGTTTTGGCACCGAGTCGAGTGGCGAAGAAGCTAAACCCTAGGGCTGTTCCGGGATTTGGTTCAAGTCCAGGCCCTATTAAACTGGACTATGGCCCACTGGCCCACTTAACTCTTATCAGACGCTAAAGTGCCGGTTTGCCTTGTTTATTCATTGAAAGAACTGAGAAAAAAAGAGTCAATGAAGTTTAATTGATATAAAAAATAAACTAACACTGCAACAACAAAAATACACTGATGGAAATATCCATTTTTTTGGATTCAATTTTCTCAAAAGAGTTGTAGTCTTCAAGTATGAATCAATAAAATTTTGTTGGCTGAATTTTTTTAATTTAATATTTTTATATTATGTAAAATACGAATACTTAAAATTCCTGAAAATAAGCATTGCTTTTTAGCTTTACTATCCTGCATTCGAATTGTCCCTTTTTACAAGAAATTTCGAAAAATTAAATATAATACTTAATAGTTGGTATTAAAAAAATTTTTGTGTTTTGTTTATTTCATATATTTGTAGATGAACAAAGTCAAACACAAATTATATACTTTAACAAAAAGTTACTATAAAAAATAGAATTAATTTTTCATGCATTATCGGTGTAAAAAATTGTCACAAACCATAACTTCCCTCATTCTTAAGTACCTTTGTTTTTACACATCAAGTCAAAAAGATATCGTGTAATGTTATTATAGAATTTAACATGCCTCCCTTTTTTAATAATGAGAACACAAGGGAAATTTTAGGTCTCAGAATATATCTGATTGAAGAGTTAAAATAGAAATACATTTATCCCGCAATTTTGGTTAAGTACCAAAATTAGGTGTCTTTGAAATCAATACTATCACTACATACCTTATAGTTAAGAGGCATCTAAATCAGTATACAAAGTGATGGACTCTTGACCACTAAATGGCAGACCACAAATGTCTTGTTTTTTTTTTTTTTTTAGTGTAATAAACCAATAAGCAAATGCTAAACAACTAGAAATTTCACCAAAAATTTATATCCAAAATAATGTCATAATTGGTTAACCTTTAGATGAGTAATATCACTTTATATTATCTAACAATCACTATAATTTTTCTGTTAAAAATTAGACTGAGAATAGCAGTGAATGCCTCACATAATAGCACTGTCCACGCAAAGAGAAAATGAAGGACCAGCACAGCAGGGGATGCAGGTAGCATTTTGTTCTTTTAATGTACAGACAGGTGCTCAGATTATACAGAATCTCGTCCAACGAAATCTATACAGGTTTTAAGAATATACTCCTACGAGTTAATTCTTAGTCTTACAGATGATTTATAGCACCAAATTACAACGGGATCCAAGAACAATGAGTTATGCCTACAACTATGGTTAAACATGGGAAACCTGCTCCCGAAAATACACTTCCACCGATCTCATCTAAAGGTGGGAAAATAAAAGAATTTCATCAACTAGCCAAAACTAACTTGTATTTCTCAGGATGTCACATTCTGAAATCTAAAACGCAGACTGTATTACTAGCAAAACAGGCAGCGATCTTGTCACCCTCCTTGTTCCAACAGACCTCGAAAATGCCTCCATTGCCATCGTATGTTTTAACAATCTTGCCTTCCTTCAAGGACCATATGTGCAAGGATTTGTCAGGAGAGCCACTGGCTAAATACTCGCCATTGGGACTGAACGCAACAGTATATACACGATCCCTGTAGGCCCCAAAAAAAAAAGTCGTAATCAAAGGTGCTATGTTCAAAGAAACACCCTACCTGCCTCCTAATATTATCCGCAAAAAGAATTCATTTTCCAAGGGTACACATTATACAATTACCAGATAAACTATAAGCTTGGAACGGCAACATAATCCAAAAATGTCAACAACAATTGTGAAACATGATACTTATGGCATCAAATTGATCAGTCTCATGGGAAAGAGGCTCGGAGGGGTATTTCATGCTTCCCCTCCATGTAAAAGGAGAACTTTAAAAAGAAAAAGACAGTACCTGTGCCCATTCAAGCTGTGGATAACTTTCCCAAGTTCCACATCCCATAGCTTTACAGTTGCGTCAAATGATGCACTGCACAAAAAAGATGATTACACAGTTTTAAATGAAACAAAATTTCTGAATAGTATTTGAAAAATAAAAAAGGCAACCATGAAGTTATCAGTGCTGGCGGGCGTTGATATAGGATGAAAATATTTCGGTAAAAACTTAAAAGCAGCACGGTGCACTAGATTTACAGTATTTGAAATGGGTTTAACTCTTTTAAGAATTAACATTCAATTACGAGGTCTAACAACAGAGCGCAATGTGCAAGAAATTATAACCAATTGGAATCAGTAATATACAAAAGGTAGCACATCATTTTACAGCACGGTTGGCAATGTAAAGGCCATTCAGAGTAATACCAATTACACTATGGCAAATGCAGTGGTCACTTATCAACTAAGATTCAGGTGTCAGGAGATACAGAGTAAACTAATTCTAAATTTTAGGTCATCATAAATAAAAGCATGTAAATATATCAAGAGCAACGGACTTAACTTCACCAAGCAACAAACATACCTAGCCAACATCAATTTTTTATTGGGGTTATTTGTACCAGGACCAGTGGGGCTCCATCTGATAGTATATATCTCCTACAAAACAATTATTTAGTTTTCCCAATAATCTGCATAACATTTAAGACATTCAAATGCAAACATAAGTACAAAATCTGAAATTGAAACACATTCAAAATTAGTACCTTGGAATGCTCTCGTAAATCATGAACATACTTATCTTGCTTCATGCTCCATATCTACAAAGCAAGAAACAACAAACATCAGATGTACAAACAAAGATTAATTTCCCAAATACAGATTAATTTCCCAAATACTTCAGCAAAATGACATTAAATATCTGACAGAAAAAAATCTATTAAATGAATATTTGAAGCATAATTCATTACCAGCAGAAAACATGCTATAATGGAATGATGTATAAGATTAGGTGCAAATATTACCTTTGCAGTGATATCATCAGAACATGAGGCCAGCAATGAACCTGTTGGATCCCATTTGACACAATTAACTTCACCCTGAAATTGAAGAAAGGCCATTATCTGGAGTAAAGATTCCCAATGAAATGTCTCAACAACTTATTGATTTCCTTCCAAACACCAAGAAACCATTTCAGATTTGAGGCCCTTCAACCTCAGCCACACGAACCATGATAACAAATATCAAACATGCAAGATCTAAAAACTATTGAGGCGGAATTTCATAAACAAAGCATGTTACTAACTACTGACTTTGCTACCCAATTCCCGTAGTGATGTCAATTTTATTAAAAATTATTAAGTAGTCGCACAACACAAAGTACCAGCCCAAGGTGATCCACCAATCTATATAGTATCCATGCCAGCCATTTTAATTTGTTATCGATAGAGGGTAAATCATCCTCCCTCCCAAGATGGTATAATCTAAGCATATGAGCATATAGAAAGTATCAGTCCATACCACAATACTTCAAAATATGGTCAGACATACAAACCTGATGCCCAGCAAAAGTTTTTATCGGGCGGTTTTCACCAATCTTGCAAACATATATCATCATGTCAGTGGAGCTTGTTGCAAATGACACATTGTTGCGCCAGTCAACATCTAGTGTTGGACCTAAACAACATATCAAGCCCAAAATTACAAATGATTCATAAACATAGTTTACATCACAAGAAATTCCGTTTAAAATATTCAAAATTTATACCTGAATGAAACTCGAATTGTTGTTTCCATTCCTCTTCTTTTACATCCCATACAATTGCAGTTTTATCACAGCTTCCAGTAAGAAGATAATCACCTTTCTTATTCCACTTCAAAGAGAATATGGGTCCCTTGTGTTTGCTTAATGTACTCTTCAGATCACCTGGTCAAAGACATCACCACATGATCAAAATAATGATTTTTATTGAATACCTAAGAGTGAATTAAACATTCACAAACACAACCTTTGAGCTCTCCCCATCTCATCACATGACTCCTAAAAGGTATTATTGCTGTGCTTAAGTATAGAAAAGTGGCCTACCATTAGGGGTCCAAATTCTTGCTTGCCCATCATATGAACCAGTAGCCAGTAGTGTCCCCTCCCCCTGCACAAACAGCCAACAGAGGTCAAGATAAAAATAATTATGATTAAATATTGCAAACAATCATAAGAAAAGGGAAACGAAGAAAAAACAGTCATGGCAAAAATTTTATCCTGTCAAAAGCACAGAAAATTATTTTGGTGAGAAGATGATAAAGCTCCCCCACACCCCCCCCCAACCCCAAATATATATATGTATTCTTCATTGTCACATAGCTTTCTTCTGTCCTAAAAACCTACGTAAGCCTCCCCTTTCCCTGTTAATGAGAGTTTGGTTTGGGTATCAAAAAGATAGAGATGTATGTCGAAAATCAGAAAACTAGCGGAACAAAAGTAATCTTGCATTCATCAGAATATGCAATTAAACTCACATTCCAATCAAGTGTGGTGACATCTTTATTCTTTTCATTTGTTTTACCCCTAACATGCTTCAACACCAACGCATTCAAAGGGCCACTCTGTGAACCAAATTTACATCCCCCATCTGCTATTGTCCAAATACGAGCTGTCGCATCCCCAGACCTAACAGTTGAAAATGTTGATAGTAAAATGAAATAGTATTATAAGAAGCCATCTATCTGAATCCTACTTCTCCACAACAGTTCATTGTCTTCAAATTGCAAAAGAAGAAAACAAAAGCATTTAAAAAGTGCTTCAGAACAAAAGAAAAGGATTAATGTCATCTATAAATCTATTCAGTTTTCATTTTCTAAAGAAAGATATAACAAGGATGGGTGGACTCAGAATTGATTATCATATAAATAAACTGTCTTGTGATCTTGTCCACTAAACATCAAATACAAAGGGTGGCCAGAATTGATTATCATAAACATTGACTGTCTTGTCAACCTAACATCAAATACAAAGGGTGGCCAGATCATTATAAAATATGCCCAAATCATTTCAAACTTCCTCTTCACAGTCCAGCAAACGCGGAAGACAAATTAGCGGAGGCCATTATCAATGAAATTGCATTTATGAAGTATAATCACCAGAGCTGGCATTGTGAAAGCAGTTGCTTAGGAAACACCAGCTTTTGTAAACATTAAAAAAAAAAAAAAATCTATCGTTTTCTGTTTTGTAAACAAAAACCTAAGTTGTAGTGACAGAAACTGAATACGAAAAACATGGTTTTGAACATTTTTTATGTGCGTTTGTTTTTAGCGTTTCGGATTTAGGGTTTTGAACTAACAACTAATTTTAAGAACAGGAATTTTCTAGTCTTCTAATTCCCAAAAATATAAGCAGTGATATAATTAACTAATGCAGAAGTAAAGAATGAAAGAATTCTGACTAGACTCATAACAATCACTCTTTCCAACATCGTCAAGTTAAATATGAACAAGCACAACATAATGAATGTAGTGAGCATCTCTTCATGGAAACAGAAATCAAAGAAAACTGGAAATAATAAGAAATGGAAATGCAAAATGAGCAGTATTTTGTACATCAACTATATACCACAGTACATACATACGAATACACATTTTAGGGAGAAATGAGTCATTCATGGAGAGATACCAACCCAGATGCTAGAAGAGATCCTGTAGGACTCCATGCACAAGCACACACCTAAGAGGATGTAAACAGGTGCATCAACAAAGAGTTTTACAGAAGAAACAGTTGATGAAACTTCAAAGCAAATCTTAAGTTTTAATACAAAAGAAGCATTGATGAAATTCTTCACCTCTGAAGTATGCCCTCCAAAATAGTCACATCTGACCTAGAAAATTCACATGGCTGAGAAGTTGATGTCGTAGAGATGTCCATTGGTTCTGGTCCCGCCAAAATGAACGAAAAGTTTTCATTACCATTTTGCAGGATGAATATTAGTTGAAACAGAAAATTAGTTTGGTCTTTACATACTATCAGAGAAAGTAGGTGTGAGGTGGGGGAATCAAGGCATCTAGCATTTTAAACGGTTGCAACTAAATATTAGAGAATTCATTGTGATACCCCAAAAAAAACAAAATACATGAATTCAAATGTAGATAATCAGGATTTTGAATTAGGACATACACCCAGAAAAATGTGATACAGAAGAGAACATTTCTAATCTTCGGCCAGTAATAATTCAATGAAATTCACCAAGCAGCAATCCATATACACAGATTTCAACGGAACTGTACTGAGAGAATATTACAGAATGTATTTTCTGTATATTTGACTAAACAACAGAAGGCTTGATATATACAGCTCTGCTCAAACCAGAAAAGGAAGGTAATAAAAGCTGATCCCATAATTTGTGGGATTCTTTCCTTGAATACCTAATTGAGCCTAATTCTAGGAACATTTAGTTAATTCTAGGAATAAAATATATACAAAATATTTCCTTTAAAAAACAAAAGAACCAGAATAATTGACTTTCCACAGATACAAATCTAGTGTTCAATGAAAAAAATTCAGATTTGCTAACTAAACACAATATCAGGGTCCAGGGAATCATTTATAAACTCCTCAGTTATTACACCACTCAATCTTTATCACCCTATCACAGCATGTTATAGGTTTTGTAAGGAGTAAACACTAGCAAAAAAATGTAAGGATGAACAGAAACTGATTAACAATAACAAAGGAACATAAGATTATTATATAAGAATAACATTTACGGAAAGCAATCAACAAATATAGCGCTGCTATTCCACACAACAGAGAACATTTTGTTATAAGACAATGTATACCAATTCCATTGAACAGATGATTACCTCCAAATGCTCTGTTCTCTTCATGTTTTACTGTAACCTTAACTTCTTGATCTGAGATAACTTCCTTACCAGTCTGATTTTCATGCTGTTGTTCTCGGTCTTTATGATTTTCTACCTTCACTCTGTCCGCTTCACATTCTTTCTCCCTTTCACATCTCTCCTTCTCTCTATCCTTTTCACTTTCTTTCTCCCTTTCGCGTCTCTGCTTCTCTCTATCCTTTTCACTTTCCTTCTCCCTTTCACGTCTCTCCTTCTCTCTATCCCTTTCACTTTCCTTCTCCCTTTCACGTCTCTCCCTTTCTCTTACCCGTCTACGTTCACTTTCATGCTCCTTTTCAGATTCCTTATTTCTATCCTTCTGTTGTTTTTTCCTTCTTTCATTTACCAGTTTCCTAAGTTCATGCACATCCTTTGTGATAAGATCCATAGGTTGTAAGAATGAAAAATCTTCATCCATTTCTGCATCACACTGGCAGGCTAAAGTTGATCAACATGAAACCCACAGTATGAAAGCTTAAAAGAATCTACTAATGCTGATAGAGAAAACTACACCAGATAAATGAAAGAATGCTAACATTACTCATGTTGGCTTCCATCTCCAAGTACTGTAGCCCCTTCTGAACAAATGTAACAAGGGCACCTGGTGGTATCAAAGTTCCATCAATTGGGCTTTTGTTAATACTAGCCTCATATCCGAATGCAAAAGCAGAATGTGTGAAACCTGCAGTTATAATATAATGTTCATGGTATGTCCTTCACAAACATAACAATAACAACAACAACAACAACTAAGCTTTGTCACATTAAGTGGAGTCGGCTACATGGATCAGAACATGCCATAATGTCCTATCAAATACCATATCTACAGCTAAACATTAAAATCTCAGTTGTTTTAACAGGTTTAGCCAATAATTTTTCTTGGTCTGTCTCTATCTCTAGCTATTCCCCTACCTGACTCTCCTATTGGGGCCTCTATAGGCCTTCTCAACTATATAGAAAGAAAAACCTTCTCTTGTTCAGTAGTAGTAGTAGTAGTAATAATAATAACAATAACGTTGTCACAAAATCGACCTCAGGAACCTTTCTCAGTCTGATGGATGCCCTAGTCTATATTAACAGAAAATCATAATTGAAAACCATAAAATTTTAAACTGAGATTTCAGAACTATATGATTTAATTCTCAACACCAAATTCAATTCAATTCAATTTGCATCCAACAGATCTAACAATTTTAGTTCCTCCTTCTACCGAAGGGCACGTTCACGGGAATACAAGTGGAGCCAGACATTCCCCTCCGCAGATAAGGTTCGGTTTCAGAGCAGTAACTAAACCCTAATCTGGTTTTAACAGCGCGGTAAGCACCCAGAGCCAGCTCAAAACCGTTAACATTCGAAAACTTTAAATTCGTCTAAAGCTCTAAAACCCTGACATCCCATGGACCCCCAAAAAACACAAGGAAAAAAAAAACACGAATTGATAACAGAAAGAGAAAAGGAAGGAAAGGGGGAATAAAAAGAGGAACGTGCCTGATTCTTGAAGGTAGCGAAAGACGAGAAAATTGAGCTCGACGGAGGTGATGGTTGCCATGTTGAGGTAAACAAGAGGAATGGCTAAGCAAGCATGAGTAACGGATTTCAGAGAAGCAGAACAGAACAGAAGGAAGTGGGACGCAGCTTCTAATTGGTGGTGGAGGAGCCTTGTTGCTTTTGTGCCGCCGATAGCTATGCTGCTACCACGGCACAAGACCGAGAGAGAGAGAGAGGTATTAGAATTAGAATTGCAATTCACAACAATAATGATATGATATGATGATATCAAACTGTTATACTCTCTCGCCGTTCCGCTTGGCTCTCTCTGTTACTTGTCTCCCGTCCGTTTAAGCCTGCCCTTTTATTATGCATTGAGCGGTTCTATTTTTCTAATTAATTAATTCAATATTTAAATAAATTGCCGCATCTCTAACTGGTAACAATAAAAATCGATTGTCGTTTTTTTTTTCAGGGCACTGGCTGTCTAATTCCTTCCTTAAAATTGTTAGGTCTGTTGATGCAAATTGAATTGATTTTATTGTTTAGGGTATTTGGGAATTCAATTCTAGGAACAAATTGAATTCTTTTTCCTGATGTGAAAGTAACATAATTCAAAGAATTGAAATCTCTCAAAATTATAGAATTGAAATTAGACTTATTGGTGTGAAAATTGAATTCCAATAAATGAAAATATTAAAATAATTTTATTTGAATATAATTTTTTTTTACATATTAATTAAGGATAAAATAGTAAAATAAAAAAATTAATTCATTTTAGATTCATTTTAATCAAAAAATTCTTTAATTCCTGACTCATTTTAAATATATGGAAGGGAATTCAATTTCATCTCATTGGGAATTAAATCATATAATTCTAAGATCTCAGTCTTAAAAATTTATGATTTTCTGTTAATATAGAGTAGGGCATCCATCAGACTAAGAAAAGCTTCTTGAGGTCGATTTTGTATCCAAGTTAAATATTGTAAAAGATTACTCTTATGCCATGAACAGCTTCACTCATGCTCGTTCCAGGATTCGTAATTGGGAGGTCATTAGTATCACGCAGAATCTGTAGGTTAGGTTAAGCTTAACGTAGATGGTTGATGGTTAAGGTTATCAATCCTTGGGTGATGTTGCTTGTGGTGGAATTCTCCGTGATCACAATGGGAATTTCAATGGGGCTTTTAGTTCAAGGTTGGGTTGTTGTTCCATTACTGTTGCATAGCTTTGGGGAGCAACCCTAGGTCTCAGCATGGATGCCGATCTCAATTTCCATCAAATTATTGTGGAGATGGATTCCAAAGCTGCGGTGCAATTCATTCAGTATGGTGTTCATATTAGGCATCCTTGTGCCTCATTAATCAATTCTATTAAGGCCTTGATTGGTCTGGATTGGTCTACCCTGTCTGTCCGTGCCTTCAGCGAATGCTTGTGGAGATCGTTTGGCTATGGTCACTCAATCAATCACGGGGAAGTGAGGTTCTTTTCGAGCATCCCTTCCTTTCTTCTTTAGATTTAATGGCGGATTCGACTACAACTAGTTTCACTCGGTTTGTGGGTACTTAGTTTTCTTTTGTCTTTGGGCTTTTAGCCCCACTGGTAATAAATTAAATATTGTGTAAATTTATATATTAATGAAAAATACTAGATGATTAAAATTTTATATCCAGAACAATGGATATGATTTGTTAGCCTTTATATTAATTAATGGTCATTCAACTTATTTCATCTAATAAATATTTGTCAAAGATTCTGTATATATATATATTTTTGAATGTATAACATTACTCATATATTAATATATGATTGGATGATTGTATAAAAAAAAATTTTATTCACAGTTCATTAAAATTAAATTCTACAAAAATTTATCACAAATTTTCAGTATTTCTTATGTTGTATAGAGAATATTTATTTAATAAGATTTTTTAAAAATGAGTTTCGGTATATGTACCGAATAACATAAGTTAACTTATTTAATTTATAGGAAATATTTTATTGGAACTTTATAATGTGAATTAAGTTTATTTGAATTTCCTTTTATACTGTATTTTGAGGGGATGTGATTTTATTTTAATTTTAGTTATGGAAATTAATGATTTGGCTTTATTAGTTAAATCATTTAACGAAAATTGATTGATTGTTTTGGTAGTTAACTGAAATTGACTGATTGAATAAAATAAAGTAAATAAATAATATAAAATCTATCCAATTCCTTGTTTCAAATACTGATTATAATTTTAAATTAATTAAAGTCTTATTTTATAACCAAATTCAAATAAAAAATTATTGATAAATGAAATCAAAATGGGCCTTAAATGATTAGTTATTACATCTAAGTGATACATAAGAAGCAAAAAAGAATCTAAAATGAATTAAATTATTTATGATTCTAAACACAACCTAAATGAATTAAAAATATCTAAATTTATTTGCTAGATTATAATATGCTCTTATAAAAGTAACTTAGTTTAGTTTATTTTCTTTAAAGAATGACACATTATTCTTCATTTTTTCCCTTTTGAATTTTAAATTCAATTTTATTTGAATTAATTATGCATAAATTTTACTGATTTTACATATTTTTAACGTATGTTTTAAAAATCATACTTTCCTTATATATCCTTTATAAGTTTAGTAATTTTTTCCTTAAATATTTTTCTTTTAGCCAATAGTTTCAGTTTTTCAGAGAAACTTACCTGATTTCAAAACATTCAGGCAACGCACAAAGTACTTGCTAATTGTCTCGTATAAACTTGGAAACTTTTTTCAATTATGTACTTTAGTTGTTACAAATTTATTTTGGATATTCAAATTTGCACAAAATATTCATAAATGAAAATTAAAAAAAAAAGTCAGATGATGAAATAAGGGAAAGCAACCAAAAAATAAAATGGTATTGTTACTGAAGGAGAACCCCCAAATAATACAGAAGAAGTGTTAATCAGAAGAAGAAGAAGAAGAACAGAATCACGAAGGAGACCGCCACAAATTGCATGTAAAAGATTAGAAACAGATCCCTCAAAATTGCTTTGATCAACCATGCTCGGGCATGGTCAGATATGATATGCTAGACGTGAACAGCTCTTTTATGTAGAGTGAGGGACTAGCCCTACACGCGTCTTTTACGTTGATATTTAAAAAAGATAATATGTTTATTTTTTAACATTTATAACAGCAAGAAGAAAAGGAAGTTACCACATTTTATAGATAGCGTATCAAAAAATTTGTTGCCAACAAATAAGATTTTCTTGGCTAAAAAACAAAAGAGTAGGTAGAATCAGCACCAAACAAATGAAAGATTGGAGTCGTATAACATGTTCAACTTCCAAGTTGTTGTTTTCTTTTTCTTTTTTGTTGGTAATTAACTTCCAAGTAGTTCAATTGATTCTTCATTTTGTTATTCAGTTCAATATCTTCATTCTAAAATACATCTTAAATAGATACAATAATGATCGTTGAGCATATATCCAAATAAGAGCATCTTTAATTTTAGACTGAATAAATTTTTTTGTAAAATAAAAAACGGATCCTCGTGTCAAATGTTAATGGATAAAATTTAGCAGAAGGATTAAACCTGAAGGATACGCATAACTTTAAAGACAAAAGTGTTGGTGAAAATACTCTCTCAGGGGCGAATAAGATAGAAATCAATTCCTCTAGTGACTAAAGAATAAAACTTTTTATATTCCAAGAGTGAAGATGAGGAAGAAAATCGATGAGCAATAGCAGAATCTAATGTGACTCGTTACAGAAATGAACGCAGATAGAGAAAGAGGGAAAGATCGGAGGAAGGAGAAAGAATCAATCTAAAACAATGACTAAGCAGAATATGAAAAACGAAATTAGTCCTAGAAACAACTTATTTCCCCCAATTTCAGGGAACAATTGCAGAAAATTTACAAAAAATAATGTAACAGACAATTGTTGTTAATTTTCCTAAGCGTTCCTGTTCATTTTGTTCTTGTAACGACTCTGTGAGCAAGATCCACTAGGGCTCTCCTTGATTTTCTTACTTCCTCATCATCATTCTCAGGTAAGGAATCAATTGCAGCTGCTGCCAGGTTAGCATGCTGTATGGCTAGCTCCCTTGTCCTCTGTATACCTCTGCTTTTCCCAAGATACTCCAGAGCCTGCATTAGCAAATACAAATAATCATGTTTCGCCCGAAAAAACAGAAGCAAGAAATACATAACTATGTAATCACTCTGACACTTTTTTTCGTTTTGTTCGGGGGAGGTATAATAACCTTATATGTTGAGACTGCTTGTTATACAGAGAACTTAATATAATGATGAAACAAATGAAATGAACATCAGATCAACCGCAACAAATTATATTAAAAAACTTAATTGACATACAGTAATACAATCTGAATTTTTAAGAATTTAGTTTGGTTGTTGATGGAAGCATTATAGTTTTTCAAGGGGCCAAGTGCATAAAAGAATGTAAGGTGATACAGGAAACGTTAGAAAATTGTATATTTCTGCGGCCTTCTGTTCTCTTAACCAATTAAACATGAAGTGCAGCATTCATGTGATGCAATTAACAATTTTGAAAAGCTTTAAACCTATGATCAACCATGAGAAAGATCACAATATCTGAAAGGGTTAGCTATTAGCATCAGGACCAGAGACATACTTCAAAATCCCCTTACATATAAGTGTCTGTTGGAACATGTGTGTTTAGTTGATGAGTAAAAATGGGGAAAAATTTTCCATAGATGGAAATCTTGTATAATTTTATACATAGAATTCATCAATTTTTACCTTTGGTTGGATAGCAGAAGTGGGCGTAAAAATTTCCTATATGAGGTTTATGTGTAAAATTATACATTAAGCTTATCTAGGAAATTTTTACCTCCATCTTTCTCTCCCAGCCAAACATACCTTAAGAATGGAAATACAGGGACGATATTCTGAACCACTTTGTAAGGGAGTTAGCGGCTCCCTAATACTAATCAACAATCTATTCAGCGTAAAACCCTAAGTTATGTGAGCAAAGATGGGATTAATGTAACAAATTATCATCCTTTAAATATCACATTATGTTTGGTTAAAGGGTAAAAATTGGGAGAAAATTTTCATGGACAAATCCATATGTAATTTTACACATAGAGCTCATTCATGAAAATTTGCACCCTATCTTTACACTCCAACCAAACACACCCATAGAGATATACAACCATTTTTGGACCCTCACCAAACACCTTAAGCTCTAGGACTGTTGACCCTTGACAAGGTATAGGAACTTTTGGTCCTCACTCTCTTCCTTAATTAAATTTAAAGATACGGTATAGTGGGCATGAGTATTTTTGTGCTTCAAGTCTCAAGGACTTTTCACATGTAAGGAAGTGCGCTGGAGATAGTAGTATCATTCTTGGTCTTTAGACTAACAACTTGAACTTTTAGTTTAGGAGAAATTGGTCCTATAGATAGGTAGATTCACCAAAGCCATATATCACAGGGTAGTTACTAGTTTTGTTTATGGGAGAACATGCATGCAGCCAAGCCCATCATATTAACTTACAAGATCAACATTCTCAGGGTTGTCAAAGCCCTCGTCAACAACTGCACGCAACTGAGGGAACTCCTCCATTGCAAACAATATTGGAGCAGTCACAATTCCCTGCAATAATTTTTTGGACCAACAGTGGGTCTCATACAAGTTCAGTACCGAAGAAAAGCTTAAATCAGGTAATGTGAAACAAGAAGATTTAGATGAAAATATGAACACCAAAATGCAGCTACATGAATGAAGAATTGCAGTTCTTATGCCAAAGAGTGAATCACGCATTTGACAAAATTGATCAAGGATTCATATGCTTTCATCGAAATATTTTAAATCACATTCTGAAGTCAAACTCAAGACTGGTGAAATTTAGAATCAGAAGAAATTGGCAAATTACATGGCGAATGTCTGACAAAGAGCCCTTTCCAAGGGAAGCTGATGTGCCTGTGAAATCAAGCACATCATCTATCAACTGAAACGCCAACCCCTGCAAAACAAGAGAAGAGGAAATCAAATTATGCCATCCAGTAAAATTCAACAACATTTACATATATAACAAACACTGGTAGGTTGAAAGATATCAACCAAAATGTTGCATTGTTGCAAGATGAAATGGAGGACACATGTTAAAGGCTCATTGCCATTTCCTTGTTTGTACAAAGACTTAAGTACTATTCTGTTTAAAAGAGAAGCTCAACAAAATAACTGAAAGTGAAAATCTAAGAATATACAAACCAAATTTTTTCCATAGTCAAAAGCAAGTGCTGCAACTTCTGCTGTTTGGCCAGCAAGGATGGCTATTGCCTTGCAACTATTTGAAATCAATGATGCAGTCTTGTAATATGTCTTTTCCATATAATATTCCATACTGAAAATATGAACCATTATTAGAAATCCAATATACCATTAGTTCCCTATATGTCTCAATGGATTCAATGCATTGTTAAGAATTACCCATAACTGTTATTTGTGCAAAAGAAAATCAAATGGACTTTTGTAACTGATACTAATTAACTAATAATTTGTCAGAGACCAACGAGAATTACTAAAGTGTATGAAATAAAAAAAAAATACGTGTGAATTACTAAAGTGTATGAAATAAAAAAATAAATAAATACATGTGTGTGTGGAGAGCGAGAGAGAGGAGCCAGAGAATGCAAATCAGGGGCTGCAGGTAATCAATTGGACCACACACAGCCAGCATAACTAGCTGAGTTGTCTAGGAGAGCCAGGGAATGTGTGAGATTTGATGTGCTAGGATTAGGCCAATATTTGACTTGGGAGAGACTGAGCTGCTCTAAGTGGTCAGAGGTTATCTTTCCCCCTGTATTTCCTTACACCACCAGACTATACCGACTGGATCAGACATGCATTTCAGTAATATACAAGCCTCTACTTTCCATTTCTACTGCTTATATCAGCAGTTGTCTAACAACATAACCAGGAATTTTGTAAGGAAACCATAATTCACTTAAAGTGATACAAATTATGTAAAATAAAGATTAACTTCCTATGTATAGAAAACATAGAACCATACATGTCACCAACACAAAGCATACCTACACCGTTGATCTGATGTCGTAGTCATTTGCATGGTTTCCCCTGTCACAAGATTCTCTACAACTTTTGCCAACAAAGATACAACCTGCAAAGGTACAGTCCAGGCAAAGTTTTTAAGTCCCTAATTATTTCATCATCAAAGAAACTCAGATACATCTTTAGACTTGACTATACAAATTACAAAATATCACTTGGTTGCCTTACCTCTGTGTTTTCCAAAGAAGCCAGAGTAACACAAGCCCTAGAAAGCAAAAAATCTCCAGCCAAGACTGCCAACTGCATCAAAAGTGATACAGAATATTGAAAAACAACCACCTCAAGCAAGCTACACCTACTGTACAAAATATCATTGAACAATGAAGAACAAATGGAAATAATAAGTGGGAAATATGAAAACTACTTAATATACATACCTTATTGCCCATTACAAAATTTAATGAACCAATACCACGCCTGGTGTCTGCATCATCCAAAACATCATCGTGAAGAAGGCTAGCCACCTGTCCCAAATTATGACACCATTAGTTTGATAGAGGTTTTTCCCCATTTTATGGCCGGGTTGGGGGTTCAACATAAAAACAAGCACAAGACTGAGTAAAACTGTACACAAAAATGGTACTTCATTATTATTGGGTACTTAGCAGCTAGTGCACATTGCACAATGACACCAACAACCTCGAACTTTTTCATAGAAGACAGGCAGGAGCAGCTATTTTATATTTGCTCTTAAGATAATTCCATTGTCTTATTAAGGGGAACAAAATAAAAACACAAGAGAAATGGTCACTATATGACTTGAATGCAAAGTTCATGAAGTCTTTAGGCATACAGGTAAAGCAATGAACAGAAGAAGAAATCATTTATATTTGTTCTTAAGATAATCAACACTATCACGAAAGCATCATTTACTCAATAAAGGAAATTTTCTGAAGGACTGACATGGATCATCTCTGTTATTTCAGCTATGCATTGCTGTCTTGAGCGTAGATCAGTTGCCAAATTACCTCCTAGGTCATTAGGAGGAGGTGGTCTGGGTATTGGTAGATTTAATGCTGTTGACATTAACAATAAAACCTGCGGATATAAACACCCATTAACCCATATCCTGTATATGAAAGCATCAACCATGTTAGAAAACATAGTGCTGCAAAATTTACTTTCACCATTCAAGTGAAAAAGTAAATCTAAAACTATGGCAGTAAAGCATCTTGGTCCTAGAAAAACTTAAAAAAAGAAAAATAGAATTGTAGCTTTAGTTTGAAAAAACCCTTGTCCATGACATAGTCCAAACTACTAGTATCCCCATTCACCAACCCCAAGTATTTCCAAATTCCAATGATATGCAAAGATTAAACCAAATACAGAAGCAAACATTTGTGAAAAAGTGATCCACAATCACATTATCAGTTTATGATTAAAAATATTCTTACAGTGGGACGAAATCTTTTTCCTTCCACCCCATTCTGAAGAAGTATTCAGCACCCAAGGCAAGCTTAGGAACCTGTCATATATTACCCAATTTTCACCATCAATTAAGTCTGAACCTTTTTGTTGCTTCCTCCCATACATACATAAATAACAAGCAGCATAATACCTCAGCAACTACCATTGCTCGCAACTTGTTAGCAACAAGTGATAGTTCATCAGCAACCAATGAAAACGGGTCAAGTTCATCCTGACAACAGTATATGTATCTCAGTAGAAAATTAGAAATGAGTAAATAATTGAGAAGTGTAAAATTGAAGAAGAACCTTCCCAATTAAATTATTGTTTTAACGAATAAATTAACCTATATTAGTAAAAAAAGGTTTAGGTTTTCCCTCAGAACATTTATGATTAAGAATACCTCAATAAAGAAATTTATAAATGATGTAGTTTGAAATCTCAAACAAATTCTTAAATTTTGTTCTACAATATACGAGTTTCTATGTAAAGAAAATGAAACATGATAAAGCTTTAAACCTACAAAAATCACAAATCCTCTAAGAAGTGGGATTCAGACCAGTCTGCAGGAGAAAGAACACAGAGAAACTAACCTCAGAAATGGAGCTGCTTTGATGATGGATTTGATGTCTACAACTGTGCAGTGCTGATAGATCCTTTGAAAAAATTAAACTTCTCATAACCTGCATCTCGCAAGAAGCATTTAGAAGCAAATGTTGGACAAAATAATTATTAGAGAAATCATATTTTTTTTTCCAGAAAGTGTTACTTAATAACATTAATACAAATGGTCAGTTTTTAACAGTTTTGGGTCTGATGAATTTTCTTTTTTTATCCGAAAAAAAGAAAAGACACTCTCCCCAAGCAAACTAGTCGGAGGATGAATTCTCAAACAGAAACAAAGTAAAATAACAATTAAACCATTAATGAAATAAAAGTTCTCCTGTTCCTCAGCAAATCTGCCAATGAGAATCCTTGACATGACCATTTCCAGGGCATAATTTTCCTTAGTCATAATATTCTAAAAAGGAACAAATCTAAATCATTAAAATGAAATTTCCAGGACAGGCATGCGTCAGCAATCACTAAAACAGCTTCAATGCAAACACATATCAAACAGAGAAGGAGCTCCTTAGTAGAAGGCATATGCAATCGAAATTGCAGGTTACTCAATCTTATGTGACCATTCCAATGGTTAGATACCACGTTAACTATTTTGCCAAAGCAGATTCAAGGCCAAATACATTATATCTCAGGTTCATAAATTTATTTTGGCACTTACTCATAGTTCAGCAGTTCATAATCCCTTCTTCTTAACATGATATATTGATACACACTGGACTTAATATAGTTTTGGGCTTTCGGCCAATTATTCATTGTTTACATCAAGATCGCTTTCAATGGCTTCACAATTAAAAGAAGCACCAAGTCTAACCCTCCACTGAACCCCCGATTCCTGTAGCACTATACAAAGTTCGCACTGCAGGTTCACGCAAACCAATTCCAAACTACAACAGCGCCAAAAACAATCATCTAGTTATAAATGCATCAATAGTCAATATTAATTCGCCACTGGTCCATCTAATTGAAAGCAAATACCACAAGTAAGCAGACCCAAGTTACGCTTATTGCTTTGTATCCAAACAATTAGGAAGCGCTATAGTTACACTGATCCCAAATGACACGTAGCTGAAATCGTTCCAATTGGGAGAAAATGATTGGATTAAAAGGAACTAACTCCTTTATTAGATCGTAATACAACAAATGGGAACGCAATCTTACGAATTAGACCTTGCAAAACAGTGTGTCGTACCAGTAATAATACTTAATAATAAGTGACAATTACTGAACTGAACATGTGAGGAGACATATTCATACCTTATCAGCATAGCATCTAGGTGACTGGTAATTATGTGAGAAGAGGAATTGGTGATTCTGGTGTCGAACGGACGGAATCGACCGACATTCGTTGAGGGTGCCTCTGAGATTTCTGGAAATACGAGATAGTCCGCGATAGAAAATCATCGTATTCGACGAAATCAAGGTTCACGAAGATGAGGAAGGAAGAGAGTAGTGTAGTTTGTTACTGGGAGCGGTCACAGTCGCGCACACAACCGCCCCTGTTTGTTATTGAAGGGAGGCCGCCGTGATGTGAGTTGTAGCCAATTTAATCAACGGGGTGGGTGACGATGGCAAAGCTCAGCCATATAACCTTTGTTTTTGTATTCACAAATTTTCTTGCGAGAGAAAAATGTGCTTGGCGGCTTTGCTTTGATCCATGAATCATGGACACAATTTAAATGTCATATTTACATGTGGGATGCTTGCTTATGTTGAATCTCATTTATATATATTTAATTTAATTTAAAATTTACTTTCTTTACTCTAATTTAAAAAATCACAATATATATAAGATTATAAAATGAAAATAATATATAACTTTTAAGTTTACAAGAAAATAAAATATAAGTATACCTATTATAAATAATATTTTGAATAATATATTGTTATCTAAAAATTTTATGTATATATGTTAATATATGTGTCATATAATTTTCAACTTTTAGTGTGTCATAATGTCTATATCGTGTTATATCTAATGTCTTTGTAAATAGGTACGCTTCATAGCTTTGATTGAATCTTTGTGCTTGGCCTATAAAGCAAGTTTATTTTCAAAAAAGGTTTAGGAATAAAATTAGACTAAACACCCATTTTCAAGGCTTGGAAATATATTAAGGTTAAATTAGTCTATTAAGATTTATAAGTTTTCATATTAATTCCTTGTGATTTAGAATAAGTGACAAATTGATAATTCCATACTTGCTGGTATAGTATTTTTTTTATTATAAAGAGGAATTAGTTTGTCTCATTTTATAAATCGTGAGGGATCAATATGAACTTTCAAATTCTAAGAAATTAATTTTTGCTAATATATATTTTAGGAATCAAAATACATATTTAATTAGATAATTATTTATTTATATAATTGTTAGTTTAATCGGCTAGAAGAATTGGTACATGTTTGGATACTTCAATTATGAAATGGTTTTAATATAATTTATTTTATTTTAATTGTATAAAAATGATTTTATATGATAAATTACTAAAAAGCGTATGAAATGATTTGTTTATATTATATGTAATATTGGTATTGAGGTTTAATTTGATAAAAGTATCATGATTCTAAATAATCAATAAGCTTCTACCTATAATCAAAAGTTTTAAAAAGTTGCTTATGATTACAAGATGTTTGGGAGTAACCACTCCCATTTTCTATTACCACTCTACATTTATGAGTATTATTTGTATTATTCCTAATATACCCTTGACTTTATTTTAATATTTAGTCTCTTATTTTTACTATTGATGTAATTTACAACTAAAAATAGTAATTTGTGGGACCAAAAAGCATTGAAAGCCCTCTTGAACCATCAAAGTGAAAAATGAATGCAGACTCAATAAATAAGATTGGCTACCCTTTTTGCCAATTTGTCTCAGTCTCTTGCTCAAGTCCCTTTAAACCCTAAAAATTGACCCCAATCCCTTTTTTTCTTCATTTTCAATTGTTTTTTCATGATGCCCCTTTTGCAATTTATTCCAATTTGTGATTTTCTATGACGTTGAATGATCCTTGATGTCAAAATTTGATTTTTTTTTCTCTTTATTGGATTTAAGTTAAACTTTATGGTGTAAGGAAAAAAATTGATTTTTTTGTTAGGTTTGAACTTCGTAGGTGAAGTGGGGCATGAAATTGTCAAGACAGAGGACGTCCTGTAGCTCGTTGTTGATGCGAAGGTCGTTGAGGATGAATGATGTAGTGGGTGAGGGAGGTCGTGCCTAGGGGCATGGTTGTGCACCCGTGTGCGCAGGACATTTATGACAGGGTTGTAGTGTGGTGTAGTTGAGTACAAATGATCTTCTAAAGATGAGAATTGATGGTCCTTCCACTGGATTTGACATTATTGCTCAAAGCCAGCAAGGTGTCATCACCACCATAAAAGACCCTTCTAAAAAGTTCTATGGTCTTGAGTATCATGTACACTAAGGGTATGATTGAGAGGAAGTTGGAGGAGGGAATGGCAAGGAAAGGAAGGGGCATATTCAAAAATGGGTGTTTAGGAATGGTTTATAAGGAGGGAGGGAATGGTTAGGAGGGACAATCAAAGCCACTAAGCCTTTTCAAATAGTAATTTTAGAGCCTCCCAAACTTGGGGGATAAGGAGGGACACTTAACTTTTGGGAGTAATTTTACTATTTTTTCATTTTATAATCTCTTATATATGAAATACATCTTTTATAAAATAAAAGGATAAAAATGGAAAACCAAAGTTATACACCTTTCCATTCCATTCATTTATATTATAAATTCCCAAACAATGGGATAACATCATTCTAGTCATTCTATTCTCTACCTTTCTATTCCATTCCATTAATAACCACTCTTTTCCGTCCATTTTAAATCTCCAATCATAGCCTAAGGTCTGATTGGAAAACAATGGATAAGAAGGAATGACAAGGGAATGAGGGAAAGATTTGTTCAAATTGTGTTTGAGAGAGTTTTATAAGGAGGGAGAGGTGTGACCAAGGAAGGATACCAAAACCCATCCTAGTCATTGTAAACAAAAAATGGTTACCCCTCAAATTAGGAGGTTAGAGACAATTGTTACAAGAGTCCCTACCTTTCTTTCTCAACACTCTTATCATCCATTCCTCTTCTTACCTCTTCTTTCTACTCCATTAATAACATTCCATTCCACTCACTTTAATCTTCCAATTAGGCCTAAGGTATTGATTGCATGTATATACCGTTAGCATTCATGGACCAAACCTGAACACACAATCCCTTGCTAGTGAGTATGAAACAAAAGGAACCATTTTCAAAATTAAAGAATTTTGTTACCCTTATATAATTTTCAAACATAAAATAGTGTTGCTTTCATGTAATGTTACGAATATAACACAAATGCAGCCTTAATCCTTAGATTTTAAAGATACAAAAGTAAAAAGGTGCAGATCATGATATGGTCTATAACATTCCCAAGCACACGTTAAAATGGTTTTAGTTATCCAAAAACAATTTTAAAGATAAATAATGTATTAGGTTTAACTAGAAGTCTTATAAAATTCAATGGTACCAGTACCTTGTAGTCATTTGTGGCTAAAATGTATCGTTGTAATACCACAAATCCATGTGTTCATAGACAAGTCTGGTAACCTTAGGGTCCCTGGGACTCACCTGTGTTGTTAGGATGGCTTGGATGCATATAGTCAGTAAAATGCAAAACTTGCTCTTTCTAACACCGCTATAGCGATCAGCGACCACTATAATGGTCAGGCTGGGTCGGGTTAGACGAGGTCAGTGTTTACCCGCAAATATTGGTTTTCTCTTCAACCACTATAGCGTCATGGACACTATAGCGGTCCCTTGATATCAAAACATGTTCAAAATGATGTATTTTCATTTGATGACCCACCTAACCCTATTTAAACCTTTCCCTATGCATTTTGATCACATGAATCCAAGAACCCTAACTTCTTCTCCTCCTCCCACCTCTTCACTTTCTTCCTCTCTCAATCTTACTTCCTCCAAGCTTCAAGGTGAGAGCTTGTCTATGGTTTATACTATATTCTTCTATTTTCTTCCTTTTCCATGCTATTGGATGTTGTTGTTTTTTATTATTGTCAAGTTTGGGTACCTCCCAATGTTTATAGAGTTATCATAGAGTTGTTATAGATTATTGACGAGTTTTGTTCCTTCTATGGTAGACGTTAATGTCATCCCAGATTCAAGGAGCTCCGTTGGTATTGATACTACTAGTTCCTCCCCTCCAAATGAGTGGTTCAAGCATGTGACCTTTATTTTGGTCATTAGTGATAATTTCTTGGCATGGAAATATTGGATTATGATTTTAGAAACTATTTCATAACTAGTATGGAAAGTATATAAGCTTTGATAGATTTATGTTGAGCCCAAAGTTTATGCTTTCAAATGCAAATCATGAAATGTGTTAGAAAACTTATGAGATCATATTTGTTGTTAAATTGATTTTATGGATAGCTTTGACCATGAGTATGAATATGTAGAGTGACATGACAATGTTTTCAAGTATTATATATTTATGAGATTTTGCTTACAAATTCAAAGTTAGAGCTAGTTATGGAATTTAGAGAGAAATTACTTAGTTTTCAAGCTTTTAGTTTATGCAGTAGCTATAGAGACAGATAATGAGTTAATAGTTAAGATCATTAGTCTTGGTACCAAATTATCCGCTAGAAGATAATCTTGCCCCTATCAAAGTATTCAGGGAATGGAACTTAGTTAAATATCCAATTTGAGACCTTGTTAGGTGCCCTTAGAGATTCAGAGTATACATACATATATCATTATTAAATTTAGAGATTTCTGTTATCTAGTAGTTTACTGTTCTTCATGATTTCCACAAATTACTAGTTTTGGAATATTACAAAATTATGTGACTAAATGCTAAGATTATTTACAGTTAATGCATTCTTTATTATTTTATATTATTATGTATCCTTGGTTGTCCATGTGGGGGTTGCAGGTGAATTTCTCACTTAGTTTAGATAAAACTCCTCTATCTTTTTTTCTCCCTTACAAATACAGCTGTTGCTTAGATCCTCCTTAGCCTCTTCCTTAGCGCCATAGTACTTCAGCTTGGCAAGCTTCACTTAGCAGTGAAGTATTTTGATTTTTGCCATAGAGTGCTCCGGTGATTATGCGAAGGTCCAGACCATGCATGATACTATATTTTGACACCATGATTTAGATTTGTTATGTATCCATGATTTTATAGTTTTCATGGTTTTGAATAGAACAACTCAGTATATTTCATATTATGATTTCAGATTAAGACTTGATAGCTTTGTTGCGTCTACTATCAAAATAGTCTAAGCTCCTTATTTGTAGTATAAGGTAACTTGGTCATTCTTCCTTAGGACACACATGTTATGTTATCAAACTAAAATTGCTAAATAACAACAAAGGGGGGGGAATTTATGATTTAGAATACAAAAGTTATAGTGAATAATAAATAACATAAGATGTAATGATCAAAGAATCAATCCAGACATCACAATCATTGGTAAAATTCATACAGTTAAAAGAGTTATCATAGATGCTACTCTCAATCCAAATCAACTATATAATCATATAGTTTTCACTCAACAATCCTTAAATCACTATCGCAATCCAAATGAATGTCGAATTATTTGCAGTTAGATTAAACAGATAACCAATCTTATTTAGCCTTACTTTAATTCCAATAACGAATTCATTATATAATTAGATATAATTCAAACATAATCATGTTCAATTACTGAATCCATAATCAAAACTAAAGTTTAAAGAAAAGCATGCATACAAAGATGAGATTTATACAACAGTAATTCAAACCAATTATCTATGATGTCAAGGATTGAAAAGAGTTTAGCCTTCATGGATATCTCCATTGAAAGCTTTCTATATGAACACCTTAGATACAAAAGAAAAAAATGAGAAGACAAGTAGAGAGAGATGAGAGATTCTGATGTGCTCTTTGAATGAACACCTTAGGCTTAATAGAAAACGAAAGATAAGATAAAGCTTGAAATCTGAAAATTAAGATTTCCCCCAATCAAAAGTGTCCCTTCGGATTACATTTTATCCAAATGTTATCTATCAAAATAATTCCAGATTTCAGAAATCTGATCAGGATAAGATAATCCTCTTTGGATAAGCTTTCCATAGACATATTATATGACTTATTTGGACAGAAATGAGTGAGATATGCCCAATTATGTGAGGAAAGGTCTTGGACCCGTGTCAGCACGGGCTCTGCAACTTTGCAGCCCAATTAGGCCATGAATCGGCCGAATTTGATGAAGCTTATGAAACCCAAAATTGTAGATTCGGTCTTAGCTTTCAGAAAACACCAAAATCACAAAAATCCAATGTCTATAGAGCCCAAAATGATCTGTGCAACATGGAAAGGTCATAGTGAGTGTAAAATCCGAGATTAACCAAGTTTTAACAATTAAATCCAATGAGACCCAATAATGCAAAACTCAATCAAATCATCAAAATTAAACATATGTAGAAACCAATTAGGCTAAGTATGCAACCATAATAGATGCCTTAAAATTTCTCTATCAGACAGTTATGAAGTGGAATTATACATGTTGATTTCATTCAAAATATAAGTTTGTTTAGACTTGAAAAATGGAATTTATGTTTGAATTGCGCATTTAGTACAACTTAGAAACTATGAGGCTTACGTGGGATAAGATTCTTATGAGCACGTTCCCAAATCCGGTTATGACAAAGTGGTATCAGAGTCAAAGATTTTCCCTGATGTCATGGAGCAAACGTCCATAAGTAACATGGCATTCAGGTAAATGGAAGTTTGCCCATTTGCATTAACGAAGTGTTGCTTGATACAGTTAGCAATGGTTAGTCATGTCTAGGTTTAGATAGAGTCTTGTCTTTTTTTCATGCTTAGCATCTTATCCCATATGTTCATCTTCCTTCAAATTCATAATGCCACCTTTGTGATGCACTCCTATACACCGCCATCGTAGCAGTGGCTTTTCCAAGGAGTGCCGCTTCAAAGTTCTAGAGCAGGTGTTGGCTACCCTTTCTAAAGTGTTGGCTAGGCAGGTTGAGGCCGACATGTACCACCTCGGCTGGCAGTTTTCGAATACCAAACGATTTATGATGCGAACCCGTGGATTATCAAAACCTAGAAACCCCAATATATAATTGATATGGAAGGCATGATTGAAAACCAAATAAAATAACACAAGGGAATTACTCTACCTTGTAATCTTCTATTTAGCTTTCTGATACAACAAGTTAAGGGAATCACTCAACCTCACTTGTACGCACAAAGTTTCTTAAAAGAAACAATAGGATTTCATTCAAAACAAAATTGAAAAGTGGGTACCAAGTTTGAAGGTATTTATACCTCTTATTTAGGTTAAACTTATTTCCTAATCCTACTAGACTAGGCTCAAATTACTATACTAACAATTGAGCTAACAAACATAAAAATAAAATAAGTCTTGAAACATTTTAAAATAAATCAACTTGGCCCAACATGGCCGAATATTGTCAATGCAAATGCACTAATAAGAATATTTTAGGCGCTCATAATTGTCAGGAGGAGTCTTGGCTAATTCTTGATGCATCTCTTCAACAAATGCTGCTCATAATTGTCAATAGGTCCCATAGACATGCTACAATGCTACTCATAATTCTTGATGCATCTCTTCAACAAATGCTACTCACAATTGTCAATTCTCTTAACTGATTTTAAGAGAGGACTAAAATATTTTGGAGTTATATATGTGAATGTTTTAGTTTTTATGATTTCAAATATTATGTTTTAAATAGAGAAATGAGTATTGATTTAGAAGAAAATCTTATTTTAAATATGAAATTATACTATTTTATGCATTTAGAGGCACGTCACCAATAGGCTTACGTGATGAGATTCCACGTGCCCACATTTCCAGTTGGGTCATGGCAAAAGTGAGAAAGAAAAAAGAAATATTTTGTGGGGCTATAATTATATAGTTTCAAATTGTAGCTAACTTGGAACAATGATCATAATTTCAATGCTAGGGTTTCTCCTTCTTGTTTTTTTTTTGGTACTTCTCCTTCTTGTTTTAATTTTGAGATTGGTGATAAAATGGTATATAGGCTAAAAAATATTAGAAATATATGACACAATCAGTAAATATATTGCTACTTAAACCAAAAAATTTAAGTATGTTAATCAAAAGGCTTAAATATGTCTTCAGTCCTTATAAATATTTCATAGGTCATTTTTTTAGTCCTGCTAAATTTTTTTGTTGATTTTAATCCCTTATTTAATTTTTCTAATATCATATTTTTTTTTTACTACTGTTAGTTTGTTCTATTAAGTGACAATACTAATAAAGATCAAAGAAAGGTTTTTGAATATTCATAGATAGAAAAAACTAAGTTTTGTTAATTTTAAGGGTTAAATGGATGTTGTAAATTACTTTTAAAGACCTAAACAGAGAGTGCATAAAGACCAAAATGATTATATATATATATATATATTAGAAGAATAAGAGACTAAAAATCAACAAAAAATTTTAGAATGAGTAAAACCAAAATAATCGAAGCTAAAATATATTTAAACCTAAAAAATTATGAGTAATTAAAATCGACTATTCCTTATAGTTTATGGTTTTTTGGACGGGAGTGCTCCTAATTTAGATTTATTGTGTTTCAGTCTGCATGCCAAAAGGCTTTAATTGCATACTTGCTGATGCGAATTTGGCTCTTTTAAAATAACATGATGATAAACTGTAAAATAAGATTTAATTATTTTTAAATTATTTAATAAAATTCACACTTAATGAAATTAGGAGCCAAACGCTGCAAATGCATTATCACCTTAGGGCAAAAGCAATTATGCAATCCCACGATCAATTATGCACTTGTCACTCCAAATTTACAAGTTATCATTGTCCGAAGAGAATTTGCAACGTGTCATCAGGAAATCCATGGTATCTGTCAACTAATATAGCGACCCCTCACCCCCACGCCTTTTCCATTCAAATCATCAATTATGCGAGAAACCTTATATATTTTCCCGAAAAATTCCTATATATATAGACACGATTCTAATAATTTATTCTTAATAATATTAATAAAAAAATAATAGAATTTATCAATAAGTGAGTATATATTAAATAAATTTTATAAATTTTATTTTTATTATGAGTATGTCTAAATATAAGAGTGAAGAGTCATGTCCCGTTGGAGTGGCCATGATCCCTTAAATTTTTAATTTCAATATAAATTTTATATCTATATATATTTTGTCCCTACTAAAATTATTTTATGGTAATTAAAAGAATTTATAGATTGATGGATTATTATTTTTAGAAGAAATTAGATGAGTTTAATATTTTAATAGTTCAATTTTATCACTCTTTTTTATTATTTATTTCTATCCAAATCAGAAAATAAAATTTAAATATTTGTGATCAATTATTTTAAATTTTTTTTAGTTAAGTAAAAAATTTTAATTTTTATATGTAAGTTATCTTTTGGTACTGGCCATCCCTAAAGATAGGATCTAGCTCTGTCCTGATCTAAATGTAATATATTATATTAGATTTGTATCAAATATCAATCTAAAAATATCTCAGTCTTCCCATTTTTCATCACTCGGAGATCAATTGAATATCAAGGATCTAAAACTAATCCATTGAACAGGTTAGGTAAAATTTTAATTAAATTCCTAATGAAATATAATTGGTATATACTAAAATATATATTTATATAAATATATAAAAATTATTTAGATATTTTAATCTTTTAAAATTTTTTTTAATATATTAGTTTAATTTATGTATTGTAAATATCAAATACAAATATTTTTATTCTATATATTTCTCGTACAAAGGCTAACATAACACCGTAAAGCGGAGAAAAATGAATAATAGAAAGCTGAAGGTTCAAAATTAGAATGAGACAAAATGTATAATGGTAGGACCATGAAATCTAAAAGGCATGCATCTCATTAGCTAAGATATTTGCTAAGTGATAAGGCTATCTTCTCCTCTCAGATCAAATGCCTTGTAGTTGTAGATGAGTGATGGTTCTCCACCTACAGTAGTAACAAAGAGTGATCATTAAGAGGAAGACATCTCCACCTACAGCCGTGAGAAGCAGGCATAGAGCAGCGCTTGAGGACAAGCGCGGGTGCGGTGCAGCAGCAAATGTAGAAGACACAAGGAGCGACTTTGTTGTAATTTTTCTCTCTTTAGCTACAACCTAGTACAAAACAACTAGAGGCCCTCCCCTTTGTATTTCTATGTTGAATCTCATTAGTTTCGTTTTGCTCTACTCACCGCCTGACTGTTTGTCTTTTAAAAGAAAAAAGAAAAATTATAGAATCGCTTAACCATTATGACCGGTCTGATTCGTCAGTTTTTTCAATTTCCAGCCGGTTTTGTAATGATTTTTGAGGTTGGTTTCTATGGGCCACCTGGACCAAATACAATACCGGTTCTCAGTTCAACTAGTCAAACCGGCTGACCCAGTCTGATTTTCAGAACATTGAATGTATTACGGAAGCTCAACCGCAATCAAAGCCACTTCTTGTATATGCGGCACAACATGTCACGTGCCTTTATAAGCACAAGAAGTCCAAGCAAGCAGTGTCCAAAATCAAACCAGGCATTTTACCCAAAAAAAAAAAATCAAACCGGGCATCGTTTCCTCCCAGTAGTAGTATCTCAAGCTAGTAGCAAGCAATATTCACTGAATTCAGATCCAAGACACAAACCATCAAGCTAAGCACCATTCAACATTCAAACCATGTCCCCCTTCCTCCTTTTCTCCCTAATCCCTCTCGTTTTCCTTGTCTCTCTGAAGCACTTGTTCCAATCAAGAACACTCAAAAAACTTCCACCAGGTCCACCTTATCTTCCCATAATAGGGAACCTCCACCAACTCAAACAACCCTTCCACCGCACCTACCACACCCTATCACAAAAATATGGCCAAGTCTTCTCCCTCTGGTTCGGATCCCGCCTCGTGGTTGTCGTTTCATCACCATCCGCGGCACAAGAATGCTTCTCCAAAAACGACATCGTTTTAGCAAACCGGCCTCACTTTCTCATAGGCAAGTACATTGGCTACAACTGCACAACGCTTGTGCTGTCCCCCTATGGTGACCACTGGCGCAACCTTCGCCGCATCGTGTCGCTCGAAGTTCTCTCATCGCACCGTCTCAACACTTCCTTGGAAATCCGAAGGGACGAGATCATGAGGCTTGTACAAAAGCTTGCTCGGGAATCTTCCAATGACTTTTCAAAGGTGGAGCTTAAGTCTAAGTTCTCGGAGATGACTTTTAACACTATAATGAGAATGGTTTCGGGAAAGAGGTACTACGGTGATGATTGTGATGTGACTGATGTGGAGGAAGCAAGGCAATTCAGAGAGATTATCAGGGAGTTAGTGACTTTGGGAGGAGCAAACAACCCTGGAGACTTCGTAGCTGTACTAAGGTGGTTTGATTTTGATGATTTGGAGAAGAGGTTGAAGAGGATTAGTAAGAGAACCGATTCGTTCATGCAAGGACTCATTGATGAGCATCGCAATGGGAAGAACAAGTCCAACACCATGATAGACCATCTCTTAAGTCAACAAGAATCGCAGCCTGAATACTATACGGATCAAATCATCAAAGGACTAATTCTGGTACGTTTTTATATATCCTTCTTCCTCGATCTATATTTTTTTTTTAATTTATAGCTAGTGCCGTGTTAGTGTGAGGCCGTGAGCGATTACCCCCCCCCTTCTTCTCTCACTCATCTTTTAGCTTCCATCTTTGAGGTGTGCTGAAGCTCCCAACTTCGTGTTTAAGATGAGGATGAGGAGTTTGTGATAAAATGTCAAATCGATACAACAGGAAAAATATTGTGGACCCATCATAATCAAATCATTATATTTTGAATAAAGTCGTGGAATTCACTTTTACTATGAGTTTACTTAATGAGTTATCTATTTGTACAATAATCTTTATCTTTATGTCAAATATAATAATAATAATAATAATAATAATAATAATAATAATATACATGAAAAGAAGGCAAACATGGAGTGCTGGTGCGAAGTCGACATAGCACTCATTTTGGCCCAGACGACTGACTAGCTAGTGAGTCTCCAGTTGACCTTTGTGAGTCTCCAACATTGTCGTATACATGCACATAAACACGTTATATTTGCGAAGAATTTTATATCTATAAATTTAACATATGAAATGCTAGAATGTTTATTAATTTGGGGTGGGGGGAGGGGGTGCATTATGCTATCATGCAACAATGCAATTTTTTTTTACATTTATTTGTTCTATGGTGGGGCACTTTGATTTTCCGGTCCTCTAGATTACTGACTGGTAAGCCCGAGAGCAAGGAAAGTAGCACAAACTGCAAAGTTAATTATTCTACATAACAGTAGTGACATTTGTAACGATTTCCACCGAGATAATGTAATACAAAGCAGTCTAGAAGTACTTATCAAAAGGTGGAGAATTGAATCGGATATATATCCACTGCATCTATCAGGGAGTAGATTACCAACTGCATTAAAATATATCAAAATATAATAGTAATTAATTTCTTATAAAGCAACTTATAAATATGATTTTCCTTTTGGTTATTCTTTGTATATTGATAGTGCATTTTGGGCTTTGCAGGTCATGCTGCTTGCAGGAACAGACACATCAGCTTTAACTCTAGAATGGGCGTTGTCTAACTTATTAAATCATCCAGAAATACTAGAGAAGGCACAGAAAGAATTGGACACTGTGATTGGACAAGATTGCCTTCTAGATGAGCCTGACATTTCAAAACTTTCTTACCTTCAAAGCATTGTTTATGAGACACTTCGGTTACATCCTGTCGCTCCATTATTGCTTCCTCATCTGTCTTCAGAAGATTGCACCATAGATCAATATAAGGTACCACCAAACACCATTGTGTTGGTTAATGCTTGGGCCATTCATAGAGATCCTACGGTGTGGACTGACCCAACATACTTTAAGCCCGAGAGGTTTGAGAAAGAAGGCGAAACAAACAAGCTACTTACATTTGGGATAGGGAGAAGAGCTTGTCCTGGAGCAAACTTGGCTCAACGCACAGTGAGCTTGACATTGGGCTTGTTGATTCAATGTTTTGAGTGGAAACGAACAACAGATGGAGAAATTGATATGACAGAAGGAAAAGGGCTCACCACTCCAAGGAAAGTTCCCTTAGAAGCCATGTGTAAAGTGCGCCAGCCATTTGCAGTCAAGAATATTTTCTAACTTTGGGAGCTATTGATTCGATGCATCCCTGTAGTATTTTAGTAACATTATTTTATTTCAAAGTTAAAGGTTTAAATTTAGTTGGTTATTATTACTATTAAATCCATTAGATTAGTATTTGCTTAGTCTTTTAATTATGCTGATACAAGGTTTTAATCAATTTATATATGGTCTTCACGTCTTCCAAACTATGTTTTTTTTTCCAACAATATGAAATATCTACAATATGCTTTTGACCTAGTCAGCAGGTCTAGCCTTTTAATGACGTTGGGCCATGCCTCCTTATTCTAAATTGGTTGGTTTTATATGCTTTGATTTTGGGATTTTGCCTGTGCACATTTTGGTAGTGCTTATTTTCCGTTGGGCAATTTGGAGTATATATATTCCTTTCATGCAACATTTTTAAAGAGATTGTTTTACGAGAAGAGATAAAGTTCACACACTATTTTATCACTTCGTCAAAATTCTCTTATTTAATAACATTGAGCAATCCAAGAGATTTGTTCCTATAGCCTCACTAGTTCAAGTATAGAGTTAATGAAATGTGACTGTTGGATCCTGGAGTATTAGCGTGAAAATCATTTATTTCAACCTTTAAGCTCGTGGTGGTGAAATACTCTTAATAAGTCCAATACCTAGCCGCCTCACCATTAATCACAATATGCCATCTATTTTTGTTCTTTATTATTTATTTATTTGATTCTTCATTATGTATTCTTGTATTTGAATTGATTTATTATTTGTAATTAATTTAGTCTTGCTTCTTTGAATCTATCCTCTATCTCATTGTTTTTTAACTCCGTCAAAAGAAGCTTCTAAGGTTGCTATTATTAATACCTTTGAAAAGGAAAAAAAAAAGGGACAAAAGGATTCTTAGAAAGCAAGAAGAAGATGATGGAGAAGGCAAAGGAATTAGCGCAACTATGCTAAGATGATTTAGAAGCTCAAAGACATATGGTCAATCTAATAGGTAAGTTTTATATTTCTGAAAAGTATAGACACCATACTACTCAATGTAGATACAAGAATAAAATTAATTTTGTGGAAGTCACTATTGAAAATAATTTTTTAATAGAGAAAAAATATTGGGTGGTAGACTTTGCAGTTACTAGCATATTTATCCAAACAAAAATGCTTTTTACCTCCTACAATGATGTGGGAGATGTAATATCCTAAAAATTATTTTAAAAATTTTATTTGAACTTAATTAGTTAGAATTTCACGATTTTGATAGGGTTAGTTGAGATGAGAACGACTTGATAATGATGAACTAAAAAAAAATAAATAGTAATCATGCAGGCCCCATAGGCCCCCCCAAAACCCCAAAATTGGGATTCTGAAATCCGAGATTGAGAAAATATATGATTAATGTTAGAAATGGTTAAGAATGAAGATTTTAGACCTGGAATTAAATTTCAAGTAATATCTATTTTACAGATACGATATTTTACCCGTTTGGTAAAATTGTAGTGTGTAATTTCTTACACTGTATGAGACTTGTAGTACAAATTGGACACTTTACTAGACAAGTGTGTGGCTTAGAAGAAGCCACACCATTGCCTTTATGATTAACCAATAAGAATTTCACAAAATTACAATATTTATCTTCAAAGAAAACATTTTCATAATTAATTAATGACATTATCTTCAAATAATAAATAAAAATCAAAACTCCTTATGAGCTATGGAAGGGTAGAAAACCCAACATATCATGTTTCGATATCTTTGGTTCATCTTGTTTTATTCTTAACACCAAGGACAAACTTACAAAGTTTGGTCCTAAATCTAATGATGAAATTTTCTTAGGATACTTTTCAGTCCTAAAAGCTTACAGGGTGTATAACAAGAGAATACTATAGTGGTCTAAGATTACCCAAATGGCCAACCCCCCACATTGTGACCGCTATAGCGGTCTTGGACAATTATAGCGATGACATTTCACTAAAACTTAGGTAATATCCTCATTTATTTTACTCTCCATTAACTTTAAAACATAAATGTAAATAAGGAAGTATCCCCCATCTAGATTCAAATAAAATATTATAAAAATTAAAATCCCAACAAATTCAAATCCAAATTTTGGGTTTTAGCTCAAATTCAGGAATTTTTTAAGACTTTATAAACCTTGGGCTAAAAACGAAATGTTTAAAAATTTCATAAAATTTATTAAACATCGTTCTTTAACTTATTTTCCTTTTGGAAATAATTACGGACTTTTGATCCTAAAAAGTAGTTCTATCATATAACCCTCCAAAGGAGATGTAGGGTTAGACTTAATGAAATTTAGGACTTCGAGTGACAAATAAAGGTAACTGGCACCCTTCCTAGTACAACAAATTTTCTAACCTTTTTATTTTAAACTAGGGTATTACTTTCTTTCCACCTCAAAAGATTTGGCCCCCAAATCTAAACTAATGTAACTAAAAGATTAAGGAGATGGAAAACTTAACCCACATAAGGCTTCAAGGATGGGCCTGAATGCCCTGGAACACTTTGACGTGATACTCTGACTATATTAGCTGATACTCTAAGAGACAATGTTGTGCAGCCATCGCTCGTTACTCTGAGTTGAGGATGTCAATTGTCACATATGGGTGGCTCCGCCTGAAGGGCAACCCTTTCCCATCAAGCGACAACCTTCTACCATGACACTTACACTGGGAGCTCCACCTATAAAGGCCCTTTCCATAGTGCAAGTCCTAGATGGGCATCTATGCTTTATCACCCCGTGTGCGTCTATGCTCTCCAAGATGGGGGCTAAACGTCACTTGCATCCTTACTCTGGTCCTCTTTATCTTATGTCTGAAATCAACTAATACCCGGACTCCTAGTCCTCGGTTCTAAACTTTCTTACTCCCTATACGTGTGTTATTGATGGAAATCTAACTACTCTATTCATATGCATGGAAAAAAAGGCAAAAAGCAACCATGTGTCTATACTCTTAGCATGCATAAGCTGCACATCACAAACATCATTAACTAACTTTTCTTGCGCTTAACCTCCTAATCTCGAATGTGCAAGCATACTATCATACAAACACATGAGATTGTATTTCATGTTACATAACTTTTTAACAACATTTCATCATAAATCAAACTATTGGCTATGGGCATAAAACAAATTGTCTAAAAAGTTTGTACCTTAATATCTTAAATCTCATTCAAGTAAAACATGTGTTCTAAATTCTCTTTTTTTTTTCCTTCATAAAACAAACTAATTATGGTAATATAGGGTTAACTAAACTCCTTTGAGAAAATCCTTTCATCTAGAATTTGCAAAACTTTGGCCAAGAGCCAAGTATTCATAAAACTTCTTTCAAAGGCACTAACAAAGTCCTCAAATCACATGTCAAGCTTATAAAACATAACAACATGATAGCACTCAAGGAAATTGGATCTCACTAACATGAACTTTCAACATCATGGGAAGCTATGCTACCCTTTGTTCCAAAAGGCATGTTAGAATGAGCATGCACATACATGAAACGATGCATATACTTAACCAACATAGACATGTCATTCATGCACTCTAGTTCGTTCAAGCTATTAGAAATTCAACGCCTTCGAATGAACCTAGGGAATCTAAATACTAAAGTTTTAATTATCATTTAGCACATGCATACCACTCGTGTTGATCATTATTAAGCTAGTAAAACTACATGATTTCTAACACACTTATCTTATGCTCATGTTTGGAAAAGAACAACAAACAGTAGTCGAAGCAATCGATGGTATTAACATGCACAATGATTCGAATAAATGTTCAAATCTTATCTAATATTTACACCATGTAGTCAGCCTATTTTACATGCATGTTACACTTATGCATGCCATGTAGAAGCACAAATCTAAACATAAATTATGCAAGTATGCATCTTTAGAAACATAACATGCAAGATGCTCGTGGCCTCCAAGATTACTTCAAATAACTTAACGCATTAGAAACAAAGCATCAATCCTACATCATGCCTATATGCATGATTCGTGCACTCATCGGATCCTATCCTCTAACTTTAGGTCATTATCATGTGAACTCTCTTCCTCTAGGGTCTTCTACATGCCTTTAGATTAGGTGTGGCCAACCGGTCCGCATTGAACTCTACCATTTTGGCTGGCTACAACCTTGACCCCTTGGTTAGGTGATAGTGGGACATGTCGGGGGAAGGCACTGAGAGGGGTGGCCCCAACGTACCCATGGCTAACCTCTATCTAAGCTAGTTGTTCCTACTTGTGCTCCCTTTTAATGCGCTCTAGCCTAGACGTGCTCACTGACTATCTTTGATAGGTTTGAAATGGCCTTGAGGTGCCATACACAACTGATAGACAAATTGACATGGTGCTATTGTGGTGATTAATGAATGGCATAACTTAATCGAGAGGATGGGGAAAAGCATAAGATTGGATCAAGAGCTCCAAGAATGACATAGACTCTTACTGAACCTAAACATGACTGACTCTTCTTAAAGGCCTCATCAAGTAATGCTTAGTTAATGCAAATGGGCACGCTTCCATTTACATATACGCCATGCTACTTGTGGACACTTACTCCAGTGACATGCAGGGAAACCTATGGCTCTATACCACTTTGTCACAACCCGATTTGGATCGTGACCGCACGTGAGGATTCCTGTCCCTATGTAAACCTCATGATTGTTGCATCATACTATATGCATATGTTATTCATAAAATCTATTTTAAATCATAAATCAAATCTCATATTAAACTCAAAATAAACCTGAATAGCTCTTTTCTCATGAATAAAATTTGAAACTTGTAGCTTGGTATAATTCAAATGAGTTGCTCATATTCAAAATAAACTATATTCATGTAAATACAATATAAGTCTAAATCATGATGCAAAACATGCATATAACTCTATAGTCCGGACCCTCCCGCATCGACATGGAGCACTCTAAGAACAACAAATGGGCACTTCACTCTGAAGTGAGGCTCACCATCTAGCATTTTTACAACTAGAGAGGGTGTAGGAAGGACCCACAACTGCTATTATATCTGTAATGAGAGAAAGAAGAAGGGTGAGTTTCATCTAAAACTGTGAGTGAATTCTCACTTGTAACCCCTTCATGGGACAACAACAACAGGATACATGAAAACATAATGACAACAATAAAGATAACAATAATAAGAAAAGTACAAATGATAATAATAAAACAAGCTCGAAAGCATTCTTCATATTTACGTACATACATATTGAATTAATCATGAATTTCGTCTATATCATAAGTACCGGTATTTTGAACATGATAATTGTATACGTAAATATAATAACTGTTTCTATCATCGAAAAGTAATGCTCAATGTAACATCCCCTGACTTTATGGATCGACTATCCCCAAACTAACGGTCTTTTCAGCATGCTTTGTCCTCACTCACACGCTTCCTAGAACACTTCCCAAGAGGTCAACCATCCCAAAATTACTCCAAGTCAAGCACGCTTAACCATGGAGTTCTTTAGTGATGGACTACCAAAAAGAAGATGCATCTTGTTGGTATAGGTAGTACAAATCAATTCATATAAGCCCTCCTTAACTGTATAGTCCTATACCTACACAGTCTCAGGATCCCTTTCATTCAGGTGTGTAATCAGTTCATTCATATACCCCTCCGCTTAGAGGCCTTACCAGGAGCCGCTCCTTGTCCGTGCCTTTTTGCATCGCGATCACTCCTTGCCTTATCACTGGACATTACATGCCCACCACTTCCACTTGGTTCGTCCCCGAACTACATTGTCCGGGAGAGGTGAGACTTGATACCATTTGTAACATCCCTACCGCTTTATGGATTGACGATTGTCCCCACAAACCAACACGGGTCTTTTCAGCGTGCTTTGTCCTCACTCACACGCTTCCTGAGAAAACTTCCCAGGAGGTCACCCATTCCAAAATTACTCCAAGTCAAGCACGCTTAACCATGGAGTTCTTTAGTGATGGGCTACCAAAAAGAAGATGCATCTTGCCGGTATAGGTAGTACAAATCAATTCATATAAGCCATCCTTAACTCTATAGCCCATCCTACACAGTCTCAGGATCCTCTCATTCAGGTGTGTAATTGGTTCATTCATGTACCCTTCCGCTTAGAGGCCTTACTGAGGAGCCGCTCCTTGTCGTGCTTTCTTGCACCTCGATTACTCCTTGCCTCGTCACCAGGCGTTACACTCAGCCCTTGGCAAACATGAGCTTCTATATAATCTTACGGTTCTTGGTGCCCGTCCCCAGCGACAAGATATGAGCACCTAACTAGGTCCTATTTTCTAGAGTTACTCCATGGCCGTTTTCATAATATGGCCTCTATGGTTATTTAATGATATTGCCTCCATGGCTATTTTCATAATATGGCCTCCATAGCTGTTTCATTATATTACTTCCATGGAGGTTTAATGATATGGCCTCCATGATTGTTTTCATAATATTGCCTCTATGGCTGTTTTCATAATATTGCCTCTATGGCGTTTCATAATATTCATCATACATAACTCAACTTGGAAATAAATAAAAACAACAGGAAACTCATAGTACTTTGAATCCGTGTAACTCTAATAGTTTGACTTTAGCATAACTATGGCTATGAAACCATGTCCAAGGGATTACTCACTTGTAGATATTGTGGTTTCAAGGGCCACAAAGTATGTAGCCGCAAACGTCATGAATCATATGAAGATTCATACAATAAAATTATTTCAATTAAATTTCTAAACCATGTGTCAAGCTCATATACTTTTCATAAACTACATAATTCTAATATCATACTTTTATCTCTAACTCATGCTTAATAATCATCATGCATAAATATACTCATAATGATGAAAGCGTTAACTCACTGTCTAGTCTTTGAATCATGAAAACCAATCTTTTCTTAATCCTATAACTGGGCTCTACTCTTGAGTTTATGAAAATCATGAAATCTTTAATTATAAACATATTCATACTCTAGCTCTTTTACAAAAATCATTTAGTGATAAATGGTCCCATGAGTTTCTTGAAACATATATTTCATGCTATTTCAAGACTGAAATTTTTGTAAACTTAATAGATTAACAATAATCTCTAAACTCTTTGAGATGTTTTCTAAAATCATGCATATATGCCTCATTTTAATGAAAATAAATCTAATGATTAACATAGAAATCATAAGATTGAACCCACTCACCTGGAGGAGAGGAAGTGATGGTGTCAACATCAACGAGCTCTGAGGAGGATGGATGACTTCAATATCTGCCATTGAAGCCACAATACTCTAGATTAAACTCTAACAATCTTTGGAGAGCTTTAATCTAAATCCAATAACATTGGGGGAGTACCCTACTTGACAACAATGGAGAACAATAACAACCCAAACTTAAGAACATGGAATGGAGAGGAAGAGGATGACAAAAACCCATAAAATCTTACCCTTGATCTCTTAGAAGAAGAAGGATTAGAGGTTGGATTGAGTGGAGGAGAGTGGGAAGGGTTTGGAAAAGAAAGGTTTTGATTTTGGGATGAAAAATCATGAGTTTGGGGTATATAAAGGGGGTAGGGGATCACTTAAGTAAAACGGTATCATTTGACATTGTTTCTGCCTTATGACACCACTATAGCGGTCAAGCTCACTTCACCCCCTCTGGAAACACTTATGACCGCTATAACGGTCCTGGACTACTATAGTGGTCTATAAACCGCCAAACGGTCAACCCTCCACACTGTGACGTTATAGAGATCTTGGATCGCTATGGTCACAGTTCACCAAACTTAGGTAAGAAGGTCTTTCAGGCATCTGAGTTATCTCAATACTCACTTATTTACTTTTCTTAATTATAAGTTAATGTCCTCATTCATTTTACTCTCCATTAACTTTAAAACATAAATATAAATAAAGAAGTAGTCCCCATTTGGATTGAAATAAAATATCATAAAAATTAAAATCCCAACAAATCAAAATCCAAATTTTGGGTTTTAGTTTAAATTTGAGAATTTTTTAAGACTTTATAAACTTGAGGGCTGAAAATGAAATGTTTAAAGGTTTCATAATGTGAATATTATATTGTAGGTTTTGATGATACCAAAAAGCAAATGACAAAAAGGTGGAAACATAAAAGCATGAAGTTTCTTGAAGATGAGCAAGTCAAATGATGAAGTCAAATGGTTAGAATAATTAGGACTTAGATTAATTTGTTAAAAGGTTTTTATTTAATAAGTTTATATAGCCCTTGTTGAGTTAATCAAAGTTTTAAAGTTGGGTTCAACCTTTTCTTTAACCAAGTTCTTGTTGGAAAAATATAGAATAAGTCTGATCATAAGGAAAATTTGATTTGAAAGGATTTAATTATTTTTAATGAACACTTTGATTTAATTTGTGAAAATATGTGTTTGATTTGAAAGGAAATGTTTCAAAGATATTTAAAAATGTTTTCAGAATGAAAGAGTGACTTAAAGTATGTTAAAACTTTAATTTTTCAATTTCTAGAATTGTTATAATCGATTACCATGTTGTTCATGTACACAAAAGCTGAAATTTGATCATTGTAATCGATTACACATACCATGTAATTGATTACCAAAACTTGACTGTTGCCAAAATTTGAAATTTGAACTATGTAATCGAACAACAGAAATATTCAAATGTGTGTGTTTTGAAGAGACACATTTTTGGGATTAATCCTAAATGGTCTACACATTTTTTTTGTCTATATATACCCACCATTTAACACATTTTATGACCAAAAAAACATATTGCAAAGATCATTTTAACAATCATTCTCATCCATCAATTATTTGTTGAATACTTGGCAAAATACATTTATTCTTGAAAAACCTTCTAGTGCTTCAATTTATAATATTTCCTCTAGTTAGAGAGTAAATTCTTGTTTGTTAAGATTGTGTAAAGGGTGAGGCATTCTATTGTTAGAACAAAGTGTGATATCTCTTGGTTCTTGAGAGACTCAAACACAAAAGGTGAGGGATCCCAAGTTGTAAGAATGCTATTTAATTGTAAAGAATTCAAAGTTAGTGAAACTCTTAAGCGGGTTGCTTGGGGATTAGATGTAGGTCATAAGAGGTGATAACCAGTATAAAATGAGTTTTCATTTTCTCTCCTTTATCTCTTTACATTTATTGCAAGTTTACCTTTCATTATCTTGTTCATCTATATAGTTAGAACTCTTCATCACTTGCATTTTCATCTTTTCAATCAAGTTTTCGATTCATTCTCTTAAATATCATTGGAAAATGGATTAGAGTGTGTTAATTAGGAAAAAGTTTAAGAACTCAATTCACCCTCTTGAGTTCATTGAGGCCACTTGTATAACACATAAAATTCATTACAAATGGTTCTTTAACTTATTTTCCTTTTGGGAACAATTATGAGGGACTTTGGTCGAGAAAAGTAGTTCTATCATATAGTCTTCCAAGGAGGTGTATGATTCAGACTTAGTGAAATTCATGACTAGAGTGACAGATAAGGGTAACTAGCACCCTTCCTAGTAAAAAAAAATTTTTAACCTTTTTTTTATTTAAAACTAGGGTATTATAGGACAATAATGTTGGATTGATATTAGTTATTGCTTCATAGGGTAAGGGCCAGGATTTTCCAAGCTTTGAGATTTTTCCTTGCATTTAAAGTTTCCTCTACCACTACCTATGAATGAGGGGAATTCTTAGTATCATCATCACAACCTTATCACTAGCGGTGTACTAATCTCTAACAAAGAATAATAAAAAGAAGTAACCCGAAAAACCTATTTGTTTTTAACACAAGAACAAAGAGTAGAGTACAACATATCCAAAACAAACAAAGGAAAATCTATTGAGTTTTCTTCCCTTTTCAAAAGCTTTAAACTTGTTATTATTCAGGAAAACTTGTAAAGACTAAAACTTTGCCTACTTTGTTTTATTTTTCATTATTTTTTCTCTCCATTCCCCATATCTCTTTTCTTTTGGATTTGTGTGGTGAGAAAAAAATTAAAGTAAAATTTTTTTTTCTTTTTTTTTTGGAATTATGCAAAGGAATTTCAGTTTTCTGGATCTTGGGGGTCTTTCATGGCTCTCATACTTTGGGGTTGTGTTTTATTATATCATGGTTTTTGTCTCATTTACTATATTTTATATGCATTTAATCAAATCCCCTAAGATTTGGACACTGCACTTTTGTGGATAACAGGGACAATGTTGTCTTAGAAGCAAGCAGAGGAAGCAATAATCACAAACTTCAATAGAAGAGGTTTACCTTGGGCAAAAAGATACTCCTAACTAGACTTTTGATGCCAAACCATTGGCAGCATTTGAGAGGTTCAGACAGAAGTTGATAAAAATTTGAGAACAATATTATGGAAAGAAACAAGGATAAGAGATTGAAGAATAAGAATGGGCCAGTGAAGATTCTTTATACACTACTTATATCCTAACACATCAAACTATTCTAGGGAGGGTGGATTCACTGGAAAAAGGAATTTCAAATAGCATTTATATCTAAAAACTACTTCGCTAGGCTTCGTTCTCTCATTGAGTTAATAGCTATTTGGTTATCAAGCCAAAGAAAAAAAGTTTGATTTTGAAGCATAATGCAATTGTTATGCAAAGACTAGAGGATGTGAAATTTATACGTTAATAGTCCTTTAAATTATCAAGTTGGCAATGCTTTGAATTAGCTCAAACTCATTCAACAATACCATTCTAAACTAGTTTTGATTACAAATTTGCAATTTTTGGGAATGAAGAAGTAAAGGATAACATTATGTCACCAAACAATAGAATTGCCAACAAGCAGCAAAGGCAGGTTGGTTAAATAGAGAAGACCGAAAAGGGTGAGGAACTTAACCAATATGGCAAGAGATGCGATTTCAATTATTAAATCGTGATTATAGGAAACAATACATCAGCAAATAGCTCTTTGCCTCTTCAGCTTGAACATTGTAGAAAATTTGTTATCCATTTCGATCATCAATAAAGTTCAATTTTAAGAAACAACATACAAGAATATGTGAACCATTGTAACCATAATGCCAATGTAGTCTCAATATAAACAAAAATTAATTATAAAAATTTCTTTTCTCAATATGAAACAAGGATAAAAAAACAAAAAACACATCTTGATATGCATTGCGCGTTGCCCTAAAATAGTCTAGTCCCCTTATTTGTAGTATAAGGTAACTGAGGTCATTCTTCCTAAGGATACAGGTTATGTTATCAAACCAAAATTGCTAAATACAACAAAGGGGGGTTTGTGATTTTCAGAATGTAAAAATGACAGAAAGAAATGAAATGCTATTGATCAAAGAATCAATCCAGACATCACGATTATTGGCAGAATTCATCATGGTCAAAAAGTTCAAATCCTAATGCTACTCTGTTAACCCAAATTTACTATATGATCATATAGTTATCATTCAACAACCTTCAAATCACAATCGTAATTTTAAATGAATGTTGAATTATATGCAGTTCGGATTAACCTGGATAACTAATCAGTTACTTACCTTACTTGATTTCAATAACGAATTCGGTCCTATATATAATCAGATATAATTCAAACATAATCATGTTCAATAACTGAATTCATATTTGAAATTGAAGTTGAGAAAGGAAAGCATAATTATGAAAATGGAAAATTACAAAACAGAAACTCCAATTCAAACCAATTATCTATGATGTCAAGGATTGAAAAGAGTTTAGCCTTCCATGGATATCTCCATTGAAAGCTTTCTATATGAACACCTTAGATACAAAAGAAAAATAAGAAGACAAGTAGAGAGATGAGAGATTCTGATGTGTGTTCTTTGAATGAACAACTTAGGCTTAAATAGAAAATGAAAAGATAAGATAAAGCTTAAAAATCTGAAAGAAGGATTTCCCTCCAATCAAAAGTGTCCCCTCATTACATCTTATCCAGATGTTATCTATCAAAATAATTCCAGATTTTTGAAATCTGATCTGGATAAGATAATCCTCTCTGGATAAGCTTTCCATAGACATATTATATGACTCATTTGGACCAGAAATGAGTGAGATATGCCCAATTATGTGAGGAAAGGTCTTGGCCTCAGCACGAGCTCTGCAACTTTGCAGCCCAATTAGGCCATGAATCGGGCCGAATTTGATGAAGCTTGTGAAACCCAAAATTGTAGATCTCGGTCTTAGCTTTCAGAAGACACCAAAATCACAAAAATCCAATGTTTATAGAGCCCAAAATGATCTGTGCAACATGGAAAAGTCATAGTGAGTGTAAAATTCGAGATTAACCAAGTTTTAACAATTAAATCCAATGAGACCCAATAATGCAAAACTTAATCAAATCATCAAAATTAAACACATGTATAAACCAATTAGGCCAAGTATGCAACTATAATAGATGCCTTAAAATTTCTCTATCATGTATACACAAACAAGGGGCATATCCGTATACCTCAATTACTTGCATCTTATCATACGAATAAATAACTTCAAATAATTCAAGCAAAATCAAACAACTAGATATCAAATTTGCAAAGAATTTTATAGGAAACGTTGATTGTAAAAATGTCAATGCATTAGAAATAGTACCTTGAAGAAGAATCGAACTACCACTACTATTCTAAATCTTGCTTCTTGAAAAAAATATTAAAAACACCTAACTGAAATCAACAATGATAATTAGAAATAGAAAGAAGATGAAGGAAAAAAAATTAGATTTAAGAAAGAAATGAGTTGCCAGAACTTGGACACAAAATACAGTTATACCTAGCTAGATCAACATGAAACAATGATGATTCAAATAATGCAAGTCATGAACAATGAAGAACGACTTCAGCACTAGTCGTGAGAGGAGGCAATGGTGGCCGTGAGGCGTGATGGTGGCTGGAGGAGTGAGAGCGAATGACGAAATGATTTGCAAAATACGAGCTGTGAGATGAGTAATAAACCATAACGACAGCTTCAACATGAGTGGCGCGCGTGTTGCGAACCTCCACGCAAAGTAAAAAAGCGGTGTTAGATTTACCATTGACGCTTCAACCAATAAACCTTCACATGCAAACGAATGAATGATGATGTTAGATTCACTGCGAAGGAGAACAAGCTCGCGGTTGAAGACCTTACGCAAAAAAATGAGCCTCCACACGTAAATCGATGAACTTCCACCTAGATGATGGAGGAATAGAGCCGTTCACAGCGGTGAATGAAGTTGCTTGCACTATAAGATGGAGCGGGAAGAAGGTGCCTTGGCCAAGAGTGAATAGTGGTGTGGGCATAGGAAAATTAAGGCAGATTGTGAGATTGGGAATAAAGATGTGTTTTCAAGCATTTATCTTTGTGAAGATTATGTAGAGTTAGGAAAGAGAAAATAAAAACGAGGGATCATAAAAGTTTTGAGGGATTTTTTTTTTTAGATTGGTGCTAATAGTAGAAGAAAAAATTATAGCTGAAAAAAAAACTATAATAATGATAATAGAATGAGTATAGATACAATAAATATTCTATACCCATAGTGAAAAAGTTTTATAGTGACAACAAAATATGAGTGTGGGTATATATTCTTTATACTCATAGTAAAAAAAAAAGTTATAGTGGTGGCAAATTATGAGTGTAGGTATATGATACTTATACCCATAGTAAAAATAAAAAAATTATAGTGATAGCAAAATATAAGTGTAGGTATAGATGTCCAATACCCACGGTATTAATATCTGTTCCTAAAACTTATAATGACGGTACCATATATTTTTGGTTATATGCTATCTATACCTACAATTTGTATATGTGTAGTAAAAATTACTATGGGTATGTGGTGATTTTCTTGTAGCTTTGATACATATTCACCTATGGCCATAATTACTTTTATTAGAGTTTTGATAGCGTTGGCTTTCTATCCATAATTTGTTAATACACCAAATGGATATTAAAATAGCCTTTCTTAATGGAGATTTAGAGTAAGAAATATATATGACATAACCTGAAAGTTTTGTGGTTCCTAGTAATAAGAACAAAGTGTGTAGATTAATTAAATTTTATATGGTCTCAAACAAGCACCTAAGCAATGGCATGAAAAATTTGATAATGTGATGTTGTCTGATGGATATAAAGTGAATGATTCTAATAAGTATATTTAGAGTAAATTTGATGATAATTTGAATGGTGCTATTGTTTATTTATATATTGATGATCTACTTATATTAGGAAACAACATAGATGTGATCAATGAGACTAAGCTATTTTTATCGTCAAAATTTGACATGAAGGATTTAGGAGAAACTAACTTAATTTTGAGAATTAAGTTAACGAATTTAAAAAATGGTTTCAAAATATCTCAAGAACATTTTATTGAGGAAACTTGATTTTTAAGTTCTAAACATGTGATCACTCCATATGATGGTAGTTTATATTTGAAAAGAATAATAAAGATGTTGCGTCTCAAGCTTAATATGCTCAAATCATTGGTAGCCTTATGTATTTGATGAATAGTTCAAGGCTTGACATTACTTGTGCTGTGAATAGATTGAGTAGATATACACATAATCCTAATAAGGATCATTAGACTACTTTGTGTAGAGTTATGAAGCACCTTTTGGGTACCACAAACTATGGTATATGTTATGAGGGATATCCATATGTACTTGAAAGGTACTCTAATGCTAACTACATCTCTGATTAAATAGACTAAATCCACAAGTGGATTTATTTTTACTTTTGATGGTAGTGCTATTGCATGGAAATCATCCATGTAGACCTTATAGCCAAATCCACTATGGAGGCTGAGTTTATTGCTTTTGCCTTAGGATCTAAGGCTGAATGGCTAAGATATCTCTTAGCAAATATTCCTTTATGGAAGAAACCTTTGCCTTCCATATCTATACATTGTGATTGCTAAGCGACAATAGCAAGAGCAAATAATAAAGTATATAATGGGAAACACAAACATATACATATATGTCATAATTTTATGAAGCAGCTATAAGATGGAATTATTTCTTTAAATTATGTAAGGTTAGAGATGAATTTGGTGGATCCTCTGACAAAGTCACTAAGCAAAAAGCTAGTGAGCGATATATTGAGGGGAATGAGATTTATACCCAATTTAAAGATTGAAAGTGATAATGACCCACCATAAATTTGGGAATTCCTCAAGGATTAGCTTCATATGGATAAGGGCAAGTCACTTGTCAATTAATTGAAACACTATCCAATGTAGTTCATCCTATGGTGTATAAATATGTGAAGAATAGTGTGTGACTCCAGTATTAGAGGTTGAGTTTATGCTCTTAATAAATCTATAGCTCAAGCATGAGTAGTGTGCTTGATTATAGTGTACACCTGATAGATTCACTAATATGAATGGTTAAGGTGGGCCACTTTTATGAGAGCTTGGGCAAACTCTAGAGTCACTCATAAAATCCAAGTAACAATACAAGGCCAAAATGTACCATAGTGTTGAACAACTTTGGATGAAAAGGCAGTGAGTAATAAGATCATTGAGCCACATGTGGAATGAAGGTTCATAGAGGTTTTAATCTCATCGACATTCTAGTGGTTCACATTTCATTTGCTTTATGTATTAGTTCATAGTCCAAAAGACACTAGTATTTATGCACTAAACTTTTATGCTCATGCATTGGAACTAATATAATATTAACTTTGAAATATGTGGGAGATTGTAGTATTTTAGTAACATTATTTTATTTCAAAGTTAAAGTTTTAAATTTAGTTGGTTATTATTACTATTAAATCTATTATATTAGTATTTGTTTAGTCTTTTAATTATGTTGATACACAGTTTTAACCAATTTATATATGGTCTTTACGCATCTTCCAAACTATGTTTTTGTTTAACAATATGAAATATCTACAATATGCTTTTGACCTATCAGCAAGTCTAGCCTTTTAATGACGTTGGGCCATGCCTCCTTCTTCCGAATTGGTTGGTTTTATATGCTTTGATTTTGGAATTTTCCCCGTGCATGCTTTGGTAGTGCTTATTTTTTGTTGGGAAATTTGGAGTATATATATTCCTTTTATGAAACATTTTTAAAGAGATTGTTTTACGGAAAAGATGAAGTTCACACCTTGTTTTATCACTTCGTCAAAATTCTCTTATTTAATTCCATTGAGCAATCCAAGAGAGTTGTTCTCTAGCCTTACTTGTTCAAGTGCAGAGTTAGTGAGATATGTCTATTGTATCCTAGGGAGTATTAGCCATGAAGACTATTTTCACTTCTAATACCTTAGTCTAAATAAAACGAGCTAGAAATTTTTTTTCAAATTAGGAAAGGTGCCAATTACCCTCATCTGTCATTTGATCCTTAATTTCTAAGTCTGGACCCTACACGCCCTTGGAGGGCTATATAATACAATCGTTTTCTAGGGATCAAAAGTCCCATAATTGTTCCCTAAAGCGAAACAAGTTAAAGAGTGAATTTTAATGAATTTTATGAAATCCTTAAACCTTTCGTTTTTAGCTCAAGAGTTTATAAAATCATCGAAATTCCCAATTTGAACTAAAACCCAAAAATTAGATTTTGATTTGTGGGGATTTTGATTTTTTAGATATTTTATTTGAATCCAAATGGGGGGTATTTCCTTATTTACATTTATATTTTAAAGTTAATGGAAGTAAAATAAATGATTAAATAAGTGGAGTAACCATTCTGGTGAGCACGGTCAACAGAAACAATAAGGAAGTGCATTCACCATTCTGGTGGGCTACAGGGGAGGGAACAGTAAGGCGGTGTAAGGGATAAAATTCACGCTCTCTGGTGAGTGCTCAGCGCTCTATAAGAAACATAAATACCTCATTTTGGGTCCAAAACCTTCAACCACCTAAAAACACAACCCCTTCACCTCCGAGCAAAAACCTTTTCCCTGACCTCTCTTCACTCCCAAATCTCCATTTACTTCCATTTCTCCCAATTTTAACTTCAATCCTTCATCTCTAAAGCTTCAAGGTATGTAGTTTTCTTAGTTTTGCTCTAGTTTCTTCAATCTCTTCTTGTCCTTGGGGAGGTTTCTATGCTCATAAGGGTGAAGAGCTCTTTTCTTTATGTTAGGGAGGAATTTGAAGTTTTAGTGATCCTAAGAACTAATCTAATGTTCTAACCTTTCCATGATAGATACGGGTGCCAATCTTGCCTCCCAAAACTCCAGTGGTCCTGTTCCTATGTCTTATGCCACTCAGGTGAGTGGGTTCCCATCTGTAATCTCTATGTTGGTTATTATGTCTATTTTCATTAAAGAAGTGATTTTATGCATGATTGATAAAGATTACTGCAAAATATTCGAGAATTTTTGTTGTTGTTATGTTATGAAATTTTGAATTAAGAACATGAGCATGTTTTGATAAACCCATGGGACTATTGTTGATGAAAAGTGCTTTTGACCAAGCTAAATTGTGAGAACATGTGTTGTTGACGATTGTATGATCTCTGAGTTATGAATTCCACTGGACTGAGTTTACACCTTAGGATAGATGCCTTGTTTTTACAATTTAAACATGATATTGGGTTCTTTAATCAAGGACAGGAGTTATAGAAACAGGGCTTGTGTTAACAGTGAATCCGTTAACCTTGATACCAAGTATGCCTAGGCCAGAGATTTCAGAGAAATTATTGTCACACTGGGGACGGCGATACGTAATGCCCAGATGTGACTAGAGATGAATAAATCGACTGGTACACTGGGACGTCGTACGTAATGCCAGATGTAACCAGAGAACTTGGATGAGATGGACTGGTACACTTGGGACAGCGATACGTAACACCCAGATGTAACCAGAGAATTGTGGATAGAGAATGGACTGGTACACTGGGAAACGATACGTAACCCAATAACCAGAAGTAATTATATAGAGATTCCTGTTTCTCTATTGATGTGCTGTTGGAGTGTTTTATAAGATAAGACATTTCTAATACTCTTGCATATGTTTATATTCCTATAACTGGATTAACTGGTTAGCAGTATTTATATTATTGTGATTTTCTGCATGCCCTTTAATGCCCCATGGAGGGGGGTTCTAGGTGAGGACTTACTCATGGGTTTTGATAACAAAACTCACCCCTCCTTTCTTTTCTCTATTTACAGATATAGCAGAGCATGGATATTTCCATGCCATCTTCCTCCCAGGTGTTAGATCCAGTTGTTGAGCTTATTAGGTGAGATGTCTAGTATTTTGCTCTAGTTGTGCTCCAGTGCGATGCAGGGGATTTCAGGAATTTTAGAGCATGTTGTCTTTTACATAGTCGTATAGATAAGAATGTTATTCTGACTATAAGACTTTTACTTTTCGTAGTCACTTTATATATAAAGGACTTTCCGCACATTTTGTGATACTATATAATTATGTTTTGCAATGGAATATGTGAGTTATTTTTATAATTAAGATGCCCAAAACAGGTGATTGACATATAGAAAAGGATAAAACTATTCCATGGATCTTTTTATGTGCATATGGAGATGATACAGGTCATGAGGCTTACATGAGAATGAGATTTCTTACGTGCCCACGTGCCCAAGTGGTCGTGACAGGCATTGGCCTTTAAGCTCGTGGTAAATACTTTTAAGCCTAGTGCCTAGCATGCCTTAGCCATTAATCACAATAAGCCATCTCTTTTGTTTTTTATTGTTTATTTATTTCATTCTTCATTCTATATTCTTGTATTGAATTGATTTATTATTTGTAATTAATTATTGCTTCTATCAATCTATCTATTAATAAAGTGTTATTTTAGGTTAATTTTAACAACATGCACATGAAATAGTAATGTCAAAGTTATGCAATTCTATGCATAATAAAATAAATTAGATAAGTAAAAAAAATTAAAGGTATGATTAAATTAGGTTACCTTTCATAACCAAAAAAAAAGGTTGTCTTCATCACCATTTTTTTTCTTCAAAATCCTTTTGTTTTATTTATTATTTATATGTAATCTTCTTGTTAATAGAAATGAAAAATGTTAGCCCATATGTCGTTTTGCTTTTTTTTTTGTCCTTAATTCAATTAGGGCAAATTCCACAACCTCCTTGGGCTATGTTGATATTGCACTTGTCCTTTTCTACAATTTAAAATTACATTTATCATCCTTTAATAAATAATTCTAATATTTGTTAAAATAATTTTTCATAAAGTTCAACTTACCCCAACATGTTAATCTCCTCCTTCATCCTTCCTCCACTCTTGTTCTCAATAACCCAACTCCATTTCCATCTCCCCATTGTACACATTGCCAATCCAAACATCAAATTCCCTCCCCTATTTCAATTCAATACCCTATTCACAATGTCACTCCTGCCATTCAAACACACACACACACCTAAACCTAAAGCCCTTTCTGGCTATTCCTAAGAACGGATCCGAAAAATGATTTAAAGTCGGACTCAAAAATATTAATCACACCTAACTATGAATTTAGTTACTGATAAATAAATAACATATAAAATATTTCACTAATGATATTGTAGAATTTTTTATAAAAATTTTAAAATCTTACTTCATAAACTAACTAAAATTAATTGCACTTGACCAAGGGCATTGCTATGCAGTCAAGGCGCCCAAGCTTGGCCGTGCATCAACATGGGACCACTATAGCGGTTGGCAGAGTGGCCAAATTCAGCTAACCTATCCCCTTAGTGCTATAGGTTAGGACCACTATAGCGGTTGGCGAGTGGCGAAACTCTGCTAACCTATCCCCCTGAGTGCTATAGGTTAGACCACTATAGTGATGTCAGCAATGCCTGGTTCTACATAATTGGGTCATCTTGGTACTTGGAGTCTTCTTGGCAACAAGGGTGGGTCTCGGGGACCTTGAGGCTGAACCGAACCTGTCTATGGACATGTGTCCTCGAGGTATTACAATCAAGGCCTAAACAAAGTCAAATCGCATGTTTTTCCAACAAATACAGGAGACTCATAATAGGAATAATAATCACCAAGGGGAAGAAAGTGGTTTTTCTATAGGTCAAGCTCCTATAGCTAACCCCGTTATCAAGGACTTTCAAAATGGATGAAAACCCTACTTTGGCTGAAAAAAGGATGATGTAACTAGAATAGATTTTTATGATAATCAGGTGTCCTGATGCATAATAAGTGGCCTTTGCTACCTATATGTTAGAAGGAGAACAAAACATGGTAAAAGGGTGCCAAAAGCTTGTTAAAGTCTAGTGAAACTGAAATTACTTAAGAGGTATTATCGACCATTTTCTTTGACAAATATTTCCCTAATAATGTTAAGGATGAGAAAGAGGCCAAGTTCATACAGCTTAAGCAGGGTAGCATGACCATAGGTCAATATGTAGCCAAATTTGAAGAACTCTCCAAATTCTCTTCCTACCTAAAAAATGACCTTGGAGGGCATTAGAAGGCTTCGAAATTCGAATGGGGGTTGATGCTAGAAATAAAAGACAAGGTATCCACCTTAGAAATCAAGGATTATGCCACTCTTGTTAACAAGTGTTGAATAGCAGAAAGAGTTATATAACTTGGAGTTTGAAAGAGAAAGCCAAAATTTCCTTAAAAGAAAGAGGATGATGGAGTTTCAAAAGAAAAATAACATTAAGAGTGGAGTGAACCCGGAAAAGGTGAACACGCACCAACTAGGGAACCTTTACCTTTGTGCAGCAAGTGTGGAAAATCTCATGGATCTAAACGTTGCCTTTTCAAACAAAATGTTTGTTTCTAGTGTAGAAAACTAGGTCACTATGCTAAGTTATGCACCAATGTTAGGAAACCACTAAGCAATTTTGTACCTAGACCACAAACTAAAGGGATGGTATTTACTCTTAATAGAGAAAAACAACTCAATCTCCTGACATGATCAAAGGTACATGTTTTCTCAAAAATCATCTCTTAGTTGCATTGTATGAGTCTGGAGCTACACACTCCTTTATATCAATTGATTGTGTGAAGAAGTTAAATTTGCCTTTATTTACCTTGCCTTTTGATTTATTAGTCTTTACTCCCATAGGGGGAAAAGTTTCCACTTTCAAACTTGTATAAATTATCCTATTTCAGTTTACGGAAAACCTTTTGTTATTGACCTTGTTTGGTTGCCTTTGATCGATATTGATATCATAATTAGGATAGATTGGTTATCTGCTAATGACATCATCTTAGATTGTTTATTGAAACTTGCTTATTTTCCCAATGACCATCTAAGGAGCACAAACCTTCAAATTCCTTATTCCTTAGTGCCACTCAAGTAAAGAAATGTCTCTTAGAAAGAGCTCAAGGGTTTTTCCTTTATTCTTCAAATTTTGAAGTTGACAGGAAATAAACAACATACCCATAGTGAGAGAATTCCTAGAAGTATTTCCCAAAGACATAGTAAATCTACCATGGAAAGAGAAGTTGAATTTTCCATTGATCTCATACCAAGAACAAGACCTCTTTCCTTTGCCCCTTATAGAATGTCCCCTTTAGAGTTGAGTGAACTTAAGACACAATTGAGGAACTACACCAAGTATGTCTCTATGGGGGCACCTGTCCTCTTAGTCAAGAAAAAGGATAGAAGCATGCGATTGTGTATAGACTATAGGCAATTGAATAAAGTCACAATCAAGAATAACTATTCACTCCTTAGGATAGATGACTTGTTATACCAATTGTTAGGGGCCTAGTTTCTCAAAAATAGATTTGAGATCAAGGTACCATCAAATAAGGGTAAAACAAAAAGGTATACCCAAGACAACTTTTAGGACAGGAATGGGAATTATGAATATCTTGTAATGCCTTTTGGATTTACAAATGCTCTTGCAATATTTATCGATTACATGAATAGAATCTTAGGCCTTAACTTGATGAGTTTGTGGCAGTCTTCATAGATGACATCCTCATCTATTCTAAGACTAGGGAGGAGTATGAACATCACCTTAGATTCCTGTTGCAAATTTGAGGGAAAAGCAATTGTATGTCAAGTTGTCAAAGTGAAAATTTTGGTTAAGTAAGGTAAAATTTTTAAGCCATGTGATCGCTCATGAAGGAGTAGCAGTTGATCCAAATAAAGTTGAGGCTATAGTCCATTAGGAGCAGCCAAAGACGGTCATTAAAATTATCAGTTTTCTCATATTAGTAGGCTATTATAGAAAATTTATCAAAGGATTTTCCCAATTAATTTTACCTTTGACTAGGTTAACTAGGAAAAATTAGTCTTTTGAATGGAACTCATCTTGTAAAGCTAGTTTTCAAAAGTTAAAGAATAATCTCACCTATACCCCGGTCTTAATAATTCCTGACCCTAGGAAAAACTTCATGATATACGTGATGCATCTAAGAAAGGATTAGGTTGTGTATTGATGCAAAAAAGGAGAATCATTGCTTATGCCTTTAGGCAACTTAGGTTTCATGAAGAAAACTACCGACTAATGACCTAGAGCTAGCTACCATAGTATTTGCCTTAAAAATTTGGAGACATTATATGTATGGGGTAAAATTTGAGGTTTATAGTGATCATAAGAGTTTGAGATATCTTTTTGATCAAAAGGAATTAAATGTGATAGCGAAGATGGATGAAATCTGTGAAAGATTACGATTTTGAACTGAAGTATCATGCATGCAAGGCTAATGTGGTAGCTAATATACTAAGCAGAAAATCCCTTCACATGTCTTTAATGATGATAGAAGGGCTTAAGTCCTGGAGAAATTTAGGGATTTGAATATTTTCAGTATCTTTACAACACCATTGTATATATGCAAGTGAACTTAGAATTGAGTGTGAATTGAGAGAGCAAATAAGACAAGCCTAAGAAAACAATGAATTTTTACAGTCCCTAAAAAGTATGATTAAAAACGAATAACATGAGCATTTCCAAATTTGATGAAAAAGGAGATTTGACATATAAAGGTAGGCTATGTGTACCTAACAATGAAGAACTGAAAAATAAGATTTTGTCTGAGCCACATAGCAGTAAGTTTACTATACACCCAGGTGCAACCAAAATATATCAAGATCTTAGGAAAATGTTTTGGTGGAATGGGATGAAACGAGACATAGTTAGTTTTGTAGCTAGATATCTTACTTGTCAAGAGGTTAAGATAGAGCACCAAAATCCTGCAGGACTATTGCAACCTTGGATATACTGAGTAGAAATGAGATAGTATATCAATGGATTTTGTAGTAGGATTGCCTAGGACCTTTTTTGGTTATGATACTTGATGGGTAATAGTTGACAGGCTAACCAAGTCAATCCATATCTTGCCACTAAGGATTAGTTGCCCATTGTATAAATTGGCTCAACTTTACATTCAAGAAATTGTAAGATTGCATGAAATATCAACAAGCATAGTCTCATATAAGGATCTAAGGTTTACCTCTAAGTTTTTGGTAGCTCTCCAAGAAATCTTCGGTACTAAGCTTCGTTTTAGTACAGCTTATCAACCTCAAACAAATGGTCAAATAAAAAGAACAATTCAAACCTCAGAGGACATGCATAAGGCCTGTTTGTTAGAACTCTAAGGAAGTTGGATACCTATTTACCATTGATAGAGTTTGCTTATAACAATAGTTATCATTCTAGTATAGCCATGACACCATTTGAAGTTTATAAGGTAAAAAATATAGGTTACCTTTGTGTTGGTCTGAAGTAGGAAAGAAAAGTTTACTAGGACCTGACTCAGTTTAGCAAACCATAGAAAAGATCAAATTCATTAAAGAAAAATTATTCACCGCTCAGAGTAGACAGACAAGTTATGTTGACCATAGAAGGTGACCTTTAGAATTTGAAAAAGGAGACCATGTTTTCCTTAGAGTCACTCCTACCACTGGAATTAGCAAAGCCCTCAAATCCAAAAAAGTTAAGTCCAAAATTCATTGGCTCATTTCAAATCACCAAAAGAGTAGGACCTGATGCTTACCAAAATTGCACTTCCTCCTAACCTTTCAAATTTTCACAATGTCTTTCATGTCTCTCGTTAAGAAAATATTGTTTTACCCTTCACACATCATAAGATATGATTCAATGCAAATATGAGATAATTTGATAAATGAAATTAAACCAGTACAAGTCATCGATAGATTTTTCAAGCACTTAAGAGGGAAAGAAATTCCTTTAGTTAAAGTGCACTGGAAAGGGTTATCTCAAAAGGATGGGAGCTAAAAGATGAAATTAAAAAGCCTTACCCAGAATTATACCAAATAGGTTGGTGAATTTTGGGGACAAAATTCTTAAAAGCAAAGGAGAATTATAATATCCTCTTCTTCACAAAAAAAATTTATAGAGTAATTTAACACATTCTTATTAATTATTTGAGTTGATGAAAATTTAATAGAGAATTAAATCTTGATTAATAAATCTCTAAGACATGCCTATAAAATATTGATGATACCTTATGAAAACACAAATAATTATATAAATTATTATTATTATTGTTATATATATATCATAACGGAAGGAACTCATACAAATTTACTAAAATATATAATATTTGTACATATGTATGTATGAACTTGGAATGCAAGACAAGGTGTAAGAAAAAATTAATTTAGGTACTAAGCAACGTATGTAATTTGCTTGGTGTTAGCTTGTTGGCTAAGATTAGAGCCTCTATATAAAGAGGTGATGCGAAGAAAAATTGCAAGTGTAGAAATGGAACTTTAAGCATTAGCATTTTTGAAAGAAATTAGCGTCCGAGAAAGAAAAGGGAGTGATCATGAGGAAAAGAAAACAAAGAGAGAGAGAGAGAGAATGATACTTACACTACAGTATTATCTCTACAATAATTTTAAGATAGAAAATGAGTCTCTTTGTGAATTAAAAACCACGATTACATCTAGCTATCGTTAGCTATCTTCTATATTGCTCAAGTTATTTATCATTATTGACTAATGTCATTTTATTTACATTTATGCTGCTCATGATTTTCTTTAAATATTATTAATTTACATTTAATATTGTTTAGTTATTTACTATTCCTTTATTTTTATGTCACTCTTTGCTTACCTTCCGTCACATTAATTATTCTTTTTTCTTTAAAGCTATCTTTTTATCATTTTATTTCACCATTCTTTATTTTTATGCTGACCATAATTGACTTACGGTTATTTTACTTTCCAGTTTCTTTATATTTCAAGTTAACTTCTATTAAAGTTGTTAATCATCAATAAAAATTCAATAATGACATCAATTAATTTGTGTCGCCAAGCTTATGTTATATGAATATTTGTGCATTTTATTTTTTAGTTTATACATTAATCTATATTTTGTGCACTTTTTTTAGTTTATTTCACAAGTAAATTTTTTTAAGTTTTAATTTATTATGATTTAATGACTTTACTTATAATATTTAAGATTTCTATTTGGCCCTTAGTTATTTAAGTTCTTTTTATTACTTAAGATTATGCATCTCCTATTTTAAATTCATGCATAACACTTAAGATTATACATTTATTATGAAACTGTGCATAATAACAAGAGAATATTGATGTAATACCTTAGGTATACGTGTTTATAGACAAGTCTAATATAGCCTTAGGGTCCCCTGGACCCACCCTATTGCAGAAAAGGTCCCAGATGCTCAAAAGTTAATTCAGATGGAGAGCAAGTAGGGACTACAATAGTGGTAAGGTACATGGATTTTATGGGTTAGCTTTGCAGTTGACTACTATAGTAGTCATAGGCTATCTTGCACCAGGAACGTGTAAAACGATGCAATTTCATTTAAATGAAACCCCACTTCTATAAATACCCGTTTCTTCACATTTTTGAAGCAAAAATCGGGAACCCTAGCTCCAAACTCTCTTCTTCCCTCACCAATCTTGCCTGCTCCAAGGTTCAAGGTAAGGGATTTTTTTTTTATGGTTTTTGCTTCGTTTCTCTTTATTCTTCCATGTTCTTGAGTTAGAGTGTCCATATTCTTCATTGTTATCAAGTGAGGGTACTCTTCTAATGTTGTTAAGAGTTAGATTAGAGCTATCTAGAGATTGTTAGAGATTAATATAGAGTTTTTGATTGCTATATGGAACTTGTTGGAGCCATTCCAAGCTCTCAAGGTGAAGTTGGTGGTACCCACATACTCCGACCGAAATAGTGGGTGGGTTCAAACTCAACTTTATTTTAGCCATTATAATTATGTTTGATGCTTGATGATTGTCAAATATGAAATTAGAGATGAAAGTATGAATAAATACGATTTTGCAAGTTATGGCAAGTTAGCAAAAACTATGATTTTGACTATAGCATGAAAAATATGTTTTAGAAAACTATGGGATCATGATTGATACATTGAACGTTATGGAAATGTTTATGTGCTCAAGTTTAAAAGATTTTTTGGAAAATATATGACTTAGCAATGTTTACTAAAGTTGTCAAATGTACTTTGGGGATGTATGATATTGCCACGTTTTCAAGAGATTTCATAGAGCTTTTAAAACATCAAATGGAAGTATTATGGATAAATATAGGGCAGAGTATGATATAGCTTTTGAATACATTTGTTATTAAGGTTTTAGAGTTTTCATGATTTTAAACCCCATTGTTTTAAAGTATGATATTAGAGTTATCAAGTATATGAAAATATTTCAATGTAAGATATTAATTTAAACTTTAGCTTTATGGTGCTAAGAAGTACGGATTTCAGGTATGATTCATAGCAACTGCATATATATATATATATATATATATATATATATATATATATATATATTTTGTGGGCATAAAATCAGAATGCCTACAAGTGGGTGATCCCTTAGGCATGATTTTCAGCCACAATTATGTTAAAGTTAGATTGTTAGAGTTATATGAATCAGGATTCTAGAGTACTAATTAAGAATTTAAGAGTTTTAAGTTCTCAGTTAGAGGCTCTTATTCACGAAGGACTGAACACCTACCTTCAGTTATGGATTTACTTCATACTAGTTTAGTCGGTAGAGATAAAGAGATAACTGTGAGTTAACGGCAGTTATTCGTTAGCCTTGGTATAAAAAGCTCGCCAAGGGCAATATTATCCTTATTTAGATAGTCTGCTAGGGTCATGGTTCGTTAGGGCCGTTAAGATTTCAGACATAAGCTCTTGTTTGCTAGGGATTGAGCACCACTTTTCAGTTGATAGAAACAATTATTATATTTATTTATATATTTATCATGTTCAGCAAATCCTTTTCTGAGGCTCTCCTGCACCTTAGTTAAAATGATTTCATGCTTCATTGTGAATTTATAAACGCTTGTTTATGAAACTATGGAATGAAAAATGTTTTCCTAGCTACCTATATATGTAAATATCAAATGATTCATATTTGCTGCATGTATATTGCATTATGTATATTCTTTGGTTGTCCCATATGGGTGATGGGTGAAAATTCACTCACGAGCCTGTTAACACACCCTTCTCCTTTCTTCCTCATAGTTGTAGGTAAGATATTGTTCAGCCTCTTGTTTAGTAGACGCAACTATTCTTGTATTGAGTTTTACTTTGAAGTAAGACTTAGTTTAGATTATATAGACTAGAAGGCTCTAGTAGACGTGAGCAAGATCAGAACCATGCATTATTTTCAAATTATGTATTTAATTTTAGAGTTAGAAACATCTATGTATTTGTTCACAAATTTCAAGGATGGATTTGAAATTGTAGATTTTGATTAGAATTATGTAACAAGCTATAGATGAATTTATGATTTAGTTTAAGTGTTAAATTAATTTTTAGAGTATGATTAAAATGCTTTTTAGCTTTATATATCAAGTATTTCAGTTGTATGATTCCAGATGTCAAGTTTTGAGTAAAGTTTTGGATAAAGATTTAGATAAAGTTATATTTCTAGATTAAGAAGTATGTTATTCTATGCATATAGAGAAACTTAAGGTCACGAAGCTTATGTGAAGATGAAATTTCTCACATATCGGTCACGTTCCTAAGTCGGGTCGTGACAAAAGAAGAAGACATTCAAAACTTTACCGCTAACCATAGAAGGTAGAGCAGAGATGTATGGTCCTTTTATGTTACATGCCTTGGTTAGTGAGGCATAAAAGTCTAGCTTTACATCATGATGTTAAAGAGTAACACCTAAGAATCGGAATTCCCAAAGAGAATGCCTTCGATTATGGGTGAGACAACAACAAAGAAAAGTGAAAGATTAATGTAAAAATATGATAATCTTAATAAGCTTTGCATGACATGCTTTATTTAGTACATTTTATTTATGCTCTGATATATGATTATGTTCATACAAAGATAAGTGGTCATGTGTACTTTGTAATGCGGTTGGAACCACCAAAAATAAAAATATTTTAGAGATATTCATTCCCTCCTGAGAATTTTTTTAATTCTCATCCCCATTTCTTTGTGATTTCAGATTGCCCAAATTATGTCATAAAGAATGCAGCCTTTTTCAACTTCTATGAGCATTTGCTGTAACGCCCCAATTTATATTTCCGTTTAGAAATTACCAAATTACCCTAGGTAATTTTTACATATAATTCGAGACCGAACAATCTTGAATAAAGGAATAAGACATTAGAAGAGAGGTTAGGAGCAGTTTGTACTAGAATCGCAAACCCGATTTTCTATACGTGTAAAATGACCAAAATGCCTCTAAGGTCATTTTGCCCTAAAAATGAGGATCGTGGGCCCTGGCCATCCTCAAGGGGATGTTTTGACAATAATAAGGGATTGTTTGTGTTATGTGTGTTAATAGAGGAGAAGAATCTTAATTTTGAGCTCAACGCGAAATGACCAAAACGCCCATGCGGTTGTTTTAACCTCGAATGCGTGTGACTTAGCCGAACCTCACTAAAATGTTTTAAAATATGTTTTTAAGCTATAATTAGTCAATGGTTAAGCTCGGGTGGCCTCGGGTAGTTTTTGAGTAAATTACCGTTTTGCCCCTATCTTTGTGCATTTTACAAATTTTGAGATTTTCGATTTTCTAGCGAAACCTAAGCAATATTAGGCTCTAATTAAAGGTTATTAAATTCTAATTACTAATCTAGAGTCAAAATTATTTATTTAGAATGATTAGAACCCAAAATTGCTTGAAAACACCCAAATTGCTTACTAATTCACCTAAGCCCTTAATTGCAAATTCTCTAATGCAAAGATACCTACCTACACCTACATAATACATGAAACACACAAATTTTCTCCTTTTGGGGCTGTAATGGCTGAATTATTGGTGCCTCCATGAATCAGAATATTTGTCAAATTTGGCACAAAATTCAAGGTATGAAAACAAGGAATCATGAAACATAATTCCATGTTTTAAGCCATGAAACAAGAACATGTTCTTCCTCCCTTTGTCCTCCCTAAAATCAGCCACCTATGCCTTCTCCATGTGTCCATTCTTGAGCTTCAAAATCTCTATAAATAGGCATACTTAAGGAGTCTTAGAAGCCTTGCTCATAATTGTACACTTCAAAGTTTTTCCAAAGCTCAAAAACTTTCTTTCTTCCTCCCCCTTGGCCGAATTCTCTCTTCAACTTTTCAAGAAGATTTTCTTTCATTTAACTCAAAGAAACCAAGTTCTCTTCCTTTCCTTCAAACCAAATTAGGTAGGGTGTAGTTTCTAAACTTATTTCTATGCTTTGAGGAGTTGTGTTCTTAGCTCAAAATGTTGAAATAATGAACCTCCACATGCTTTTTCATTTCGGTTTTTCCTTTTCTTTTTCCTCTTGGTATTCGGCCAAATGGCCTAAATGGGACTAGATGATGGCTTGATGATGAGGACCTTGAGGGTGGGTTGTGAATCCATCACAAGTTAGGCCTCTAAAGTTTGAAAGTTCCACTTGAAGCAAAACTTTAAAGAATGATGTTGTTATGCTAACCTTGAACTTAGAACTCTATGTTAAATTAGTTTTCATTATAATTGATTTCAAAAAGTGTTGATGTTCATCTTTTAATCCATTTCCTTGAGCTTGATGATGAGATTCAAGCCATAAGGTTCTCTTTGAAACCTTGGCACAAAGAACTCTGAAGCTCACTTTGTCTTGCTAAGATATATATTGGGTTAAATTTATATTTCTCTAAAGTCTTGGTGGAGCTCTAGTAAAGAAATAAAATGAACTTGCATCCATGTTTAAGTTTATGCATTGCCCATCATGTTTACTTTTAATGTCATCACTAAATTCTCAAGAATAAATAAATGAACTTGCATTTCTCATGTTTAAATTCCAAGCTTGCATTTCATGTTTATGTTTCAAGTTGTCACTTAATCTCCAAAGATAATAAAGAGGATGCATCTCATATTTATTTTATGCTCTCACTTTATTTTATAATGGCTAAAAGAATCAACGCATGACATGTTTATTATTATGTCATCACCTAAGAATCCTAGAGCTCAAAGACTTGCCCAAGTATCACAAGCAAAGTTGGAAAATGGTAGCATCCTAAGGATGCATATTTCGGTCAAGTGATGATAGGTTTGCCTAAGCCTCATCTAGTCACAAAGACCAACAAGTTATGTTTCAAGATTTTTCTTAAGCAAAGAAATAAGGTTCTTGGAACCATGGTAATAAGAACTTTAAAGCTCAAAACTTGCTCCTTTTATCTTAAGTGAAAATTTTAATCGTAAAGATTCTTTCAATGTATAAATCGGCCTCATGATTAAGATAGGCCTAAAGTAATTTTAAATAAATTACTGATTTAGTTCTAAAATTTCTTTTAAGAGTAACAAAAAGAATTAGTTTTTAAAAGAGTTTTAAGGCTTTGCAAAGATTTTATGGGATACCAAATCTTACTTGTACTTAAAAATGTGATTTTAAGCAATTATGTGAAGTTCATAATTTAGCCACTGATCTCAGTTTAGTACTATTGTATGATGATGATTTGATATGTTTATTTTTTAGGAACAATTCTATGCATGTTAGAAGAGAAACTAGCTACATAAAACAATCGTAAAGCTAGAATTTAGCTAGTTTTTGATCCCTTTAAATTTAGTCACTGCCAAATCTGTTTTAGTATGTTATAATTCTGTCTAAGATTGGTTAGCCACGAAAAATTTGGTAACAATTAGTGTAGGATTGATCCCAAACACTAAAAAATGAAACTAGCAACTAGAAAACTATAAAAGCAAGATTTCTAGAACTCTAAAGAATGGAATTTATACATTCTGTCCAGAACCCTTAGAAGTTATAAGAATCTAGTTTTATTATGTTTAGATAAGTGAGAATGATTCATAATTGGTTTAGTAATTAATTTTAGCTTCATAGGAAACGGTAAAGAAAAGGGTTAAAAACGCAACTTCTAGCACACGTAAAACCTTGAGAAAGATTTACTACCTATGCTGCCTCATATAGTTTAATAATGTTCTTAAGGCTTATAATTAATGGTAATAATAGTAATGAATCCCTTAGATACATAAGAAATTAGTTTGATAATTAAGGTTACCGATTTTAGAGTTCGGTTGTTTAAGGGAGCTTTACTATGAGAATTTTAGATGACATCTTTTGATGCTTTGGAATGTCAGTTATGTGATGATGTAATGCCTATTGAGAATTTGATATTATTGAATGATTTCATGGCTTGCATGTTATAGTTGTTATTGCAAATAATGAGAATGCTTATGCATGAAATATGAGAATATGTCATGATAATTATGAATGATGAGTTGCATTATGATATAACATGCAAAGACTTAATGGTGACTTAAAATTATGAGGAAATGATCCTTTGGACCCATCAGACTATAGGTGGTGAAAAGGTGATCCTAAGAAAATTATCCTTTAGACCCATCAGACTATAGGTGGTGAAAAGGTGATTCTTGCCCCTAGCCCGTTCTCTCAAAAGGGTAGAGTTGGGACTTTAACTTATCAAAAGGGATAAGTATATGCTAGTGACGACTAGTAAGGTATGAGCTCATAACCTAGATTACTCCCAAAAGGGTGGAGTATAGGGTGGCCCAGGAAAATGATGAAGAAAGTAACTTTAAGTCACCTAAGGAACTAAGTAACGTATTATGTGATTATGATGTTCTTCTATGCATAGCATTTATGAGATGATGATGAGAAATATGATGTTCTTCTATGCATAGTATTTATGATATGATGATGAGGAATATGATGTGGTCTTATGCATAGCTATGTTATTATGATATGCTGATGAGATATATGATAGGAAAAGTTCATTATAAATATGACATGTTAAGTTTATGATGCATTACAAGACGCATGATTAAAACTAACGGACCTCGGTAAAGTATATTTTTGAACTTAATAAATGAATCTTAGCATGCTCACTATTTCATAATAACCCAGGTTCCTGAGGACGATAATGATGACACGATGCATATGAGGTGAGTACCCTCCTGAGATTCTTTTATAAGTTTCTCACTCCTCTTTCTTTCTTTCTTTCTATCTCGTCTTCAGAAAGTAAAGGTGATGTTCGTGATTTATGTTGATGCTCTCACCTGGTAGATACACTTGAGCTTGTGAACCAACTTACATCCTTGAAGAAACGTATCGCTAAACCTTGCACGTGAGCTCAGATATCTATCCCTATTTTTGGGGTATTATTATTATTAGGTTCCGTTAATGGATGTTCTTCCATCCATATTCTATTTATGTTTTGTTTGATTGACTACACCTAGCCTAACTCTGTTGGCAGACAAAATATCTATATGTTTTTCATGATATACCTTTGGTTTTCCGTTTTATCTTGATTATCGTTCACGCTACGCGAGCTCACGTTTTCAATCATTTTTTTTTAAAAAAAAATGGCTCGTAATTTATTAAGTATTTTCAAAGTATGGTTAAATAACTGAAGCAAAGAGTAAAGTCTAGTAATTAATCAGATACGACTTAGGCATATTGGGTTAATTATTAGGTGTTACATTTGCAATAGTATTTAAATAATGTCTTCAAGCTTATTATGTGATAGTTTGGCTTGTAAATAGTAATGTTAAGTACTTTTGTAGAATAGCCTAATGTTAAATATCGTATTTCACTATCTAAATTTTTGGCAATGTCTTTAGAATGAATAGGTATTACCAGAGAGCGCAATGGCAATAATGGAAAAGGAGAATGGCTGGTGGGATATTTAAACATTTACCGACGGATTTTTAACCATTACCAGCAATTATCCGGATAAATTAACCCAAAAGTGCAGCATTTCACTTATACTATTACAATTTTAACCATTGATCGAGTTATGCTAGTTTTGGGCTAGATATCTGGGCAATGTTATAATTTTCTTGGGTCAAACTTTAATATTCTTCATGACCTAAAAAAAAAATTAATATTCTTGGTGACTCAATTCTCACTATTTTAAAAACTAAGTAACATTTTTTTACCAAAAAAAGAAAACGAAGTAGCATTTGAAAAAAAAAATAAACTAACATAACTTGTAAAGTCCAAATAGCAACAAAGTTAGAAACACACCAAAAGGCCCAAAGATACACATAACAACACAAGGACTAACACATGCTAAACACACATCCTATGCCACAGCACGTGCATTATATCATATATGCAAATAGTTAAATATTAGAGTAAACACTAAGTTGGTCCTTAACAAAAAAAATGTGTTGAGATCCCTTATAATTACAAAAATATGACATTATAAGTCTCTAACAATTTCATTGATAGACAAATTAGTTCCTAACAAAAAAATATTAGTGTTGAAGTCCCTCACAATTGCAAAACTGGGGCATTATAGGTCCTTGTCATTTTCGTTTTGATGGATAAATTGGTCCCTGAAAAAAAAAAATAGTGTTGAGGTCCCTCAGATTGCAAAAATAGGGCATTATAGGTCGGTGACATTTTTGTTTTGATGGACAACTGCTCTCTGAAAAAAAAAAATGTTGAGGTCTCTCACAAATGCAAAAATTGGACCCTATTGTGTTGTTTTTGTAATATGCAATTATTATGTTCTTTTGGGGAAATGATTATGAATTTATAATATTAATATAATAATGCCTTATAATAAAGTAGTGATAAAGCATAATGAATTTAATTCCAAATCATATTCATTTCTTAACGATAAGCTGTGGTTAAAGGTTTCTTTCTTGATAATGTGTATGGTGGAATATTAAAACGTTTGGGAAGAATTTACAAAAAAAAATAAATAAATAAAAATAAAAGGGTGTATTTTAGTTAGTGTTGATTAATATTAATAAGTGTCATATAAATCAATAATTAAAGTTGATGTCTCCATTTAACATTTTTCAATGAGTCAAAGACTTATATATCCTATTTTTACAATTGTGATGATCTCAACACTAATTTATTATTGTTAGTGACCAATTTATCCATCAATAAAATTATCAAGGAGTTATAGTGTCCTATTTTTACAATTATAAAAGACTTCAACACTAATATTTTTTTTATCAAAGACTAATTTATCTCAATAAAATTAACAGAGACCAATTTAGATGTTTACTCTAAATATTAAGACAAAAAAAAATTTGTTCAAGTCATTAGGCCTGAAGTGGGCCAGCCCAAATGGTTAGTTGAATTGGGCTATATATAGTTTTAACTATTATTTTTCTAGTTGAGCTCACATTTTTCAGGTTATCCAAGTTGAACCATCAACTTGACCAATTTCACCGTTTAGATACAATCAGTAAATATATTGCTACTTAAACAAAAATATCAATAAACTTGAATATTCCTTATAGTTTAGGATTTTATAACGGACTACTCCTTCTAATTTAGATTAGTCGTGTGTCTATCTGCATGCTCGAAGGCTTAATTGCATGCTCGCTGACGAAGTGTCACCTTAGGGCCAAAACAATTATGCAATCGCAAGATCAATTATGTATGTACTTGTCAATTGCAAATTTACAAGTGAATTGTCCGAGAATTTACAACGTGTCATCACAAATCCATCGATTATTATAAATGTTATTTGAACATCCAAACATCCACTTTAGCATGATGATATTGTTGTCCACTTATTTTTCTTTTCTATCACATTTAAGAATGATAACAAGATTGTTCTTATGAGACATCCATTTTTAGATGTTCAAACAAATGCCATTCCCAAGCCTTATCCATTCGAATCATCAATTATGCAAGAGAGACCTATATATCATCCCACATTTTTTCATCGCCCGTGAGATCAATTGAATATATTACGTAAGCTCAAACGCAATCAAAGCCACTTCTCGTGTGCCGCTGCACATGTCACGCGCCTTTATAAGCACAAGAAGTCCAAGCAAGCAGTGTCCAAAATCAAACCAGGCATCGTTTTCTACTTTCCTCCCAGTAATAGTATCTCAAGCCAGTAGCAAGCAATATTCACTGAGTTCAGATCCAAGACACAACCCATCAAGCTAAGCACCATTCAACTTTCAAACCATGTCCCCCTTCCTCTTTTTCTCCCTCATCTCTCTCGTTTTCATTGTGTCTCTGAAGCTCTTGTTCCAATCAAGAACACTCAAAGACCTTCCACCAGGTCCACCTTATCTTCCCATAATAGGAAACCTCCACCAACTCAAACAACCCTTCCACCGCACCTTTCACACCCTATCACAGAAGTATGGCCAAGTCTTCTCCCTCTGGTTCGGATCCCGCCTCGTTGTTGTCGTTTCATCACAATCCGCTGCGCAAGAATGCTTCACCAAAAACGACATCGTCTTGGCAAACCGGCCTCACTTTCTCACAGGCAAGTACATTGGCTACAACTACACAGCCATGACAGTGTCCCCCTACGGCGACCATTGGCGCAACCTTCGCCGCATCGTGTCACTCGAAGTTCTCTCAACGCACCGTCTCAACTCCTTCTTAGAAATCAGAAGGGACGAGATCATGAGGCTAGTTAAAAAGCTTGCTCATGTATCTTCCAATGACTTTGCAAAAGTGGAGCTTAAATCCAAGTTATCAGAAATGACTTTTAACACTATAATGAGAATGGTTTCTGGGAAGAGGTACTACGGTGATGATTGTGATGTGACTGATGTGGAGGAAGCAAGGCAATTCAGAGAGATTATCAAAGAGTTGGTGACTTTGGGAGGAGCAAACAACCCTGGAGACTTCGTGGCTTTACTGAGGTGGTTTGATTTTGATGATTTGGAGAAGAGGTTGAAGAGGATTAGTAAGAGAACCGATTTGTTCATGCAAGGACTCATTGATGAGCATCGCAATGGGAAGAACAATTCCAACACCATGATAGACCATCTCCTAACTCAGCAAGAATCGCAGCCTGAATACTACACAGATCAAATCATCAAAGGACTAATTCTGGTATGTTCTTATCTCCTTCTTCCTCTACATCTATTATTATTATTATTATTATTATTATTATTATTATTTTTAATTTGTAGTGCCGTAATTAGTGTGGTCGATGCCCTCATCTTTTAAGTTCCATCTTTAAGGTGAGCTGAAGCTCCCAACTTCATGTTTAAGATGAGGATGAGCAGTTTGTGATAAAATGTCAAATAGATACACATCAAAATAAAGACTGTAGGACCCATAATTAAATAATTGTATTTTGAATAAAATTGATGGATTCAATTTACTTAAATTTGAGTTATCTATTTATACGATAATCTTATCTTCATGTCAAATATAATAATAGTAGTATTCGTGAAAAGAAGGCAAAAGTGTGGGCTGGTGGGAAGTCTACACATCATTCATTTTCTAGGCCCCAGACGACTGATTCTCCAGTTGACCTTTGTGAGTCTCCAACGTTGTCGTATATATGCACTGTATTTGGGAAGAATTTTATATCTATACATTTAACATATAAAATGCTAGATTTTTATTAATTTGGGGTGGGGAGGAGGAGGTGCATTATGCAATTATGCAACAATGCATTTTTTTTTTTAACTATTATTTGTTCTATGGTGGGGCACTTTGATTTTCTGGTCCTCTAGATTACTGACTAGTAAGACCGAGAGCAAGGAAAGTAGCACAAAACCGCAAAGTTAACTCTTTTTCATTACAGTACTGACATTTGTAACGACTTCTACTGAGATTATGTAATACAAAGGAGTCTAGAAGGTGCTTATCAAAAGGTGGAGAATCGGATATATATCCACTGCACTTATCAGGAAGTAGATTAGCAACTGCATTAAAATATATTAAAAATTAGTAATTAATTTCTTTGAAAGCTACATAAATATGATTTTCCTTTTGGTTATTCTTTGTACATTGATAATGCATTTTGGACTTTGCAGGTCATGCTGCTTGCAGGAACAGACACATCAGCTTTAACTCTAGAATGGGCGTTGTCTAACTTATTGAATCATCCAGAAATACTAGAGAAGGCACAGAAAGAATTGGACACTGTAATTGGACAAGATCGCCTTGTAGATGAGCCTGACGTTTCAAAACTCCCTTACCTTCAAAGCATTGTTAATGAGACACTTCGGTTGCATCTCGCCGCTCCATTATTGCTTCCCCATTTGTCTTCAGAAGATTGTACCATAGAACAATATAAGGTACCACAGAAAACAATTGTGTTGGTTAATGCTTGGGCCATCCATAGAGATCCTAACGAGTGGAGCGACCCAATACACTTTAAGCCTGAGAGGTTTGAGAAAGAAGGCGAAACAAACAAGCTACTTACATTTGGGATAGGGAGAAGGGCTTGTCCTGGAGCAAACTTGGCTCAACGCACAGTGAGCTTAACATTGGGCTTGTTGATTCAATGTTTCGAGTGGAAACGAACAACAGAGGAAGAAATTGATATGATGGAAGGAAAAGGGCTCACCGTGCCAAAGAAAATTCCCTTGGAAGCCATGTGTAAAGTGCGCCAGCCATTTGCAATCAAGAATATTTTCTAACTTTTGGGAGCTATTGGCCAGAGGCATGCACATGAAATAGTAATGTCAAAGTTATGCAATTCTATGCATAATAAAATAAAGGGTAAATTATATTGACATACTATTTGGTAAAATTCAAGTTGGGTTTTATTTGTAAAATTCCTCAAGAAGTTTATGAATTTTGAAATTATTACACCGATCTGCCTTTTATAAATCATTACACCAACCTTTCCTCTATTGCACAATGAACAATGTATTCAGAAAGTGCCACCTGGACAAATAGAGTTGAGGTGAATTTCACTAAACCTTAGAAAATTTATGTAATTTATCCTAAAATAAATTAGACATGTAAAAATATTAAGGGTATGATTAAATTAGGTTACCTTCCACTAGCATTTTTCTTTTTTCTCTAAAATCCTTTTATTTTTATTTATATGTAATCTTCTTGTTATAGAAATGAAAAATGTTAGCCCGTACATTGTTCTTTTTTTTTCCCTTATTCTTTTTGTCCTTAATTCATTTAGCGCAAATTATAACAATGTCCTTGACGTATGTTGATATTATACTTATCCTTTTTCTAGAATTTAAAATTACATCTACCATCCTTTAATAAATAATTTTAATATTTATTAAAATAATTTTTTAAAAAGTCCAAATTACCCACAACATGTTAATCTTCTTCCTCCTCCCTCCTCCACTCTTGTTCTCACTAACCCAACCCCATTTCCACCTCCCCAAAGCATGCACTACCAATCCAAAAGTCAAATTCCCTTCTCTTTTTCAATTCAATACCCCATTCACAGTGTCACTCCTCTCATTCAAACACACACACCTAAACCTAAAGCCTCCTATACCTATTCCAAGGACATATGCAAAAATAATCAAAAGTGGGGGCCAAAAATATTAATCACACCTGACTATGAATTTAGTTACTCAAATAAATAATATAAAATATTTCTCAAAGGATTTTATAGAATTTTTTGTAACAATTTTAAAATCTTATTTCATAAACTAACTAATATGTTTAGAATGAATTATCAAGATTGAATGCAAATGTATCCAATTAATAAAAATTTGATAGATCTTCTATTTTTAAATATATACATATAATTAATATTTTATATTATATATATATTAAAAATGATTGAGAGGAGAGGGGCCAAGGCCCATGCTTGCTCCCCTCTCCATCCGTCCAGCCCATTCCCTTCTCTCATGGACTTTGAAGACATCATTCAAATAGGATCAAAGTGTTTGAGCATCAACAAGAGGATGAAGATGCTTTAATTAGGCCAAGGAACTGTCAACGAAACTCAAATGAAGTGAGATTGGAGAAATTTGAAATGCCGTGTATGGTAGAAGGTCCAGCTTTGATGCGACTTGGCCTAGAGCATGTTGTTCTTGAAGACACCAAAGCGGAAGTCAATGTCCTCCTTTATGACATAGGTCTTGCCGAACTTGGTCTTGAAGGCTGAGAAGTGTTGCTCTGTGTTCAACAAGTGCTCCTCACTATCCTCCACCACTTCAAGTGTTGCCAAAATTAGCATGCTCAATTTGTATGAAGAATATAAAGACATTTACCTTGAAGTATGGAGGAAAAAATTTGTGGTTTAATTGTCATAGAAGATTTTTAGATATAGAACATTAATATAGGTGCCTTGCAAAAAAAATTAGGAAGACAACTATTGAAAATGAGGAACCTCCCGAGACTAAATGGTCACCAAGTATGGGACAAAGTTAAACACTTTTCAAAAATAACAGAAGTAGGAAAGTCGATTAGATTTCATGGTTATGGAATGACACATAATTAGACTAAACAAAGTATATTTTGGGAGTTGCCTTATTGGAAGAATAACTTAGTTAGCCATTGTCTAGATGTCATGCATGTGGAAAAAAATATGTTTGACAATATCATGAATACCTTGATGGATGCTGATCGAACTAAAGATAATGACAAGGCAAGACAAGATTTGAAAGAGCATTGTAGGCATCTTGAATTGAAATTACAACAACTCACAGATGGTCGATGGTCAAAGCCAAAGACAAGTTACAGCCTTGAGCTTACCACAAAGACAAGATGTGTGTAAGCGGATACTAGATTTTAAAATGCTTGACGGTTACACTTCAACTGAGGTTGTTGTGTGAATATTCTACAAGGAAGGTTTTTCGGATGAAAAGTCATCATTGTCATGTATTCATAGAGTGTCTTCTCCCTATTTCATTTAGGGAACTACTTGACCATGTTTGGAAGCCACTATAGAACAAAGTGGGTACTTTAGAAACCCATGTTCACCCACTCTTAGAGTTGACAATCTATTTGTAATGGAGAAAAACATTACCTCTGGTTTCTTTGACTCCATAGAGCACTTGCCCATACACTTAACGTATGAAGCACGTGTTTATGGACCGGTACAATATAGTTGGATGTATCCATTGGAGAGGAAAATATGAAGGTTTAAAACAATTGTGAAAAATAGAGCTCAAGTTGAGGGATCCATATGTCAGACATACATCTCAAAGGAGACATCAAATTTTTGCTCATACTATTTTGAACCTCATGTTCAACCAAGAAGAACTCGGGTTGGTTGGAACGATAATGGGGGAAAGCTCAGTGAGCCTACCTCAGTCCATATTCAACCAACCTAATCGTGCTCCTGGCAAAAGCGAAGAACGATGGATCTTAGAGATGAATCAAATGCCACTCATTTGCACATCTTGATAAATTGTGATGAGGTGCAATCTTTTAGAATGTAAGTGACTTGTGATTGCTTTAATTTTTTTTCTCAAAATGATTCAATTCTCACCTATTGTTCTAATGTTTATAGATATTTTGAACAATTATATGGTGACCATTACCTTAATCGATTTCTATCATGGTTCAAATCTTATGTATGTTGTGTAGTTTTGTTTACAAGTATATGTTGATTTTTTGATATGATCCTTATTCTTCAATTTGATATCTTCCATGATATATGTAAGTGTGTGATCCTTGTAATGGTATAACCGATATTCACCAATATAACTTGTCCGGGTCTTAAAAATAAAGCTTATAGTCGGCCAATTTATTATGTTAGAGGTACAAATTTCAAGCCATGGAATCATGTAGGAGAAAACAAACAACAATGAGATCAATGTTAAAGGGATTCAAGTGCTGGTGAATGTGATTGGTATGGAAAACTTAAGGAAATAGTTGAGTTAAAGTATGCTGCTGAACCTATGAAAAAACTTGTCTTATTCAAGTGTGAATCGTTTGATCCAACACGCCTGACGGGAACACGTAAATATAACCAATACAACATCATTGAGATTAACCATACCAAAAGATATGGAGGCTTTGACCCATTCATCATTGCACAAAATGCAAGACAAGTATATTTTCTATCTTATTTGGAAAATGTAATAAGAGTTGGAGGGTCATAATAAAAACTAAATCAAGGGGTCAGATTGAAACCGAAGAAGTAGCTGATGAGGAGGCTTATCAAATTGATGACTTAGCCCCTTCAAACGTAGTAATTCACATTGTCATCTCCCCTCCCCCCAATCTTAGCTGCCCTTTGAATGATGTTGAAATAATTGACCATCCTACCCAAGCTTTAAAAACAAATGAAAAGGATGACACGACTGAAGATGAGGAACAAGAATTTATGGATGACATTTTATTGAGAATAATGATGATAGTCCTAACTATGACAGTAAATAAGGTAAATTAATAAGGCGAAAAGTGCTTCAACGTTATTACATTTATGTGTTGTATGTTGTTGATCATGTTTTATTTTAATTATGATATTTGTAACATCTTAATAATTATTTCCATATGCTTAAGTCATAGCAGAATTTATTGTTAAATTGTTACGCTTTGACGTCATGATTTTTCAATTTCAAAATATAATATAGGCAGAAAAATAATGATAATAATTTTGTCTTTATTTAAAAATCAAACTAGAAGCCTGACGCATACATAATTATATGTAATACTAATTTATAGCGAAACTAGCTAAGTAATAATAAATACATTCATCCAATCAAAAGTCTAAAATAGTATATTGCAATAACAGGTAAATAACTCCAACAAGTATGTAGTCACCATAATATAAATAGCATAAACAATAATAAGTCTTCGGCTAACAATAGTCCCATCACCAATAAACCAAAACACTAAATAATCAAATAGGTCTAATCAACTAAAGTATCATGAGTGAAACTAAATCCTATCTATTTTAGGTACGTACTCCTCCTCAAGGGCCTCATTAGCCTGCTCCACATTAGAGATAACACGAAAAAGAAAAGGGTGAGAACTCAAAGTTCCAAGTAAAGATAAATGCACACATTAATAAGTGTCATCGAAATCATCTCTAGCCACCTCGGTTTATTTTAGAAAAGCATGAACATGTAATAAGATCCAATTAATAAGTTTCAAAAATCTTTACCAAGGTGGACATATCTTTTAATATGATCTTTTTATCATGGATGCAATCCTAACATTTACATGCTTGCATGATAATGTAGTTAGTATCTACATACATGAAATTCACATAGAATCACATAAGACAATTAGTCCAATCTTTTTCAGTCTTTTTCTTAATACATCTCTTCTTTATACATCCACTTTATCCAATGAGTGGGATAATAAGCTTGTACCAATAGCTGGTCATCACCAACAAATATAATTGGGGATAAAGTGGATGATCAGTGGGATTACCTCTTCTTAACAAAATCCAAATCATTACCATTGAAAAATTATGTTAACATTTCATATTCTTCAAGTGAAATAATTTCATGCAAAAATACAAGTCAATCAATTGATTACACTGTTATAAAAATTAGTAACATTCACATACACGTCAAAAGCATCAATAAATAGTAGCAATTACAATAATGATGGCATATTTGAAGACGTGACTAAACTTTTATTGTAATGGTTGCACCTAATATAATAATCAAGACAATTATGAAGTATAAAAGATAATAACAAGATTAATGATGAAATAATAGTCAAATTACTAATAAATAACAGTAGATTCCAGGTCCTGGTTGGGCATTATAAAATTAAGGCTATATACATATATCTATATATGCCATGCATTTGCCAACAAATTTGGTTTTATACATACACACACACACACGAAGCTCATGCGATTGGGAGGACAAACAAACACAAGATCATTTCATGGCTATATATACATATTGACAAGGTGAAAAATTACCTCATTTGGTGATCATATAATGATAAGCTATGGGATTTGTGAGAAACCAAATGAAAGTGAAACATTGGATATCCTTTAATTTATATTGGAAAAAAAAAACCAATAGCAATGCATATCGTGAAAAGACAACAAGACGTGAATTGAGACAAATCAATCATGAGAATTTTTCATGGTTTAAGCACAAAATGTACAAAAGCAATAAAACGGGAAGATTTTCAAAACAAACCCTTAATTGATTTGAAGATTAACTAAAATTAGGACTCCTAAGACTTGTTGAGGCGGAAAAGGGCAAAATCCTTCTCCTCTATGCTTGGGTGTGCTATAGCTTCAAGAAGGAGAATTGGGGATAAATTTTGTTCGTCCAAAAGTGATGATGATTTTTTATTAGAGATTTTGGAGAAGATCAAAGAGATAAAGTGAACACAATTTTTTTTTATGGTGACAAGTGTGTGACCATATGCTCTGTTAGGGCTTAGTGGTGGGAGTTAATAATAGAAGTAAGAAAATGTAGGTAGTGGGCACTATTTTTACTCTTAGGGATAAAGATAGTGGGGCCTTTCCTTCTTTACTAATTACAAATATGTTCTCTTTTAAATAAAAAAAAAAGATCTCATCATATCTTTTAAAATATACCTTTAATACAATATATATATATTATACTAGCTAAATTCCATTTTTCCTATACTATCCATATTGGACCACATATTATTCTAACACATCAATTAATTCTACATACACAATTCAAAGGAACTAAGAATAAAATAAATTGGGTCTTACCTCTTCTTAACACAGGATCCAAATCATTACCATTGAAAAATTATGTTAACATTTCATATTCTTTAAGTGAAATAATTTCATGCAAAAATACAAGTCAATCAGTTAATTGCATTATTATAAAAATTAGTAACATTTACGTAACATACACGCCAAAAGCATCAATAAATAGTAAGATAATAACAAAATTAATGATGAAATAATAGTCAAATTACAAATAAAGGTAAAGTAGATTCCAGGTCCTGGTTGGGGCGTTATAAAATTAAGGCTATATACATATATCTATATATGTCATGCATTTGGGAGGGCCAACAGATTTGGTTTTATATATATATATATACACACACACAAATGATAAACACTCTTTTTGTAGATATTTTCCCTGTTACACTTATTGCTTTTGCATTCTTTATTAGCTTAATTTCCAAATGTTTATTAGTTTTTAAATTTAATCCTTCCTACACTCAATTTTGCTTTGTGACTCTAACTAGTGGCTTTTATGCAATTTTGGTTTATTCACTAATAATTCCTCTTTTTCTTGTAGACTGATTTGTGGATATTTAAGAGTCACATTTAAGAGTGCATTATAAAGAGGAACTTTGGAGCGTCTTGAGGCAAAGGAGAGGCGACTGGATGAAATGAGAAGATCTTGGCCCGGACAACTTCGCTGGAGCGAGAATCAGTTGCTATAGCGAACCTGGAAAATAGAGGATAAGAAGGAATGAAGACATCTTCGCTGAGCAAGTATTAGTCGCGTAGCAAGTATCAATCGCTCCAGGAGCCTGAGAAGTGGTCCAGAATGGAGTTGTTCAAGTCCACTCGCTCAGAGTTTTGCGGGATGGAGCTGAAAGTTTTATTTTACAATATTTACCCACTTAGGCCCCCTTTTTAGCAAATTCTAGGATGTTGTAATACCCTGGAGCACAAAGTCCAAGGCATTCATTGTCAAATTAGGAAACGGAACTAGGTTTAAGAGAGCTCTCCTCCTCCTCTTCTTCTTGCTTTTCCACTTCAAGAACATATTGATACATATAGCTTTGGTTACTTTTATGCATATTTTTGTCTCTGATTTCTTTGTTTTACCTCTTTTTTGATTGTAACCTCTTTTTTGGAGGAGTAGTTCTCTTGCTAGCTCAAGGGATTCAAGAGCTAGGGTTATGTTTTGAAACATTGTTGATTTTAATGCAAATTCTTGGTGTTGTTCTCTTTCTCTTTGTGTTTCTCCTTTCTTTTCATGTTTATGATTTATATGCATGATATGTAAGGTGCTGCTATGTGTATGTGAGCATGATTTGTAAGCATACATGTCTTAGCTTGTTGATTGAATGCATGCTAATTAATTGATTGGTGAGCATTTAGTTGACTAAGAGAATGAAGATGATTCTTGATTGAGAATTGGGCTATGGCAATTAGCATTTTATTTGGTTCATACATTTAAGTGTTGTGATTGCAATTATTTAAATGTATGTGCTTAACATTATCCTCTAGTTGATTGACTTGAAGGAGAATTGCTAGTTAATTGTGTGATTGCATGATTAGCACATAGTTCCCCTACTAAGTGTTTGATCTTTTGTTATGTTGATGATTAACACTCCCTAGCTTGAGAATTCCCTAGGCTAGCTCTTTTTGGTTATTGTTAATTTCAAATACTTGCTAATTCAATTTCTCATGCAACAAAACCCCTCCTTTTTACTCCAACTAATGAGTTCAAGCTCCCTTGTAAGATGACTCTGGATTGCACACCACTATCTAAGTACTTTGGGCAACTTGGTTTGGGAATCCAAATTCCTTTTTAAACTTGGTGTTGACAACGGCCAGTTACTAATGAAGCCTATGCGATTAGGAGGACAAACAGACACAAGATCATTTCATGGCTATATATACATATTAAGGAGGTGCAAAATTACCTCATTTGGTGATTTTAAGTGATAAGCTATGAAATTTGTGAGAAACCAAATGAAAGCAAAACATTGGATATCATTCAATTTATATTGGAAAAAAACCAATAGCAATGCATATTGTGAAGACAGGGGACGTGGATCGAGACAAATCAATCATGAGAATTTTTCATGGTTTAAGCATAGAATGTACAAAAGCAATAAAACAGGAAGATTTTCAAAGCAAACCCTTACTTGATTTGAAGATTAACTAAAATTAGATACTCCTAAGACTTGTTGAAGTGTAAAAGGGTAAAATCCTCCTCCTCTATGCTTAGGTGTGCCACGGCTTCAAGAGGGAGAATTGAGGATGAATTTTGTTCCTCCAAAAGTGATGATGGTTTGTGATTAGAGATTTTGGAGAAGATCAAAGAGATAAAGTAAAGAGAATCTTTTTTTTTAATGGAGGTGAAGAGTGTGTGACCATATGCTCTTAGGGCTTAGTAGTGAGAGTTAACAATAGAAGTGAGAAAATGTGAGTAATAGACACTACTTTTACTCTTAGAAATAAAGATAGTGGGGTCCTTCCTTCCTACTAATTACAAATATGTTCTTTTTTAAATAAAAAAAATTAAAAAAAAATCTCATCATATCTTAAAAAAAATAATGTTCCCTTAATACATTTTATATATATTATATTGGCTAAATTCCATTACTCCTATACTATCCATATTGGACCACATATTATTCTAACACATCAATTAATTCTACATACACAAATCAAAGGAACTAAGAATAAAATAAATTGGGCTCTTACAATATTTTGGACTAAACATGTATTATGTTTCATTCAGATATAATAGGTAGAGGGAAAAGGAAGAAAGATGATGCCCAACGAATTGGTCGTGGTGGTAATGATAGCACTCTCTTATCCATCGCTCCAGCGTCCACCTCCATACATTTGAAGTGTAGACATCCTACCGCAAGGGATTGGAGCAGGATATCATGGTGCCCAACCCTATGTGCCTCATCTTCACAGCATGTTTCAAACCTATGTCAATTATATTTACCACGTTGTCCCCAATGCAGCGCAGGCGACGGGTCAACCTTCCTTGCATCCTCTAGGTAAGTCACGGACACAAGCACCCCTGAGTTTGCTTCTAGGTCTAAGATGGATGGATCCACTTGGTAAGAGATTTACGAAATAAGTTGTTTGAATTTATTTCATGTGAATGTTAACTTATAATTTTCTTATTTTATGCTGTCATTATCTTTTACATAATATATCTTCATGTGTTCAGCTGGTATCCACCCCAAAAGGGTATCTACCAAGTCATAGATACCATTAAAAAAATGTATAATGCGCCTTATATCGATTTTGGTAAGGTACCTAAGAAAACAAAAGAAGAGTAGTACAAGAATTGGAAGATAAGTCTTCTTTGAACTATAATGTGTTACACGTATTAACTTATTCTTATTCATGTAGACTTGTCCATTCCCCTCAGGATGAGAAGATGGTATTCAAGGCCTAGAAGAGTCGCACTACAAAGTGACTAAGGCATATGTACAATGAGATCCCAGCATCCGTCATTTGCAGATTGGATAGCACCTACTTCCTACTCGCCTTGCAAGAATACGATGTACACCAGAGTTTCAAAATCTCTCATTAAAGAACAAGGCGAATAAGGCATCTACTAAAGATGACTCATTGCATATTGATGGTTCCATAACTTTGGCTAGCATTAAGGCCAATTTGGTTATTGATCAACTTTTTTTTTAAGTTTTTTGTTATACAATTTATCAATTGAATTTGATTAGTTTATTAATTGTAATTGCATGAGAAGATGCTGAAGAGACCAACTATGAGAGGGAGGTGTTTAAGAAGATACACACTCGTAAGCATGACAAAATGTAGGTTGATCCATGTCTGAGACTGCATATGTGAGTATAGTTTCTAATTGTGTTTTATGAATAAGGACTCAAAAAATGTTTGTAACTAATATTTGTCTAGATTAAATTGCACGGTGATTATGTTCAAAGGCAGGAGGCTACCTCTGAGAACCAAAGTCCGTTAATGAGGGCACTATGTAGTCAAAGACTGTGGGCGGCCTTTATAAGGTCACATTTATGGCATAGGGGTTTGCTTTGCAAAATCAATGTCCCTTGCATTTGTGACCGAGGACGCCCCTTCTTTTGAGCCTGAGGTAGCAGAGGACATGGTTCACTAAATCCATGCTTTAATAAATGAGTAGCTATAGAAGTAAAATGAGATGTGAAAGGACAAAAAGGCTGCATAAAAGAAGAAGTGGGCCAAGAAAATGGAGAAGAAGGTCAAGAAAAAAGGTGGCATCAAGGATGCAAGGGGAGGTATAGGAGAGATAGGTAAGTACATGTAGCAGCGTAGATGCATGCATACTTCGAGTTGATGGGAACGAGCAGTTATGCCTCTTCCTCCTCCCCCATTAGCTCCAGGCACCACTAGTTTTTGGGCAATGCGATTCCTCCTCCTTCCTTTTGAATGATGATGATGATGATGGTACCAATGATGATCGGGAGCCAATATTGATGACTTGAAGTACTCGTGATCATTTATATACTAATCTAGACTTTGTTATTTTAATTTTGATATATTATTATTATTATTATTATGACATTTTGCTTTATTTATTGTTGTGACATTTTACTTTGGTATTTACTAAATGATATTTAGAAATTGAAATTTTTATTTCATATATTTCTCTATGTTTATCGATTATTATGATAATTAGTAATAGCAAACTCTAATTATAATAGTAAGCTACAATTAGTAAAAGTAAGATAAAAATATATACAAGGGAAAAGTTTTTCCAATGTTTTTTTTTTATTTTTAATTACTTACAGGCGGATTTAATGTCTGTAATATTATAGATGGTAAATGTCTCTATTTGTCAAATTATTAAACCATTTTTTGGCTAATTATAGATGAATTTTGCCGTATAATATTACAGGCCAAAGAATCCATCCATGGTGGCTGATTTGGAGTTATTCTTTTATCCATTTTCAGACGGATTAATCCATTTCTATTATATATAGACAGATTTGTTCGTTGTAAGGCAGTCTATAAATTATAAACAAATTTAGATATCGTCTATGTTGTTTATAGACGTAAAAAAGTCCACACATTCCTATCTATAAATCCATCCTAATGTTAAAATCAGTTTGTAATGTGTTAAAAATAAGTTTGTAAATTCGTCTGCGTTCCACGAAAATCTTGTAGCATTTGGGCAAATTACACCCATATCCCCTGATGACTTATCAACTATTAACATCCTCCAAACTATGACTGACTTTCCAATTAAGCCCTTTTATCTCATTCTTTTCCTCCAAAATTACAAACAAAACAACTGGAGAATAGGAATGAGCATATTCAATTGAGATGCATGCAAGTCACAAAAGATGCCATAAAAAATCAACACTTTCTTTAAATCTCCCTCTCCTTTCCTTCCCTTCTCAAACCTTTCCCCTTCACCACAAGGACGTCACCATCCCAAAGCCCCTTTAATTTCCCCTTCACCACAACGATGACCATCGCTCACTGGGAGAACACACACCACAACATCTTTCATCACTTACGCAGAGATGTGCCTAACCTTAACGTTGTTGAAGGTTCTCTTCAAAGCTCCAATCCTCCTCTACCACCATAATGGGAACAATCGTTGATGAGAACAACTACACACAGTTCCATCTCAATTTCGGTCAATCAATTTCCTATTGTGCACATGTTCCACCTAAAACCTCAAGTTCACCCTCTACCATGCTCATAGTGAGATTTTGTTAATTGAGGAAGAAAAAATCGATGAAAGAGAGTGGAGAAGGAGAGATAGAGCGATTAAAAAAAGTGGGATAAAAGTAAGGACTTACATTTTTGGAAAATCAATAATATATAGGTTAGAGAGAGTGTTAATAGTATGTTGATGCAATCAGGGAAATGAGTTGAGCTAGATAACTAAAATCTAAAGGGAAGTTAAGTTGCATTTCACAAAATTCAGAAAAGGTGAGTGTGATTTGTCCAAATGTTTTCCAAACAACATTTTGTTGGTAATATTTTCCTTTAAACAAAGTTTTATCACACGAAAAAAATCAACGTGGGAGACCTTTATTTTATTATAGATCGATTATGAGTCAAATTAGATTAATTAAAATTCAGCAGACTTTAAATATTGAAAATTTATACGAAAATAAAAACTTATGCAAATAGAAAGAGAGAGAGAGAGATAATTGGTGTGATTATAAATATAAAATTTCGAATTGTTGTTGAATTAGATTTTATTTTTAACAAAAAAGCATAATTTCAAGGCGAGGGTTTCCCTTCTTTTTTCAATTTGAGATTGCTGGTTAAATGGAAGTATATAGGGTAAACAATTATGAATCTATGACACAACAGTAAATATATTGCTACTTAAACAAAAATATCAATAAAACCGGAATATTCCTTATACTCTAGGATTTCTAGAACTGCAGTACTCCTTCTAATTCAGATTAGTCGTGTGTTTGCCTGCATGCCCAAAGGCTTAATTGCATACTCGCTGACGATGTGTCACCTTAGGACCAAAACCATTATGCAATCGCAAGATCAGTTGTGTGTGTACTTGCCAATTGCAAATTTCCATGTGAATTGTCTGAAGAGAATATTCAACGTGCCATCAGCAAATCCATTGTATCTGACGACTAATATAACTGACGCCCAATCCCAAGCCTTATCCTTTTGGAATCATCAATTATGCGAGAGAAACCTATATGTCGTCCCGCATTTTTTATCACCCGAGAGATCAATTGAATATAGGGTGGTTCTCACATACACTGAGTTTTCTGTACAGTTGGTACAGTTGATTGGCACATCCAGGGAAAAGGTGACAGCTGGAGTCATGGAGGTGTGGAGTTGACTAGCTCAGTGCTTAAATTATTGCCTCAACTTTATTATGATTTTCAATGCTCATTCCTATCCTTCTCTTCTTCCATTTCCCTTTACCCACCCTCTCATGGTCTCTACACCACCACCATAGGTTGCAAGGACACACATTCACTCATAATTATAGGCATTTTTATCTGGAAAAGAATCATGAATGAATGAATGAACTTTCAAAACTTTAAGTAATATATTATTTATATTTGTTTTGAACACTTCCTCAAATAATAATAGATTAATTATGTTAAAAAATAAAAACAAGCCACCTTGTGGCTAATTGGAAAAACTTTGTTTATGGATTATTAACAAATTTTTGTGTATGCATTACAACAACAATAACAAAGGGAACAAGAACAAAACAAGTAGAAGAGAAAGTGGCGGTGCATTTTCCTCTGTTCCCTTCCATTATCTCTTCTCCAATCCCTATAGAGACCCAAAAATACTAATTTGATGTCCAAGTTCGAATCTTTCCCATTCTAGATTCTTCAATTCTTCTCTTTTAAAAAAGAATTATTATTGCATAGTTTATTGTTCTTGGAAAAAAAAATCCATGAGAAGGGGCACGAGGAGTCTTGTCTTTGAACCTGGCAGCGAGCGTGAGGAAGAGACCATCGAAGTTTGACAACTGAGATCAAAGGCTATGACTTGGACTCGAAACCTTCAATGTCGACGAGGAAGCAATGTTTTACAATGCCGCTGCAAGAAATCTCCTCTAGTGTAGTCTGCATCGCACTTTACATATCCAAACCGCTGGGGGTGGATGCGATGGCGTTGTGGGGTGGACTGAATACAGAAAAGAGTTGTGGATGTTTGTGTTTGTGGAAGGATAAATTGGTAATTTAATAGATGTAATAGTATTTATTTATGGCCACCGTGCCAATTGTACAATATGACAAATGTATACAGTATGCCCCTTGAATATTACGTAAGCTCAAACGCAATCAAAGCCACATCTTGTATGCAGCCCAACATGTCGCGTGCCTTTAAAAGCACAAGAAGTCCAAGCAAGCAGCGTCCAAAATCAAACCAGGCATCATTTTCCACTTTTCTCCCAGAAGTAGTATCTCAAGCTAGTAGCAAGCAATATTCACTGAATTCAGATCCAAAACACAACCCACCAAGGATCAATCAACATTCAAACCATGTCCCCTTACCTCTTTTTCTCCCTAATCTCTCTCGTTTTCATTGTGTCTCTGAAGCTCTTGTTCCAATCAAGAACACTCAAAAACCTTCCTCCAGGTCCACCTTATCTCCCCATAATAGGAAACCTCCACCAACTCAAACAACCCTTCCACCGCACCTTCCATACCCTATCACAAAAGTATGGCCAAGTCTTCTCCCTCTGGTTCGGATCCCGCTTCGTGGTTGTCGTTTCATCACCGGCCGCTGCACAAGAATGCTTCACCAAAAACGACATCGTCTTGGCAAACCGGCCTCACTTTCTCACAGGCAAGTACATTGGCTACAACAACACAACCGTGGCACTGTCCTCCTACGGTGACCATTGGCGCAACCTTCGCCGCATCGTGTCACTCGAAGTTCTCTCAACGCACCGTCTCAACACTTTCTTGGAAATCCGAAGGGATGAGATCATGAGGCTAGTTAAAAAGCTTGCTCATGAATCTTCCAATGACTTTGCAAAAGTGGAGCTTAAGTCTAAGTTCTCAGAAATGACTTTTAACAATATAATGAGAATGGTTTCTGGAAGAGGTACTACGGTGGTGATTGTGATGTGGAGGAAGCAAGGCAATTCAGAGAGATTATCAAAGAGTTGGTGACCTTGGGAGGAGCGAACAACACTGGAGACTTCGTAGCTGTACTAAGGTGGTTTGATTTTGATGATTTGGAGAAGAGGCTGAAGAGGATTAGTAAGAGAACTGATGCTTTCTTACAAGGACTCATTGATGAGCATCGCAATAGGATGAACAATTCCAAGACCATGATAGACCATCTCCTCACTCAACAAGAGTCACAGCCTGAATACTACACGGACCAAATCATCAAAGGACTAATTCTGGTATGTTGTTATACATCTCTCTCTCTCTCTCTCTCTCTCTCTCTCTCTCTATGTATATATTTATTTGTAGTGCCATGAGTAGTGTGGTGGATTCCCCCTCTTTTAGCTTCCATCTTAGCGTATGAGCTGAAGCTTCCAGCTTCATGTTTAAGATGACGATGAGGAGTTTGTGATAAAAATTAAAATATCAATTCACATTTAGATTTAGTCGCAATAAAGATAATGGGATCCAACTATAGTTAAATGATTATAGCTCGAATAAATTTGATGAGATTCATTTTTATTACAAGTGTATATAATAATTGTATTCATGTAAACAAATAATAATAATAATAATAAGAAGGATTTTTCTAATAAGTATCTTAAATGAACTGACATAAGAAAACTAAAAAGGATAAATTTCTAAACTTTTAGTGGATCTTATGTATTAGAATTTAAAAATCTCTACTATACATTACTTTTTTATTTTTAACGAATGCCTTTAAACTACTTTATCACTTTTTAAATAATTGTTAAGTTATAAATATTCACTAAAATTATAAAAATAATTGATAAAATATCAATATTAATAAAAATTATAAATAATTTATTAAATTATTCTTGTTTCTTTTTAATACTCTAATTTTCTCTCTCCTTAATTATTAATAACTCAATTATATTTAATAAGATATTATTAATAAAATAATTAATATTATCTAAATTTTAAAATAAATAATTTTTTTAAATAAAATAAATTTTTAAAATAGATAATTATTTAAAAATAAAAGTAGCATGAGTCAAAACACCATAATAATAATGTTCATGAAAAAAAGGGCAAACGTGTGTGGTGGCGATGGAAAGTCGATAGCATTCATTTCCTTGGCCCCAGACGACTGACCAGTGAGTGTCCAATTGACTTTTGTCAGTCTCCAACATTGTCGTATAATGCACAAAAAGAAATTAAATGCTTTTGGTAGGGGGGTTGGGGCAAGTGATATTTCAATGCTCATTTAATAAAGATAGCTCATTTGTAATATGGAGTAAATTAAATAATAATAGAATTTGTCTCAATTAAATATTTAATTTTAATATTAAAATAGTATTCTTGGATCAACAATGTTATTTATACTATTATTTGTTCAAAGGTGGGGGCACTTTGATTTTGTGGTCCTCTAGATTACTGCCTAGAAAACCCGAGAGTAAGGAAAGTAGCACAAACCACAGTTAACTATTCTACATATATAACAGTGCTGACATCCGTAACGATTTCCACTGAGATTATGTAATACAAATTAAAGTAGTCTAGTAAGTTCTTGTCAAAATGTGGAGAATGGGATTATATATTCACTGCATTTATCAGGGAGTAAATTGCCAACTGCATTGAAATATATTAAAATATAGTAATTAATTTCTTAGAAAGCTACGTATAAATATGATTTTCCTTATCGTTATTCTTTGTATTGAAAATGCATTTTGAACTTTTCAGGTGATGCTGCTTGCTGGAACAGACACATCAGCTTTAACTCTAGAATGGGCATTGTCTAACTTATTAAATCATCCAGAAATACTAGAGAAGGCACAGAAAGAATTGGACACTGAAATTGGACAAGATCGCCTTGTAGATGAGCCTGACATTTCAAAACTCCCTTACCTTCAAAGCATTGTTTATGAGACACTTCGGTTGCATCCCGCCGCTCCATTATTGCTTCCCCATTTGTCTTCAGAAGATTGCACAATAGAACAATATAAGGTACCACAAAACACGATTGTGTTGGTGAATGCTTGGGCCATTCATAGAGATCCTAAGGTGTGGACTGACCCAACATACTTTAAGCCCGAGAGGTTTGAGAAAGAAGGCAAAACAAACGAGTTACTTACATTTGGGATAGGGAGAAGGGCTTGTCCTGGAGCAAACTTGGCTCAACGTATAGTGAGCTTAACATTGGGGTTGTTGATTCAGTGTTTTGAGTGGAAACGAACAACACAGGAAGAAATTGATATGATGGAAGGGAAAGGGCTCACCGTCCCAAAGAAAGTTCCCTTAGAAGCCATGTGTAAAGTGCGCCAGCCATTTGCAATCAAGAATATTTTCTAACTTTTGGAAGCTATTGATTGGATGCATGCACATGAAATAGCAATGTCAAAGTTACACAATTCTATGCATAATAAATAAACTAGACAAGCAAAAATATTAAGGGTGTGATTAAATTAGGTTACCTTCCATCAACATTTTTCTTTTTCTCTGAAATCCTTATTTTTTATTTATATATGTAATCTTCTCATTATAGAAATGAAAAATGTTAGCCTGTGCGTTGTTTTGTTTTTGTTTTTTTCCTTTTTGTCCTTATTTCATTTAGGCAAATTACAACAACATTTTTGAGATATATTGATATTACACTTGTCCTCTTATAGAATTTAAAATTACATCTACCATCCTTTAATAAATAATTTTAATATTTGTTATTAAAATAACTTTTTTAAAAGTTCAAATTACCCCAAACATGTTAATCTTCTCCCTTCTCCCTCCTCCACTCTTGTTAATTCCCACTAACCCAACCTTATTTCCACCTCCCCACTGCACGCACAACCAATCCAAACACCAGATTCCCTCCCTTCTTTAAATTCAATACCCCTTTCATTATGTCACTCTCCTCATTCAAACACACGCATCCAAACCTAAAGCCCCTTTATCCATTCCCAGATGGATCCAAAAATGATCTAAAGTGGGGGCCAAAAATATTAATCACACCTGACTATGTGAATCATGTGAATATATGTTTTTAAAAAGATACCATGGGTTTGTTTGGAACTATTTTTGTTTTTGCGTCTTCTAAACTAGTTTCAAATAAAGTAAATTTAAATACATTTTAAAAAATAAGAAACAAAAAAAATTTTATTTGGCAACTTTTGTTTTCAAAATAGTTTTTTAACAGATAAACACAAAAAAATAACATTGATTTAATCCTTTTAAAAGAACTTAGGGAATTATTTGATGTCATACACATAAATAATTTTATCTTTCAAAAGTCAAAGTGAAATCATATTTTACTTTTAAAGGACTTATTGAATATCAAAATTATTTTAAAGACTAAATCGATGTCTTGCAAATTCTTAGAGGATTAAAATGTGTGCTTCTTTTTTAAATATTTTTATGACTATTCCATGTGTGATTCATATTCAAGGGCATATCAAGTCTCAACATTAGTTTTGATAAAATATTTTCACTACAAGAAACTCAAGGAACACAGATGAATTTTACATAAGGATTTTTTTTGTTTATCATACAAATAGATTTACAAACGGGAAAATGAAAAACAAGGACAAATATTCTTTAGTCATAGACGGTAAATTTTCTGCAAATACATCTACAAATGTTGGCGCAAATTCGCCCCACATGGCGTGTAACTGTTACAAATAGGGTTTATAAACGGAAAATCATAAAAAAAAATTTTAAAAAAGTATAGAGGATTTATGGACGAGTTTTTAATTTATTTTTCATTTAAATAAAATTCAAGTCATTCCAGATGGTGAAATCCGTCTATAATTTGAATTTTCGAGCACGTATCTTATGCTCACTTTAGACGGTAATATCCTTTTATAATTCCTTGATTGAAATGTTTTGTTTTAGTTACTACTGCTCAGGAAAATTTTCCCGTTTGTAATGTAATAAATGAAATGATACGTTTGATTAATCGCGTTACAGACAAATTTCCCATTTGAGATGCTTTATAAAAGAGATCTCCAAAATTTGCAGATTGATGAGACTCTACATGAATATTGGGAGTGCTTTAAGCTCATCTGTGAGCTGCCCTAATCACCAGATTCTGGAGCAACTCCTCCTTCAGTATTTTATAAGGGATTAGTACCTGTAGATGTATGATAGAAGCTCATGAAGGGCACTTCTAGATAAGAACCTAGCAGAGGCCCGTGTTTTGATTGAAAATATGGCTGCAAATTTTCAGCTATTTGGATCTAAGGCAGCCACAAATACTAAAGGCATTCATGAAGTTAGCCAATCAGAGAATCTAATATTGACCCAGACCTTCCAGACACCTTCTGGCCTAATGCAGCAATTGATTATGAGCTAGGTGATAACTCCAATGGTTCCCAAGATGTGTGGCATATGTACTTCACATGACTATCACACTAATATGTGCTCAACATTACAAGATAACTCCACCACTTGGGTGGCAACAACAAACCCCTTTTAGAGCCAGCCAAGCCAGTTTCCATTTGGGAACCCTTATAACCCAAATTGGAAAATCACCCCAATCTAAAGTCGGGAAATAACTCTCAGCCATAAGGGCAACCTTCACAGGAAGTACCTGGCATCTCATTAGAGGCTACTAGCTCTTCCACCACCTCCATTTTAGATCCTGCTATGACTGAGATGATGAAGTTGATGATGGAGCAAATACAAGAAATAAGTAAAGAGAATGCTCAGCTGACAAAGGAGATGGCCCAGATGAAGAATAATTAGAGCCAGCATGTCCTAACTACCTAGTTACCCTCCCAGATCATGCTCAATCCAAGGAGAAATGTATGTGCAATCATCCTAAGGCCTGGGACAAAATTTCAGGGGTACCAAGCCTTGTAGAGGAAAACAGCAGAATTTGGGCCTAGAGATGTTTTTGCTAAGCATCGCAGCGCCTAACAAGTGAAGCAACGAGCATTCGGGTAAGTGTCGGCACTCAGCTGAGGATAAACTAGCAATAGAGAACAATTCTAGAGAGCGTGGTAGCAATGCTCAAATAACACTGCAACACTCCACAAAACCCACACCTTCCAGAACTCACTCCTCCATTGCCATTCCCATAGAGGATGCAACCTATGAAAGCTACTATAGTAGATTTAGATCGGACACATTGGAAACCTTCTCGGAAAGTGAAAGAGAATATGCCCCTATTGTATGCAATCAACAGATTCCCAAGTATGCAAAATTTTTTAAAGGTCTCTGCACCAATTAGAGAAGACAAAGGGTTAGGAGGACAAGGTGACTATAGGGCTAAATGCTTCCTCCATTATCAAGCCAAGCAACCTGCCAACCAAGTGCAAGGACCGGGAACATTCTATGTTCTTTGCACCATTGGGAACTTACACATCACGACAGCTCAAGCTAACCTTGGAGCATGCATTAATGTTACACCTAAATCACTCTACTAGTCTTTACACTTTGAAAAGCTAAAACCCACCCGGTTGCAAATTCAGCTTGTCAACCGCAACATCGCTAAGCCAGAGGGAGTATTGGAAAATGTTTGGGTACAAGTAAATGATGTAACATTCCCTCCTGATTTTGTCTGCTTGAGATGGAGGATAATACCAATACCAGCTAGCATACATTGATCTTGGGTAAACCCTTTTTGAAAATCGCTAGAACCATGATTGATGTTCATGCTAGAACACTATCCATGGAGTATGGGGACATGAAAGTCTAATTCTTTATCTGATGCAATGAAATATCCCCATGAGAAACACTCCATGTTTGGAACTGATGTCATTGATTCTCTAGTTGATGATGCTTGTGGTAATCTACTTTGTAAGGATCCAAATCCCCCTTTCCTACTTTTTCTTCTGCTATGGGATATAATGAGCCTATTATGTTAGAATATTCCAAGATTTTAGATACAGGTACACCACCCAAATGGCAGTCATCAATTTTCAGGTGCTTGGGAACAGCCCATAGTGGGAAAGAAGCCATGTGAAGGGCAAAGGATTTTGCTGCATGAGCATAAGGCAAAGCTGATGACCAGGAAGTCAAGGTCCTACTATTCTTGATCAACCATGAGCACCCTAGTAGTGCAATTGAGTTGGAGAACTCCAGGATGATTCGGTGTGACATTGATAGGCACTGATTGATTGCCTCTATGAAGTCCCCAAGGATTTGGGGCTCAGATGACCTATCTATGGGTTGAAGCTGCACATCCTCGTGATGGTCTTGACCGTCCAACTTAGGGACATTAAAGCAAAGTCCTGGTTGGGAGACAACCCATCGTGATGTTTTTCTTTACTTTTTTCTTTTTATTTTTCTGCACTTTATTTATTTTAATTTTAGTTTTGAATCTTGCATCATATATATTTTTGTTTGTGTTCTACACCATTCCTTTGGCACCTTGGAGATCACATGTTTTGGCTAACACCACATGCACTTTCCTGACTTGCTTGGAATTGACTATTTTTCTTATGGCATGCTTGGTGGATTCACTGTGTTATTTTGATTGAGTATATGCACTTTTACCTGTGAGATTATGAGCCACTTTGATTGGACTATCATGTGTTATCCTTATTTGTTCATGTGTGTTTTCCTCTTTGGATTTGTATTCTAGAACTTGCTTATGGTCTTATTTGAAAATATGTTTCCATATGCATGCTTGTATATGATTGAGGCATTTTTCTTGTTTTTAACCATTTGCCCGTATAACTACCTTTTGAATGTTACCATTGTTTAGCCCCTTTGAGCCTTATTGCCTATTCTTTTGTTTTAGCACATTCTTAGCCAAAAGTGATATATCATGAAAATTCCCAACCTTTTAGGCTTAGGAAAGCATTTGTGAATTTCTTATATGTGCTTGAGTATAAGTGTGGGGGAAAGCATAAGGACATGCTCCAATTTAACTGTAGGGGAGGGACAATGTGTAAAAAAATTGAGCAAGTGACACACTAAGAAAAAAAAAGAGCAAGGTTGATTGAAAAAAAAATCAGGAAAAGTTTAGGTTGAAGATGTGCCATATTGTAAAATAAAGGCCTAAAATTGTGATTAAGTTGGACAAAGTGTACCCTTAAGCACTTGTGCTCTTGATTTATACATTTACTTTCCTTTGACTAGAGGTTTAGCTCTATTCGCCTATATACTTACCCACCTTCACCTAAGTCCCATTACAACCAAATATAAGTCCTCTTGATTCAGTATGCATGTGTGTATGACAAAATGGAGAATGAGACCCATAGCAAACTTGTGGTAATGCATCTTCATTTGAGGTGATTGAGTGTGCATCATAGCCTCAAACACTTGAGTAAATGAGTGGCAAATACTAATCTTGGGAGGATTTTTTTGTACTTGGTCCATCCATCATGTATGTGGATTCTACCTTATGTGCTATGTTGTTGTTCATGTCTTGCTTATTGTAATTTTCTTGATTATTAGTGTGAAACCTCACTATTGTGCCTTTAGGTTCATTGGATTGGTGTATTGTCATTTGTGCTCATGCATCATGCATTTTTAGAGTTAGAAGTCTATTCTAATTCTTGTATACTGTTTCTTATCCATGTCTTGGTTTGATCTTAGTTCCACATGAGGACATGCAATAGCTTAAGTGTGGGAGAGTTTGATAAGGGTATTTATGCCACTTATCTTGCTACCAAACTTTAGCTTTTAGCATGAGTTTTACTGTGTTTTTTATTCAATTAATTAGGATTTTGATTTGTTCCTCATTGTGTGATTTTGGTAGAATCATTAACTATTGCATTGATTTTGGAATAAATTGTAATTCTACCTTGTTGCATTTAACTTGTCTCTTTGAGTATGATTTTGTGTACAAAAGCTTTGGGTCAAGTGCAAAATGTCACCAACAAGGCTGGAAACTCTTAGAAAGTAGCTTAGAGTAAAAAGGAAGAAAAACATGTAGAAGTTCACTCTGGTGAGCGTTATAGCGCTTATTTTATCCTAGCGCTTGGTAGAACAACAACCACAAACTTTTGGAGCCACTCTCTCTAGTTTAGTGCTAGAGTGCTCGTGCGATAGACGAGATTGCAAATAACTTATCTATTTTTGGGCCCCACTTTGGGCTATTTTACAAAGTAGTATTTAAAGAATTGACACAGTTGTTTACCCTAGTTTTTTACTCACTTTAGGCCGCACACTTTAGGTTGTTATTATTTCTCTCTACACTTTCTCTATTTTCTTCTTCTCTACTCTTCTCTCTCTTAGGAATTACATTAGTGAAGGTGCTTTGTCTTAGAGATTATGGCAATGATTGTTGTTATTATTTTCAGGTTCCTTTTATTTTCATGTTATAATCCTCAGGAGATAGAGGAGTAGATTTTCCTACTAGTGTAGGGTTCCGAATGGATTGGGATGATGTTTGAGACGTTTTATTTATATTGAATGCATTAGTTTTCTTAATGTTCTGTTTCTATTCCTATAATTATTGTGGTGATTGCTATAATTTTTATTGGAATAACTAAATTGGCAATCATCGTCAAGGGAAACCCTTTGGACATAAATTGATAAATCTATTGGTTTATGTTTAAGGAAGAACATTAGAATTAACTTTTCAATTGGTGGTTAGGCTATAGCAATTGATTTATTAATTCAATAAATTCTAAATCTTGATCTTTATTAGTTATTTACATTGATTAAATTCTAGAGGTTGATTGATCACTAGTATAATTGCCAGTAATTTATTACTAATAGCCACTAATAAATTTAATAGTTGGTCAATAATAATTAATTCTAATTCTAGAAATACCTTACACTAGTGCTTCTTTATCATTGTTATTTTCTTTTAATTTAAATTGATTTAATTACAGTCTCCAAACCCCCAAGTTTTCCTAACTAAATGATAAAACCTCCTTGAGAGACGACCTAGGTTGTGCCCTTTGCTACATTTTTGTGCAACTTTGCATTAAAATAATTTCTAATTTGAGGAGGTAGGCGATAACCTCGCTTCAGCTTTGTCCACTCTGATTGATTTGAATTTTTTTCTTTTTGAAATTTTTCTTCTAGTAGAATCCAGTTGTGGTAGGACTTGCATTTGCTACATGTGTTCGGTCGTTATTTTACATATAAAAAGTTATAGTTTTAGTGTAAAATAATAGTCTATGACTGAATCCTGTGATATATTTGTTGGCATGTGGAATAATGTGAGTTTGCATAGGGCCACCTTTTGTTGATTTCTTGTTAAGCATGGACTCATGAGTGTGCATATGAAGAAGTATTGAATGATATGGTTGAAGGTGAGTACTGTATTTGGTTGCTAAGAATGAAGATGCATGCTTATGTTGACTTGACCAAAAAAAATACAATATTTAGATTACTTTATTCTTTCTTTAATTCTAAAACCACAAGGATTGGGATTTTATGCCTTAACCTATATATTGAGCTCTTAATAAGCCTTCACGAGCAGAACACTACACAGTTTGATGGTGATTTTTCTAAGAAAGTAATATAGTATGGTTGGTAGTTTCCTTTTGTTAAGGTGAAATTGATTTTGTTAATGTACTCTATTTTAATATGTCGTGTACACCTAGAAATGGCATCTATTTGGCTTAGTTGGATTTCTACTTAATATAAAAGCCCACTCAATCGTAGGTAATTGTTTCTTTATTTAACCCATTCATTATCTAAAGTTTAGTGCAATTGCGAGCTATTCAAAACTATTCTCAATTGTACCAATTGGCTGCAATAGGAATGAAAATATGATAACTTACCCAAAAAAAAAATCAGTTACCAACTTTAGCCATTTTGAAGAAACCAAACCAAGCATGAGCAACTCTTATTGGACAACATTACTAGCTTGAGCAATGAATATTTAGAGTTTCAACTTAAAAGATAATATACCTATGTTTAGTTTCTTGTTAGACTTGGACACATGAGTACGCATATGAAGAAGTATTCTTGATATCTTGGGCTTTGTTGGAAACTTAAATTTTATTTACTTGCTTTGTTGTAGAAATTATGAGGTAATTTATTGACTTTATTGAATTTGTGCACAACTAATGATGTGGATGGTCTCATTTGATTTTTCAACAAATTTACCCTAATTCAAAGCATGAGTATTATGGTCAAGCATGAATTGAGGACCTATAATATTGTTCATTCAGCTTAGCTAGAAATTTTTTACTTTGCTTTTGACAAAACTATGTTATCTATGGGTCCATTCCTTGATATAGGTGCATTTGAGGAAGGACTCATTAGAGAGGGTTGAAGACTCAATTGAGAAAGTGAAAGACTCATTAAAGAGGGTTGAGAAGACTCATTAGAGAGGGTTGAAGGCTCAATCGAGTAAGTGAAAAACTCCATAGAAATTGTTCAAGACTCCATACAAACTTTTAAAGATTCAAAGGAGGTAGTTCAAGGCTCAATCGAAGTTATTGAAGACTCATGTAAGCAAGAAGTAGTTATGACTATGTTGAAAATTTATTGTCCAAAGATTTATTAATACATATCTTTATTCTTATTTTAGATTAGAGGGCTCCATATTATTTAAAATTTGAAATATTTAGATTAAACTTACTTTGTTGTATGATGTTAAGTATATTGACAAATTTTAAGTTTCTTTGTTTGTGTCTAGATATATAATTTCTTGTTTGTTTGGTGGTGATATATATTTAAATTTTAAAGGCTAGATTTCAAAATTTTAAATTTTTTTTTTCAAGGATCACCATTAGTGATCGATTTATTTGCAACAATTTCACGTAGCAACCACAAAATTAGTGAAAAAGTTAATGACCAATTTGTCAGTCACTAATAACACACCAAACCACCAACCAAAATTAGTCGTATGGATAGGAAAATTGGTCGCTAAATTAGTCACAAAATCTAGTGACTAATTTTCTTGGTTGCAAATTTTTTAGCCACCATGGTTTTAACTACTTCTGTTTTTAGTGGCAAAATCGATAATTACTAGGTCTAGCAACTGATTTCACGAAATTAGCAACTAAAAAAGCGTCACTACGAGCTGATTTATTTGTAGTGTTAACTAATTTCTATTCATGTGGAGCCATTTGTCCATTCCCCCAGATAAGAAGATGATATTCAAGGCCTAGAAGAGTCACACTACAAAGCAACTAAGGCATATGTACAATAAGATCCGTCAAGATCCGTTCTCTCAGATTGGATAGCACCCCACTTCCTGTAGGCCTTGCAAGAATACTATGCATGGCAGAGTTTCAAAATCTTTCATTGAAGAACAAGGCGAATAAGATATCTACAAAAGGTGGCTCATTGCATACTAATGGCTCCACGACTTTGGCTAGCATTAAGGCCAATTTGGTTAGTCATCGACCTATTTTTAAAGTTTTTTATTATAAAATTTATCAATTGAATTTGATTAGCTTATTAATTGTAATTGCATGAGAAGATGCTGAAGGGACAGCTGCAAGGGGAGGTGTTTAAGGAGACATACACCTCGTAAGCATGAAAAATCAATGTGGGTTGATCCACACTCTGAGACCGCATATGTGAGTATAGTTACTAATTATATTTTTTAAATAAGGACTTAAAAAATATTTGTAACAAATAGTTATTGGATTGAATTGTAGGGTGATTATGTTCAAAGGTTGGAGGTTGCCTCTCTAAGGGCCCAAGTCCGTTAATGAGGACACTCTATGGTCAAAGACGATGGACAACCTTTATAAAGGTCACATTTATGGCATGGGGGTTGCTTCAGAATCGATGTCCCCTATATTAGCGGGGATACCCTTCTCTTACGCCTGAGGTGGTGTAGGACATGGTCTCACTCAAATCCAGGCCCTAATAAATGAGGCGTCCAGAAGCAAAATGAGGAGGTGTGAAAGGAGAGAGGCTGCATGGAAGAAGAAGTAGGCTAAGAAAATGGAGAAGAAAGTCGAGAAAAAGGTTGCATCGAGCATGTAGAAAGAGGTAGGAGTATATGCAGCAGCAATACATGTAGATGGAGCATATGCATGCACACTTCAAGCTGATGGGAGCAAGCAGCTCCACGCCTCTTCCTCCTCCCCTACCAGCTCTGGCACCACTAGTTTTTGGGGCGATGCGGGATTCCCCTTCCTCTTCCTTCCTTTCCTCTTCCTCTTCCTCTGATGATGATGATGATGGTACCGATGATGATAGGGAGCCAATATTGATGATGTTGAGTACTTGTGATCATTTATACTAATCTAGACTTTATTATTTTATTTTTTATATTATTATTATGACATTTTACTTTATTTATTGTTGCGGCATTTTACTTTGTTATTTATTAAATGGTATTTAGAAATTAAAATTTTTATTTCATATATTTCTCTATGTTTATCAATTATTATGATAATTAGTAATAGTAAGCTCTAATTATAATAGTAAGCTACAATTAGTAAAAGTAAGATAAAAAATATATATACAAATAGATTTATAGATAGGCAAGTTTTTCCAATCTTTTACTTTTTATTTTTAATTACTTAGAGAGATTCTAATGTCTATAATATTATAAACGGTAAAATCCGTCTACACTTGTCAAATTATTGAACCATTTTTTGGCCAATTATAGATGAATTTTGTCGTCTATAATATTACGGATCTTAGAATCCGTCTGTAATGGACTAATTTAAAATTATTTTTTAATCCACTTTTAGACGGATTAATCCGTTATATTATATATAGACATATTTGTCCATCGTCAGTAAGTTGGTCTATAAATTATAGACGGATTTAGAAATCTATCTGTATTATTTATAGATGTGAAAAAATTAGACGACGCATTCCCATCTAAATCCATCTGTAATGTTTAAAATTTATTTGTAATCTATTAAAAATTTGCCTATAAATCTGTGTGTTTCGTGAAAATCTTGTAACATTTAGGCAAATTACACCCATATCCCTTGATGACATAACAACTATTAACATTCTCCTCCAAACTATTACTAAGTTTCCAAAATTGCCCTTTTATCTCACTCATTTTTCCCAAAATTAACAAAAAAACAAAACAACTGTAGAATATGAATGAGCATATTCCATTGAGATGCATGCAGGTTGCAAAGATGCCATAAAAAATCAACACTTTCTTCAAATCTCCCTCTCCCTCTCCTTCCCTTCCTAAACCCTTCCCCCTTCACCACAAGGACATCACCATCCCAAACCCCCTTTAATTTCCCCTTCACCACAATGACAACCAACTCTCTACTTGGGAGAACACACACCACAACATCTTTCATCACTTACCGCAAGAGATTGCACCCCAACCCTAATTTTGTCAAAGGTTCCTCTTCAAAGCCCCAATCCACCTCTACCACCATAATGGGAACAATCGTCAATAAGAACAAGAAGAGGCTACGCAAAGTTCCATCTCAATTTTGATCAATTAATTTCCTATTGCGCACATGTTCCACCTCCGCCTCAAGTTCCCTCGATAATGCTTATAGTGAGATTCTGTTAACTAAGGAAGAAAAAATCAATGAAAAAGAATGGGAGGAGGAGAGATAAGAAGCGATTAAAAAAAGTGGGATAAAAGTGAAGACTTACATTTTTGGCAAATCAATAATATATAGTTTAGAGGTAGTGTTAATAGTACGTTGAAACAATCAGGAAAGGTGAGTGTAAGTTGGATAATTAGAGTCTAGAGAGTTGAGTTGCATTTCTACAAAACTCAGAAAATTAAGGTGAGGGTAATTTGTCCAAATGTTTTCCAACAGCATTTTGTTGGTAATATTTTCCTTTAAATAAAGTTTTATCACACATGAAAAAATCAACATAGGAGACTTTAATTTTATAATAGATTGATCAGGGGGTCAAATTATATTAATTAAAATTCAGCAAACTTTAAATATTGATAATTTAGGTAGAAAAAAAGTTACGCAAATAGAGAGAGAGAGAGAGAGAGAGAAATAATTGGTGTGATTATAATTATATAATTTCAAATTGTTGTTGAATTAGACTTTTTTTTTTTAAAAAAAAAGCATAATTTCAGACGAGATTTCCTTCTTTTTTTCAATTTGAGATTGCTGGTTAAATGGAAGTATATAGGGTAAACAATTATAAATCTATGACACGAGCAAATATATTGCTACTTAAACAAAAATATCAATAAAACTAGAATATTCCTTATACTTTAGGATTTCTAGACTGGATTACTCCTTCTAATTTGGATAAGTCGTGTGCAATGTTCTAAAATAAACTGGACCTATGGGTTTAAACCGATTTGCTGGAAGGAACCCATTTGGTTCCTCAACTCCTGAAAGTCGTGCTTCAGAAAGTCAAAACTTGAAAAAATTCAAAAACCAGGAAAACGTCTTAACTGAGGAAGGTTCAACGATTAATGATTCCACGAAAAAAAACAAAAAAGAGAAGAGGAAGAAGCAAGGAAAAATAGATTCTTCACAGAGATCTCCTTCCTCTCATATGAGTTCTTCCTTGGGTGCTGACCATTTCCTATGCTACCACTCCCACACTTTCGTTGTCCTGGGCAACTTGGTTTGTGGGAAGCGCGATGAACAACGCATGAAGCTTAACGAACATGGGTATTGCAATGGAGCTGCCGCACATCTCATCTTTTCAAGCGACCATAAGGAAGCAAGGAAAAGGAAATACAGAAAAGGAAAAGGAGCCGCTAGGAGAAATAAGGGAGCAAGTCTAGGGTTATCTTTAACGTTATTAGGTCAGGTTCTTTTTGGGCCCAAATAAAAACCCAACTCCTTCTATATTTAGGTAATTATTTTTTTTATGGTGTGTGAAGTAAACAATGCTCCATATATTACATTAAGGAAAAAATTACATAATTGTGGTGCGAAATTTCATTTTAAAAAATAATATTTTATTTGTGAAATGTTGTCATTGGCGACATTTAGATTAAAAAATTAATATTTTGACCACGTTATTCAAAAAAATAATATTTTATTCAAATAATAATAATATTTTATTAATAAAATCTTGTCATTGGTGAGATTTCATTTGAAAAAAATTATATTTTATTAAATATGATTGATGATTTTGAGAGTTAGTGAAATATTATCATTGATGAGATTTCACACATCATATTCATGTAAATCATCAAGCAAACTCATTTCATGACAAATTTTACCAATAGGCCATATCCAAAAAAATGACTCTCTATATTTATGAAAGACATATCAAACTCTGCCCAAAAATATCAAAAAAAAAAAAACAGAAAAACACATTGCAAACAACCTAAAACAAAATATAATACGTTATTGAACGGTAAAATTTTTTACCCAAAATAAAAATGGTAAAAATGAAATGTTGTCCTTAAAAGTAATTTAACCATAGGATTATAATTCGAACTATAAATAAAAACCATAGGACCAAAAAGAAAAAGTAATTCAACCATGGAATTACTGATAGAAATTTTTATTTTACTCCAAAAAGTTATTAAACCTTTATAAATAGGTATATATTTATATATTTTTATATAAATATTTATATAAACATATTTATTTAGTTTATAAATTTATATCAATATTTATATGCATTTATATATATATAAAACTTTATCTATATATTCTTATAAATATATTTATACCATATATTTTATTTTATATTATAAAATAAAATATATATTTTATTATATATCAGTTATGTTCCAATTAAACCTTCAGTTAAACTGATGAAATCTTTAAACCTCTAAATTAATACCTTATCTAATTTAATGTCTGGAACCTTGGTCCCATGTCTATCTCCAACCCCAAAGGCTTAATTGCATACTCGCTACGAAGTGTCCCCTTAGGGCCAAAACCATCATGCAATCGCAAGAACAATTATGTATGTACTTGCCAATTGCACATTTCCAAGTGAATTGTAGAAGAGAATATTCAACGTGTCATCAGCAAATCCAGTGTATATGACGACTAATATAATAAAAAAATATTATTTTAATCATCTACATCTTGAATATTATACTAATATTTAATTTATCATTATTAAATTTTATATGATCTCTACTTAAAAATACAAGCTTTAATTTTTCATCTTTAGATATTATTAGGTGTTATAAACACCCACTTTTTTATATTGAAATAATAAAGCCATGTAACAAACACCCAATCCCAAGCCTTATCCATTTCAAATCATCAATTATGTGAGAGAAACCTATATATCATCCCATATTTTTCATCATCCGCGAAACCAATTGAATATAGGCGCGTTCTAGGATGCAGGAAGCATTCTACAAGGAAGGGTTCCTTACTGATGTGGGTTAAGGGCAATTTAATAGGTGTATGTAATAGTTGACCAAGTTTGGAAATCTTTGCTGAATGAGGATTAGAAAAACCAACATTTAATGCACAATAACCCATGGTGCTTTTTTTTTCTTTAAGAGAAGCATGTTTCCTTTAGTCTTTTTCTCTTTTAAATTAGCACTTAACACAATCCAACCCTCTTCCTCTTTCCCGTCGTTGTCTCCCCAACCTCCATTGTTGACAATAGCAGCTCCTCTGTGTCCTTTTGAATTGCAGCTCATTTTTAACCTGTATTTTCACCGACGCATCGAATTCTTCTCTATCATCATCGTAGCATTCCCTGCCGCCACCTTTACCCTCGAGGTTGCAGCACTTCCTTGCCCTCTGGTCCATCATCATCGGCAAACCCACCTCCGTTCAACACATCTTGAAAACCTGCTTGTATATTACATGTTGCAGTTTCCATTTGAATTTGTCTGACCGTGGAAAACCATACAACACATCTTGAAGATCCAAATGGAATAACACCATGCATATTATCCTATTGACCAAATGATATGGCATCTTATTGTTCAAATGGAATAAGACAAATTCAAGAGGGAAATTACAAGATGTTGACCCATGTTAAATCTGAGTTTGGTCTTCAACTAGGTACTATTGGAAGCTTGGCTATGGAGTCCATTGACAGTAAGGGGTTTACAATTTTTTTTTCCAAGGAAATCCTTCTATTATTCAGGGGATAGGCATTGGAAAAAAAATTTACATATGCTTACTAGCGGTGATATGTTTATATATGTAATTATTTGGTGATTTACTCTAATATGGTTTAATTTATTCCACCTATGGGGATTCAAGATGGAAGAATCTCTGCACAGCCTCCATGGACGCGACCATGGGGCAACCCACCCCCACCTGTAGTCTGCCCTTGGTGGATTCCCTTTGGCCCGAGGTGATGAATGAGCTGGCATGCACGAGAAGGAAGGGGGGTTAATGCGTGGGAGGAGAAGGAACTGCTCCCCTTCCGAAACCAAGTTCACATGCACGCCTCAATTCACTTGCATACGTTCTAAATTTGTTGAATGGATTCTAAGTGAAATGATGCAACGAGGAACAGTGAGAAGGCTGTGTATTATTGAGGGAGAGTTAGGAGAGTTCAAATGGGAAGATGAGCTAGTATAAAAGCGGGATGGGGGAGGGGTAACAATATAGAATATAAGCGAGAAAAAAAAACACAAAGATTGTTGAAAAAAAATTAAAAGATAGTTGATTGAGAAAAATGATAAAAACTGATAATACAATGGATCCAAGTGGCCACATTGCTATTGAAGTTTTAGAGCAAAATGTAATGTATTTTCATTTTGTTTTTGAAATTTATATTTTATGTATTTTATGTTTGTTAATATATCTATTTAGTTGATTTTTTTTAACAAAATCGAATTAGTTAAAAGTTTAGTTAAATATTTTTATGTTGTTAGTGGATATGTTAATTTATTTTTTCTTAGTTCATATATTTTGTTAGAGGATATATTAATTTAATTTGCTATTGAAATCCATATATTCAAGGTTGATTTTTTTTTTGAAATTTAACAAACAGCAAGATGCAAAAATCGAATTAGTTAAAAGCTTAGTTAAATATATTTATGTTTTGTTAGTGGATATGTTAATTTATTTTTTCTAAATTGATATATTTTGTTAGAGGATATATTAATTTAATTTGCTATTGAAATCCATTTATTCGAGGTTGATTAATTTATTTTTTAATTAACAGACAATAATACACAAAAATCAAATTAGTTAATAGATTAGTTTAATATATTTTAATATATTTATGTTTTATTAGTGGATATGTTAATTTATTTTTTTCTACATTGATATATTTTGTTAGAGGATATATTAATTTAATTTGCTATTGAAATCCATTTATTAAGGGTTGATTAATTTATTTTTAATTTAACGGAGTAAGATGCAAAAATTGAATTAGTTAAAAGATTAGTATAATATATTTATGTTTTGTTAGTGGATATATTAATTTATTTTTTCTTCATTGGTATATTTTGTTAGAGGATATATTAATTTAATTTGCTATTGAAGCCCATTTATTAAGGGCTGATTAATTTATTTTTTAATTTAACAGCAGGTAAAACGCAAAAATTGAATTAGTTAAAAGCTTAGTTAACTAGATTTATGTTTTGTTAGTGGATATGTTAATTTTTTATTTTTATTTTTTTGCATTGATATATTTTGTTAGAGGGTATATGAATTTAATTTGTTAAAATCCATTTATTCAAGGCTGATTAATTTATTTTTTCATTTAACAAATAGCAAGACCTATGCGAGCTCGGCATTTAAAATTGTCTTCAATGAGAAATGAGACACGAGCCTACGTGCACGTGTCGACTACTTCGCTTTGTGGAAATCGGTGATATAGCAGTAAATCAGAAGCTTTCCACTTTTCGTGCGGGGAATGCACCATTACGCTAAAAGATGTTGTTATTCTATTAGCGCTCCCGATAAATGGTCGACCAGTGATTGGATCTAATGTTAATAGCTATGAAACACTCCCTATTTGTGTCAATATCTACCGGGTGTTTGTCCCAGGCCACATGATTTTAGTGGAGGTTCAATAAATTTAATTTGGTTGAACAACAGTACTAGAAACCTTGAAGCCAATTCTGATTTGGCAATACAACAACTTGCATGTAGTTTTATACCTGGCCTTGTTGAGCCAATGTATTCTGCCTGAGAAGAGCTGCTAAAGTGCATGCAAAGTACTTGCAATTGCTCGAAGATTTGGAACAAGTAAGATCATATAGTTGGGGCTCAACATGCCTGGCTATACTTTTTTGGGGCTTTGTTGTTCTAATCGAATTGAAACTAGAGATATAAACGGGTGCATTGTTCTATTGCAAGTATGAGCCTGGCTAGATGCCCTTTTTGACTCCTATACCGTCCATACCTTTTGTTTTCCCCTTAGTCAAGGTAATAATTTTTTACTTGAATTTTTATAATAATTAATATCTAATTAAGATAATGTCTCATAGATGGAAGCAATGACATTACCCACGTGACATTAATCTAAAGGACCATCACGCTATAAGGTTACTGATAGATAATTTGGACATCAGGTAAACATTTGAATATTGTACAATTTTTTTGTGGTCACCATAGTTATCATAATTTGCATATCTGATATATTTTTGTTAATGCAGTTTATGTGGCAACCATATCTAGATCCTCTACTTGATGCCCTTATTCCAGACAATGTGCAAGTTGAGAGTCAATTGTTCTCATCTATTACTTCACGTTTATATTTTGAGGTGATGGAGTTGCACCCAGCTAATCGAGTAATGTGACAATTTGGGTTGAACCAAGAAGTTCTCTCGACCAACCTAATCTGCAAGGATTCCATAATCAAGACTTAAGGGGATTATCACCCACTAATTGGGAAAGACAACATCAACAACAGGTGGCAATGTGGTACTAACGTGCAAATTGGGTATTAACTGGAACTCCCACCGCGATTATCACCATCCAATTTGTATCACCCTTGGTATTTATCTCACATTCAAGCTATATGGTTGTCCCCTGAAGAAGCAGATCATCCACCTTCCCATGAAGAAAATGAACCACCCCTAGATGAAGAAGGTCAAGTACCCCTTCAAGGAGAAGATGGAGCACCGCCCATTCAAACAGAAGCTCCTCATGGCCATCAACCTTTGTTTCTGGAATATAATAGCATTTTTTATTGGGATGTAAACACATTACTATTTACTCATGGCCAATTCCTTTGGTGGATGCAGACTACACAGATCCAAGATCCACCATGGCATTTTGTTGGTGTATTGGGTCACCACAATGGTGGTCTTGCAATGTCTAGTGGGTCCTTGTCCAATGGAAGAAGGTCTGTCATTTCACCCTTCGTGGGCAGGATTCGGCGGCCATTAGAGGAAATTTTGATTTTACCCATTTTGGGGTCGTCATCTACACAAGCTAACCTCGACCTCAATACAAATCCATCTAGTCAATGAATGACGTTTCCGACCACAAATGGGCACATTTGCAATGTCAGTTTCACAAATGTTATCCCCAGATACACATTGGGCAAATGTCGAGATGATGTAAAGTTTGCAAGATACTCTACATCTACCCAACATGCAGCGATAGGAAGTGGGGAACATGTAGACAGAGATGAGGGCATGGATGATCAGGGTGGCAGAGATCAGGGCATGGGTGATCAGGGTGGCCAAGTTAGAAAGCAATCGCATGGCATTATCAATGTGTTAGGAAAGGCTACCAAGCAAACTGTAGGAACTATACGTGATGCATTAAAACATATGAAACCAGCTAAAAGACTAAGTTATTTACCATTTCAACCACCACTGCCAGATAAGAAGGGGAAAGGTCGTAATGGAAGTTGAGTGTGGAGTACTTTTTTTCATGTAACGTGTTATGTATAGACTTTATAGTTTGCATTTCTATTTTCTTTTTGATGGAATTGTTATGATATTTCTTTTTATGTGTTTATCTATGGATTTTCTAATATACATTTCTATTATTTTATGGACCTTGATGTATTTTTTGTTGATGAACCACGAATAGAAAGGACTACCTATGAAAGTAACATATAATACGATAAGAAAACAAAATACCCTCAATACAAACATTAAATTAACACAATAAGTAACATCTATGAAACACAATAAAATGACATAATAGCATCCATGAAATAAAATAAAATGACAAAATAACATCCAAGAAACAAAATAAAATCACACACTAACATCCATGAAATAAAATCAAATGACATAATAGCCTCCATGAAACACGATTAAGTGACATGGCTATGAACTTGGTCTAGGAATGTATGGACAGTGACTGCAACTATGACCTTCACCTTGACAAAGACCACAATGTCGAGGTCCCTGCATATCACACATATCCATCTCATTAAGGAAGCGAGTGCTCCTAGGACGGCCTTTGGCTTTGCGTTTTGAAGCGGGATTAGGACAAATCACTAGACCTCTATATCGGGGCCATGTACTTCGGTGCCTCACAACCCCAAACTGTCTCTTGTACACCCTGCAAACCTTTGCTATTCTATAAACATCATCAACATACCCTCGCCATTCAAAATTCCCGCTATTGCAAGCGGCAATCACGTGACGATAAGGAATTCGATCAATCTGAAAATCGCAATCACAATATATGTGCTTCAAATCAACCTTGTATTCTTATTTGTCCTTTAACATGGAAAGACTCATGTTGCCTATCAAAGTTGGTCACTATCATGTTTCTTGTGATAGCTCTATTTTTTGTAGTCGTGTCATGACGGCTTTGAGAATTCATGACCTATTTTTCCATGCATATGCCTCCCTATCTTTCTTAGCAAACAACTCAATAATCGGAAATATGTTACTCTTATCATGCTGTGATTGGAAGATTACAAACCCCTTTAACACAGAATTCATACACTTTACAAGGTTTGTGGTTATGTGCCCCCATCAATATCCACCAACAAATGCCTACACCCACTTTTCCCGTGCAATTTCATCAAGCCAATCTATATATTGGGAGCTACGTTCACGCATCCACTTATAGTGAATATTGAATTCACTCTCACTCCTTGAATAGCCTGCAAAGAATAATGTTTTTAAAATTTTAATTTATGAAAATCACATCCACACATAATGGAACATACAAACATAAGTACAATGAAAGTGTAAATTACCCATGCTCACGACAATTCTGTGCAAGTAGCGTGCCTTGAATCTCCTTAAGAAATTAGTAGCGATGTGCCTAATGCAATATTTATGAAATGCTCTTGGAGATTCCTACGACCATTACTCCAAGTTATTGTTGCTTTAATTGACTCATGGCAATCAGAAATGACACAAACCCTCTCGGGTTACTACATATCTATGGAGATAGTCTAGGAAAAACTACCATGCATCTGTCTTCCTCCACAATAGCAAAACCAATCGGCAAAACATTCTTATTGTCATGTTGTGCAACTGCAATCAATAAATTCCTCTTATATTTCTCATACAAATGCGTCTCATTTATCTGGATTATTGGCTTGCAGTGTCTAAATGCCCTAATGCATGGACCAAAACTCCAAAACACCCGCTAAAATCGATAATTTGGCATCAATTCATCACCACGATATGCTCTAGCATTGGCTAAACAACTTAACCTGGAACAGCACACATGGCTCCACACCAATGCGGTAACTCCTGATACGAGCATTTCCAATTGCCAAAAACTTTTTCAATAGCCTTTTGCTTTGCCAACCATGCTTTTTGATAGGTTGTTGTATACCCATACCGAGAGAAAACCTCTGTAATCACAATTTTAACTTTAAGAGATGGTAAGACTTACCATGAGCGCTATAAATTATGCACTAGTGTCAGAATCCAACTTCGAGTGGTCCTACGAAATCCTCGTCATAGTACAAATGTGTAGCCCTCATTGTATTTCCTGATTTCCCAAAAGTCCTTATTTTTCCTCAAACTAACTCTAAGAAGTCATCCAACCTCTATCATGCTCTGTGCATTTACAATAAAATGTCTTTCGTTATGACTCCAACACTTTATAATCCACTTTTGACTATGTTGTACGCCTTAATTGCTTCTATAGTTGCCTCCCTATTTGAATATCATCCCAACAAATAATTCGTCATTCACAACGGAATCACCTATGAAAAAACAATTAAAAAATATAATAAACTAAAAAAATCAACTAAACATAATCAACAAAAAAAAATAAATCATCTGAAAAATAATGAACTAAAATTACAAAAAATTGTGCTTCTAATTAGCTAAAAATAATCAACTAAAAAATTAAAAAAATCAACAAAAAGAATCAAAATGACCAACTAAAAAAATAATTAACTAAAATGATCAACTAAAAAAAATAATGAACTAAGAGAATCAACTAAAAATTATCAGCTAAAAAAAATAATGAACTAAAAGAATCAACTAAAAAATTATCAACTAAAAAAAAGTCAACTAAAGGAATCAACTAAAAATGATCAACTAAAAAAAATAATCAACTAAAACAATCAACTGAATATGATAAAAAAAATTGAAATCAACTAAATAATAATCAACTAAAATTTCGTAAAATTGTTCTTCTAATCAACTAAAAAAATATTAAATCAACTAAAATTATATTATGATCAACTAAAAATAATAAACTAAATTCGATCGACTAAAAACAATAAACTAAAAAAATTAAAGGGTACATACCCATGGTTGCATACTCCGAAACTGATACTTGTATAGCTTCCAAATCCAAAGCACGCATGAAAGATAACTCATTATTCACATGTTGTATGCCTACTCTATTTGACATGTCATCATTATCTACATCATTAACAGCATCATTATCAGCATATTCATCGCCACTTTCATAGTCATCTTCATCGTCCTTTCCTCCATTGCTTCCAATTCTATGTCTTCATCTACAAATGTGTTTGACCCATATTCTACATTCCAGCAACAACTTCAAAATCAATACACAACTCAATGGGGAATGTCTAGTTGATCCTGTTGATGTATCCTAAACATTTGTTGAATATCCACTACAAAAAATTTTGGGAATTATGGCGTGAAATTAGGCTCCTTAAAACCGCCACAATTGCAGTAAATTACGGTGATTTTATTGACCGTCATAATTTTCGTGAAATAAATGGCGGTGAATTAGGCGGTTCTTTAAAACTACTACAATGTGCAGTAAATTATGGCGGTTGAGATAAATTATGGCGGTTAAAAACCACCTTTATTTACCATTACTATTTTTACGTTTTTTTTTTACTATTTTTTAATAAAATAGGGGAAAAAGGAGCATTCCTTAAACTTTTAGCTAGTTACAAATAGATACTTTAACTTTTAAATCTTCTAATTAAATGCTTAAACTACACTAATCTTTAAAATTAGTCGTTTTATTCAATTTTGGGTTTAGGTAAATAGGTGACATAGTAAAATATCTAATGATATATGTCACAATTTCTTTTAATTTTTAAATATTTTATTTATTTATATTATGTAATATTTGTAAAAATACATATCAATAAAAAATTAAAAAATATTAACTAAAATTTTTTCCATTCACTGTATAGAATATGGGATGGGAAGCTCAAATTAAATGTTAACTCTTCTAAGAGGATGTGTTATCTCTTAAGTTTTTAATCTCACAATAAAAATAATGAACTATGGAAAATAGAGCACATTTTGTGCTCTTTTTTTATTTCAATTGAATTTGGAACTTGTTTTGTAACTACAATTGTAGTTGTATTTCCTTGAAAATGGAAGCAAAAGTGGGATAATGAATAAAACTTGAGCAAATTTTCATTGAGCATATATATACACACACGCACATTTTATAAATCGTTTGTTTATTTTGGAACTTTTAGATTCTAAGTCAAATTTTATTTTGCTTAGTTATACAAGAACTTTCAAAATTCAAAAAATGACTAATTTTGAAGAATGAGTTAGTTAAAGGATTTAACTAAAAATTTAAATAAAATAAAAAGAAGAAAAGGAAAAAAAATTTAGAAAAAACCTAATAGTCTAAGAAAAAAGAATTCTTTCAGAATTAAATCTAAGATAAAAATGAGACGTCAAAAATCCAAGTCTATGTTTGAGACAAGAAGTAAGGAAAAAAAAACCCAACATCCCACAAAAATTATATTTGTAACAAAATTATAATATCTTATTAAAATCTTAAAAATATTTGCGCCAATAAGTATCACCGCCCAAAATCCCTTTCCTAGTGCTACTTTACATTGCCATCTTCCAATCCCTAGTCACCCACATCCATCCGTTTTCCCTCTTCTTATCCGCCGCCACGCTAATTTTGCTCCTCTGCCGCGCCAACTGCTTTGCTTCTCCGCCGCTCCGTATACCCGACTCCACTGTAGCCATGAGTCCCTGGCAGCTCTGCATTCTTTCTTCCTCTATCGGCCTTCTTTGTTAAATTCTCCTTCTCTGCCACTGCGTTCTTTCGTCGGTGTCATTTTCTACTCCTCAGTTGGTGGCGAACGTGACGTGGCTAGAGGACAGGTCTTCTTCCTTGACTAACTTCATTGTCATTGGCTTTAACTCACATCATCCTCCATCCATCATCACCATTGGAGCTCAAGCTCTTTCTCCTCTTGCTTGTGAGGTCGCGCTGTTAAGGAAAAGGGAGGGGATTTTCATTGTGCTATACCTACTGAGAACTAAAGAGGATCTTCCTTCAATGGACTTCACATTAGGTAGGGGTTTCTTGTTATTTGTTTGGTTATGTTGTCATTAGAATGCTTGGATTTTAGAGTTTTTCTTTGAGCTTGTTGAAACACGTTTTAAAGGAAATGGATTTGTCTCAGTTTAAGTGCTACCCTTGAAGTATTATTGTTGTATGAAAATCCTTTTTTTTTACGTCCTACCCATCCCCTGTGTTTCTGCTATACAGGGCATGCTTTGTACCTTGGAAATTTTGTTTAGGTTCTTGCCTTGAGTTTGAAAAAGAGAGTTGTTAAGTTGAGCTATGATGCATGCCCATTATCCACTGTTGCTGGAAAATTTATATAGAGTCCAAAATCCTGCATAAAAACCCAATTTTATGAGGTTGGAGATTTTTGGTCTTGGTAATTCTCTTAGCATGAGGGTGGTGAATAATGATGGATTTCAAAATTTGGAATGGAGTCTTTAATCCTGTACATGTTGAAAATGATTTTTCAGTTTTGGTTGTTCTCTTTAAATTCAAGTTAGCAGCTCTTTTTTTTTTTTTTCTGCTATTCCATATCCTGCATTGTTCCTTGATATAGGAGAAAAGAGAAAGGGGAAATATAGAAATTGTTTTTCACCTTTTCTTATCGAAAAGTTTCGTTATTCACGCTTTAACTTGGAATAGGAAATTTTGATTAATTGCAATGTCTCAGTAGTGATTTTGTCCTAAGTTTGAAACACATTCTGTCTGAGTGATGAAATCTGCACATCACTTCATGTAATATGAGCCTAACTAGCTAAGCTGTTTTAATTTAATTGTCATTTCCTTTTTATAAACAAAGCTAGCATATGTCGAATACAAAAAAAAGGGGTAAACCTTGTTGACTTGGATTGCATGTGGGCGAATACTAATGTGATAGTAAGCATCTTATCATTACTTATGTTGTTCAATTATAAAGTATTGATAGGTTGGTAACTTTTCATATTTTATTACTTCATCACCATTACCTTTTGTCATATATACTTATATTGTTACTACCAGTTACTATATAAATCCAAGGAGCATATTCTGTTCTAAAAATTATAAAATTTGAAGTGTTCGATATTTAGGAATAGATAAAATGAGTTTTGGAAATCTTAGTATGTGATATCTATTTTCGACCAACTTCATACATAATTTAGGGGTTGGGTTATGTTAGTGACCTTGGGCTTTTGTTTGATTCTTTGAAATTAAGGATGAAATGAAGTTATAGCAAAGTTTGAAGATTTAGTTTACATTTTAGTAGCTGCTGGTTTTTTTTGTATCTGTCTCTTATCAGTTGATGCTACTGCTAGACCTTGTTGCTATTTGTTCTGTTGATTGCAATTTGACATGGCTACAAGCATAAATTGCTAGCTTCGGATTACTACAAGCATATAATTATTACTTCCCATCTTTTAGGCTATTATTGCTAGTAGAAGTGTCACAAATATCTGAAGATAGTTCTTATTTTCTTTTTCAATATGATCTAATTTAGGCATTTTGATTTCATTGCACTCTTTGGTTTGTTATTGTTCATATTTTCAGCACTTCCAGTTGTACCTTTTACTACATTTTTTTTCTTCATTTGTTTTCTACCTAGCTAGCTAAGAGTTCACATGTTCGAGAGTTGCTTGCAAGGATTGTAATTGATGAGGCTTACGAGCCAATGGAGACTACATGATTTAAAGGAACATGTCAAGGTTTGACTATATATCACCATGTGTGCACTTTTCTTTCTTTTTCCCTTTATTCTCTTTCTAACAAAGCAATGATCCTTCAGGAGATATATACAATCCGATGGAGTCCAACAGGCCCTGGTACCAACAGTCCTAATCAACAGTTAGTACTAGCAAGGTAAAATGACCTCCACTAATTTATAGAAGTTGGCTCTAAATATGAAATCGGCTCCTTGCAAAAGCCTATTGCTTCTAAATAATCAATCAGAAATTTTAATTGAACCAAAATTTATTTTGTGTTTTGTATTCGCCCAAATTATTCTTCTTTTAAACAGTGCCTCCTTCGGCTCAAAATTAAGCTCTGGGATGTGGAACAAGGGAAAATACTCTACAGCTTAAATGGCGGTATAGAGACTAAATCAAGTTGCATTGCAAGCAAGCATGCATACAAACTTGCATGTACATAGTACACATGCTAATATACGATCTGCAACAAACTTCATTAATAGGAAATGACTCAAAATTGAAGATGATTTATAGGCATTTACTGACTAGGAAATGCAGGCCTAATTTAGAAATCAATGATTTCTATTGCTTAGAATTTAGAATATTGGCATTTTAATATGTTGCTTTCCATTGCAACCCTCAAGGATCCTATATACTCCATTGCATTCAGCCTTAATGGTGAGTATCTTGCTAGTGGCTCCATGGATAAATGCATGCATATATGGTCCGTGAAGGAGGGCAGAATTGATGAATGTGGCATTATAATGGACTGTGAAAAGGTTGCTAAAAAGTTACAGGTTGGTCTTCTCATTACTTTACATTGTATTGTTGAGTTGAAGATTTGATGTGATGAATTAGCTGTGATTTTCTTGTTTGTTCTTGCTTTACTTTCCTTTTTTCCCTTATCTCACTTTTTGTTGTTTGTATTCTGCATGATGATATGGGTATCAGGTAAATCGGAGTGCACTCTTGTTATTTTCCTGAGCATGGAGCCTATTCTTATTGAGCTTATTGAATATTTATATAAATGAAGAATAAATCTAGAAGCTAACATCCTGTTGCTTGCAAATACATTATCCAGTTATGCTCTTTCCTCAGGAAAAGAAGTGAATGATATGGTTTCCAATGATAGAATTAGCATTGTCTAGAATAAGAAGGATTAGATATATATAGTTGCATGGACATCAAATATTAGCAGGTAAAGTTTTTACCAAATTTAGGAGTTATGTTAATTATGTAGCATAATTGGCATCAAGATGCTAGATTATTGTCTTTGCCTTGAAATTGAAATTGGTTTATTAAACTATTTTGCATGATTATTTGAACTTTTTTTTAAAAAATTGGTGTTGCAATTAAGGTCGTTTAAAATTGTTGTAATAAATAGTTTTTTCAAAATATTTTGTAGCAAATTGTAGCGGTTTCAAACCATTGTATTAAACAATTTTTCAAAAATATTTCATTGAAAATTGCGGCGGTTTTAAACCGCCATAATTATATTTTTTAAAAAAATTACCACAAATTGCGGAAACCGCCGTAATTATATTTTTAAAATATTTCATTGAAAATTACAACGGTTTGAAACTGCCATAATTTACCAGAATTATAACGGTTATATAGGGTGATGCGGCAATTTGAAACTGCCATAATTCATTGGTGAATTATGGCAGTTAAATTGGGTGATTGTGGCTTTTTTTATAACCTCTATAATTTACCGAATGACATTGGTAATTATAGTGGTTAAGGAACCGCCATTCCTGGATAAAAAGGGCGATTATAACGGCCACAATTTAAAAAAAAAAAATTGCTATGATTTACCTATTGTTTTGTAGTGATTGTTGTCATCCCATATTTCAACTACTTGGTATTGTCTAAGACTATCAAAAATCGAACACCTATATCTTATTACCATGATTTTTAAAGTGTCTATTTATGGCTCCACATATGACAAAGTGTAGGGAATTAAAAGCTAAATCCTCACATATAAATGTGACACACCTCATTAGTATTTGTAGCAAATTTACCACAAAATAAACTATTATATTTGCTGTACTATTCATTCTCACTCTTTTTTTTATGTTTAATTAATCCGTAGTTCTATAGTTTCACTCAATTTTCAATTACCCCTACACTTTAAAAGTTTTTAATTAGATCCCTATATTGCATATATTTTTTCAATTAGGTCCCTGTCTCTATAAACCGTTATAAAAAATGTTAAATTAAACAAAATATTCAAAGAATATTCTTTACTTATAGTTTGAGAGTAAAAAATAAAATCATAGCCATTCATTTCAGTCGGAACACTAATACAACCAGTGACATATGATGCACCCTATAACACCACCATATCTTAGTTAAAAAAAATAAAAAAGTAAATAAAAAAAAAGAGAACAAGAACTATGTTAAGCAACGTTAACAAGGTTTTGGGTTCTAAAAATAGAGGTAGAGGATTGGGTTTGGTTAAAATGAGAGAGAGGCTGGGTTGCATCTTTGGATGGCTGGCTGGCTGGCTGGTGTAGCTTTGTTGCCAGCACAGCAATGACTGCGCTAGAGGTGGTGGCTAGCTCACGGTATGGAAAAGAAGGAAGACGATGGTGGCATCTCTGCAAGGTGGCAACCGTGTTGAGGCTGGTAGAGATGGTGGCTGGTTCGCAGTGCGACGGCACTCACAATGGCAGAAGGCCGTGGTAGTGTTTGTGCAGTGGTGGTTGCACAATGGAGACGCAATGTAGGCATCGGATCTGGAGAGTACAGAGAAGACAATAGTGATGATGAATGATAATAAAATAGCATGAAATCAAACTAGATCTGCTGCCTGTGTTTGTATTGTTTGAAATCCCAAATCATTTGTCCAAACCAAACCTTCCCCTTCCCCTTTCCAGAATCTCCCTTCTTTTTTTTTTGTTAATCCTTAATCCCTTATGCCTCATTCTGTTTTGTTCCTTTTATTTATTTTTCAAAAAATGTTGAGACTTGATTATTTGGGGTGTGATGATGAGTGCTGGATGATGGTGACGATGAATGATGAACAAACTGGTGGTGATAGAGAGGAAGGGGACAGGATGGGGGTTTGTGGGTGTGTAAGGTGGTATTTTAGAGTGTATCATATATCATTGGTTATATCAGTGTTCTGTTCATTTTAATATTTTTGTAACGGTTTATAGAGACAGGGACCTAATTGAAAAAATTTATGCAACATAGGGACCTAATTAAAAAATTTTAAAGTGTAGGGACATAATTGAAAACTAAGTTGAACTATAGGGATCTATGGATTAATTAAACCTTTTTTTTACACTCACTTTTTTTCCTACAAAACTCGCATCCTCAGAACCTTCTCTACTACATATTAATGTTAATGCATGGTATGAGCGGACTTGAGAGTTTATATAAAAGATGAAAAATAATTTAATAATAAAAATTCCTTTGACAGATTTTTAAAAATAATTTTTTAATAAAAAATCCGCTTGTGGTGGATTCCTTATGTTAGAAAGACCTTTCCCGTTTCTTTGTCAGAAAGACCAGGCCTTTTCAACTTTTATTTTTTAGATTTTTCTCACTTCGCTTTTGGCGAATTCACTTTTTCATTTTTTTTTGAAAAAATTTTCTCACCTATGGCGGATTTCTTCTAACCAGCACCATATTAAAATTTTTCTCCACAACAGATCAGGTATGTGTAAAACACCCTTTTAAATATCATATTAAAAAAAAGGCCCCGCTAGACATTTCTTTTTCTGGCCATTTTATTTTTTAACAAAAAAAACATTGACGGTAAACAAAGTAACCATTAAAAGAGAAGGGCAAAACTAACATAGTGCCACCTACCACACAAGATTTTAAACAAGTAACACGTGTCTTTATCTTGACGTGTCACTTATAGAATGCTTCCTGCACCGTAGAAGACACCTTGAATATATTACGTAAGCTCAAACGCAATCAAAGCCACTTCTTGTATGCGGCACAACATGTCATGTGCCTTTATAACCACAAGAAGTCCAAGCAAGCGGTGTCCAAAATCAAACCAGGCATTTTACCAAAATATAATATATATATATATATATATATCAAACCGGGCATCGTTTCCTCCCAGTAGCCGTATCTCAAGCTAGTAGCAAGCAATATTTACTGAATTCAGATCCAAAACACAACCCACCAAGCACCAATCAACAATCAAACCATGTCCCCCTTCCTCCTTTTCTCCCTAATCTCTCTCGTTTTCATTTTGTCTCTGAAGCTCTTGTTCCAATCAAGAACACTCAAAAACCTTCCTCCAGGTCCACCTTTTCTCCCCATAATAGGAAACCTCCACCAACTCCAACAACCCTTCCACCGCACCATTCACACCCTATCACAAAAGTATGGCCAAGTCTTCTCCCTCTGGTTCGGATCCCACCTCGTGGTTGTCGTTTCATCACAGTCCGCTGCACAAGAATGCTTCACCAAAAACGACATCGTCTTGGCAAACCGGCCTCACTCTGTCACAGGCAAGTACATTGGCTACAACAACACAACCGTTTCACTGTCCCCCTACGGTGACCATTGGCGCAACCTTCGCCGCATCGTGTCACTCGAAGTTCTCTCAACGCACCGTCTCAACTCCTTCTTGGAAATCCGAAGGGACGAGATCATGAGGCTTGTAAAAAAGCTTGCTCGTGAATCTTCCAATGACTTTGCAAAAGTGGAACTTAAGTCAAAATTCTCAGAAATGACTTTTAACACTATAATGAGGATGGTTTCGGGAAGAGGTACTATGGTGATGATAGTGATGTGACTGATGTGGAGGAAGCAAGGCAATTCAGAGAGATTATCAAGGAGCTGTTCACTTTAGGAGGAGCAAACAACCCTGGAGACTTCGTAGCTCTGCTAAGGTGGTTTGATTTCGATGATTTGGAGAAGAGGTTGAAGAGGATTAGTAAGAGAACTGATGCTTTCTTACAAGGACTCATTGATGAGCACCGCAATGGGAAAAACAATTCCAACACCATGATAGACCATCTCCTAACTCAACAAGAATCTCAGCCAGAATACTACACGGATCAAATCATCAAAGGACTAATTCTGGTATGTTGTTATATATCTCTCTCTCTCTCTCTCTCTCTCTCTCTCTATGTATGTATATATTTGTAGTGCCATGAGTAGTGTGGTGGATTCCCCATCTTTTAGCTTCCATCTTTAAGGTATGAGCTGAAGCTTCCAGCTTCATGTTTAAGATGACGATGAGGAGTTTGTGATAAAAATTAAAATATCAACTCACTTTTGCATATACTCACAATAAATAAAATGGATCCAACTATAGTTAAATAATTAAAGCTTGAATAAATTTGATGAGGCTCATTTTTATTATAAGTTTGTATAATAATTGTATTCATGTAAAAAAAATCTCTATATCACATAATAATAATAAGTATTTTTCTAACGAGTAACTTAAATGCACTGACATAAGAAAATCAAAACGGATAAATTTCTAAACTTTTAGGCGGGTCCTGTATATCGAAAATTTAAAAATTTCTACTATGCATTACTTTTTTTTAATTTTTAACAAATGCCTTTAAAACACTCCATCCATCCTTAAATAATTATTAAATTATAAATGCTTACTGAAATTAAAAAAATAATTAATAAAATATTAATATTAGTAAATATTAAGAATAATTTATGAAATTATATTATTCTTGTTTCTTTTCAATACTTTAATTTTCTTTCTCTTCATTCATTAATAAATCAATAATATTTAATACAATATTATTAATAAAAATAATTAATATTATCTAAATTTTTACTATAAAAAATTATTTTTAGATAAAATAAATTTTTAAAATAGATAATTATGAAGGAGTATTAGTCAAAACACCATAATAATAACGTTTATGAAAAAAAAAATTAAAAAAAAAAGCGCCAAACATGTGGTACGGGCTATGGGAAGTCGATAGCATTCATTTTCTTGGCCCCAGACGACTGACTTGTGAGTGTCCAATTGACTTTTGTGAGTCTCCAACATTGTCGTGTATATGCACGTAAAGAAATTAAATGCTTTTCGTTGGGGTGGGGTTGGGGGCCGTTGGGGTGTTTGCATTTTGCGATCTTACAACAATGCGTTTTTCACTATTATTTGTTCTAAGGTGGGGCACTTTGATTGTGTGGTCCTCTAGATTGCTGCCTAGAAAACCCGAAAGCAAGGAAAGTAGCACAAAACCACATAGTTGACTATTCTACATATATAACAGTGCTGACATTCGTAACGATTTCCACTGAGATTATGTAATACAAATTAAAGTAGTCTAGAAAGTACTTATCAAAAGGTGGAGGATGGGATTATACATCCACTGCATTTATCACGAAGTAAATTGCCGACTGCATTAAAATATATTAAAATATAGTAATTAATTTCTTAGAAAGCTATGTATAAATATGATTTTCCTTATCGTTATTCTTTGTATTGATAATGCATTTTGAACTTTTCAGGTCATGTTACTTGCTGGAACAGATACATCAGCTTTAACTCTAGAATGGGCATTGTCTAACTTATTAAATCATCCAGAAATACTAGAGAAGGTACAGAAAGAATTGGACACTGAAATTGGACAAGATCGCCTTGTAGATGAGCCTGACATTTCAAAACTCCCTTACCTTCAAAGCATTTTTTATGAGACACTTCGGTTGCATCCCGCTGCTCCATTATTGGTTCCCCATTTGTCTTCAGAAGATTGCACAATAGAACAATATAAGGTACCACAGAATGCGATTGTGTTGGTGAATGCTTGGGCCATTCATAGAGATCCAAAGGTGTGGAGTGACCCAACGCACTTTAAGCCCGAGAGGTTTGAGAAAGAAGGCGAAACAAACAAGCTACTTACATTTGGGATAGGGAGAAGGGCTTGTCCTGGAGCAAACTTGGCTCAACGAACAGTGAGCTTAACATTGGGCTTGTTGATTCAGTGTTTTGAGTGGAAACGAACAACAGAGAAAGAAATTGACATGATGGAAGGAAAAGGGCTCACCATGCCAAAGAAAATTCCCTTGGAAGCCATGTGTAAAGTGCGCCAGCAATTTGCAATTAAGAATATTTTATAACTTTTGGGAGCTATTGATTGGATGCATGCACATGAAATAGTAATGTCAAAGTTATGCAATTCTATTCATACTAAAATAAATTAGATATGTGAAAAAAAATAAGTGTATGATTAAAGGTGTGTTTTACTAAGCCTGAAACATTTTATAATGTATGGTGAAATATTAATGTGGCAAGTTAAGATGAAGACACATGCACTATTTTGAAGTGTTCGAGCACTAGGTGGTGCTCTTTCTTTTGCATCCTTAACTTTTAATTGTTGTTTTTTTTTTCTTTTGGGTAAGGCTTTTAACTATTGCTTTGTTTGGGTTATTCTTCTACAAAAAAAAAAAAAGGAAGGCCAGAAAAGTAATTGTATGTCCCCAGAATAATAAATATTTCCCCAAAAAATTGAAAATCCCCAGCTGCCAAACTCAATAGTGGAGTCGACTGCCTAGTCATTGACTCCACTGCCAAGCTCCCTCATGCCAAGCTTTGATGTCAACAATTTTGCTCCAAATTTGATTCCCAAAAAGCATATTTGAGCATCAAAGTTTGCACCTTTGAACATAGTTGGGTCCTTCTCCTTGTCCAGCTCAAAAGGTCTTATCTTATCTTGTAGTTTGTATGACACAATATTTTTCTTGTGTTTTCATAGCTCAGTTGTGGTTTTCCCAAAGCTTGCACCTTTGGGTTGTATAGAAGTAAGTTCATTGGGTTTTTTGTGGCAACCCTTTTGAATCAAATTTTGAAGGGGAACTTTTTTTTTTTTTTTTTGAGTGAAAGTGGGTAGCTAGGGTTGCAGAAGCTTGGATTGTGAAGTTGGGTGTTAGTACCAATCTCAAGCAAGCCTTTCTTGAAACTTCTGCAAAGAGAATATAGAATCCCAAAAAGGAAGATAACAAAGTAATCATAGGTATTCTTTCATTTGAAGTAGCAAATGTTATGTCCAAAATAGTTCACCTTCACAAATCTTTGTCAGATTCTACGATCTCAAAGCTTTGGAACGAGATCTTAGAACTTTGAGGGTGTTAGGAACTTGGTTTTCAATAATGGTGGTGGTCAGAGGGAGAAGGACAATTGGAAGAAGGAAGGAGATTGGCTGTGTTAAGTGGTAATTTTATAGAAGGAAAAGACTAAATCAAACATTCCAATATTAAAGAAAAGGACCATGATTAATAAGCATCAAGTGTTGGGTTTTTCTGATCATCATCCACTAACGATTTCAACAATTTGGTAAGTGTTGGGGAAATTTTAGGAATAAACCTTTATTAACAGTGGAAGCAATAAATATTTCTCCATACCGTGTAGTTAAATAGGTAGAACCAAAAATACTTTAGGTAATATAATAATTTGGTAGAAAAATAAAATAGAAGATACAATTTTAATATGGTAAAACCCCAATAGAAGGACAAACCCATGAGACCTAATCCAGTAAAAACTTCTACTATGAATCAATGGGAATACAATAGTCTTCCTAATAACACAAGGAACCTCAACAATCAACAGAATACTCACTTAATGAGCAGAACACAACCATATAACTCCACAATGTAGGTATCACAAAATAGCCACAGAAGACAATAAAATTAACAGGATATATCCAACTATCAAGCTCAACATTAGAAATAACATACTAAATTTTTGTGATAAACGGAGCATGCCCGTCAGATAATGAACCCGCTGCATTGCTTTTTCCCTTTCCTTCTTCTCGCGGCGTGCTGTTCCTTGCGTCTCCTCACGCCTTTTCCTTTCTTCACTTGGTCAGGCTACTGTAGCAACGCGTTTTGCTTTCCTTCTTTTTTTTTTTGTAATTCTTTTTATTTTTCTTTACAAGTTGTTGGGGCCCTTGAGGAGGAAGCCCAACAAATCTTCCTCTTCCTGACTCAAGTGGGGATGCGCTTCCACTAAGCCTTTTTCTGCAAGAAACAAAATTTACCGTCGCAAAGATTTAGTCATCATATCTAAACTATTGTCATTAGTATAGATCTTCTCTAATGAAAGCAACTTCATCTCCATGCTTCACGTATCAATGATACTGCACCTCTATGTGCTTCATGTAACACCATAACTTTTAACTAATACGCTCGATTTGCATTCCGTTAATTATTAGTCATTACGCCTTTGTCTAGAACTTGACTTATTTTTCTTTAAAAAAATAAAATATGACTAAATTTTTCTTTTTGAATTTCAAGTCTAAAATGCAAGCCGCGTACACATGGATACCGACTAATACATGTATTTCATAGCAATAACTTCATCATAGCATATATATGTAAACCATAGTATAATCACAAAACGAATCATATAAATATGCCATATTCATAACATAACAACGATGTCCTATAAACATAAGGACGTTTAGATACTAAACACAACAATAAAAGTTGAATATACACTAGCCCAAAGCTAAACATGATTATAACAAAACTAGACTAGTCTTCACGCTTCCGTTGTGACCTCCAATCCGATAAATAACATGATTACTATGCCCGCGCCTCAAGGAAGATCACGAACAACCACACCATTCATGTCTGGAGATGACACGGGAGAAAGAGAAAGGATGAGAAACTTATTCAAGATTCTAGGGCTTCCCAACTCTAACACGAGTGTCATCGTCATCTTCTAGCCACTTTGATTTTCATTATGAAAGAGGTGTGCATGCATAAGATCAATTTTAAATTTCTCAAAAGTCCTTTTATCCGAAGTGGGTATCTTTTAGCATGGGTCTTAATGACATGAATGCAACAAATATCTCATGTATGTATGACAATACTTCAGGAGCCTAATTAACACATATAAATAGCACATATTACACGATTAAATGCACTAATAGAACAACAATGAAACATATATATATATATATGCCTCTTTTCTTTACTTTTTCATAATTGAACTTTCAAGTTCTTTTCCACCCTTGCATACGGTCACCAAAATCCACCTGCTTCACCTTCCCCTGATTTTTCATGGTCACCAAAACTCCTCCTATCCTATCGCCTAGGGTGAGCTCAATCCTAACTAGGTGTCGCTAGATTTAATATGGGGTAATAGATGGGGAAACATATCTCTTTCTTATCATGAGTATGCAACTTTATCGTCATTTCATGCTCAAGATTTCATGATTTTTTAAGTCAACAAATTTGGCGGAAATCCAATAGCATAACGGCTAAGGATTTCCCAAATTTGCTTCATGTCGTATAACATCCAAACATACATCTCAATTAATCATACATAATTGCAACATGCCATAAAATATCATGTCATAAAGCACATAGGTAGGCATCACATTCCTTTGCATAAATCCATAAGCATAATATTCATCAATATCTTAAAGCAATAAGCATGCTCCCACCCAGTATACCAGAAATCAAGAACTGGACTCAGCTAATGCATATGCTATGCTTAACAAAACATATGTATGTAACATTCTAAGAATCATTATTCACACAACTCAATCACCTAAGGTCATCAATCCACTTGATCTTCCTTAGAAAACAATTATTTAAACATTTGGGGTGCTGTTAATCGATTACATGTGCTGGTAATTGATTACCAGAAGCTTGTTTGCATAAAGGGTACATTGGTAATCAATTACCAGTACAAAAAACTGATTCTGGGCATAAAGAACGTCATGGTAATCGATTACATGAACTGGTAATCGATTAATAGAACCAAAAACTTGTTCTAGGTATGAAGAACACCATGGTAATCGATTACATGAACTGGTAATCAATTACCAAAGCCAAAACTGATTCTGGGTATGAAAAACACCCTTGGTAATCGATTACATGAACTGGTAATCGATTACCAAAACCTAAAATCCTTCAATAACGCCTATAGTAATCAATTACATAGGCTGGTAACGATTACCAGGACCTCCAAATTTCGAGAAATCAAGGTTTTAACACATTCTAAGTTACTCTAACACCTCAAGACCATTTTAAAACATCTTTCTAACATTCCTTTGAAAACATTTTCACATTTTTATAAATCAAAACCAACATTGTATCATGACTAAGGCACATCCATTAGCCATGGTTAAAATTTCCATCTGGAGATATAAGGGCAAGTCTTTTGAGCTCTAGGAATTTAAGTGATGATATAAAGATAAACATGCTATGCAAGCCTCATTTTAGATCTTTACCATTATTAGGTGATGGCTTGAAACTTAAATATGCTAGACAAGAAATGTAAACATGAATGCAAGTTCAATTTCTTTATTTTAGTGCTTTAGGCTCCTTAGAGTATTTACTTTAAATCACAAATCAACTTTAAGGTTGAAATAGGCGGGTTTCGAGTTAATTACCTAGATGATAACATATATGTAAACATGATATGCAAAAATTAAATATAAATATGAAATGCAAGGGCTTGAAATATAAACATGATGCAAGTTCATTTCTTTATCTTGCTAGAGCTCATTTCAAGACTTTAAAGAATCAACTTTCAACCCCAATCAATCTTAACCAAAATGGAAGTGAGCTTTAGAGTCTCTTGACACCACCAAGAACTTCCTTTGTCTAGACTCATCATCAAGCTGAAAGAAAAACCAACAAAGACAACCAACAATAAACCATTTTCCATACTCTTGTGAAACCAAAAATCAAGCCTTGAGCTTTAGAGGTCCAACACATGATGGTTTCACAATCAACATTAAGAAATCCTCATCATCAAGCTATGGCATTGATCATCAAAGAAAGAAAACATTTCACAAGAACCAACAACATTTCACCTTTACCATTCTTTAAAACCAACAAGAATAAACTAAAACTTGGGCTCTAGAGGTCAAGCGAATGAATGGTTTCACAACCAATATTAAGATCTCTCATTATCAAGCCATGGTTCCCCATCATCTAACAACAACAAAATCAAAAATGAAAAGAAGGAAAAGGGGAAAGTAAAAATTGAAAATGGAAGGAAACAAAAGAGATTCAAAATCGAAAATGAGACAAAGATCTAGGCTTTAGAGATCAAGCATATAGTGGCAACAAACTCACCATCAAGATCCATCATCATCAAGCCCATGGTTTTTACAATATCCAAGATCAAGATCCAAAAATAAAAGAAAGAAAAAGAGAAGATTCAACAATAACAACAACAAAAACATCAGCCACAACAACAACAACAACAACAACAACAACAACAATAGCAACAACTCCTTTTGTTTTATTTCTCATCAAAGCCGAAAAAAGAAAAGAAAAGAAGATAGAAGAAGAAAACTCAAACAAATCCCTACCAAAATGTTGTCTTGCAAGGAAGAAAGCTTGTTTCTTTGCTTGAAATGAGAAAACAAAAATCTTCTCTTTGTGGCTTATGGTGGTTTATGGTGGTCGAAAGAGTTTCTTGGTGGTGGAGAAGAGCTTGAAGTTGAGAGAAAATTAGAGAGCTTTTTGGTCACTAAGTCCTTAAGAGCAAAGGACTTGCTCAAGTCATTCTTAAGACTTTGAATCTTCTCCTTGTCATGACCAACAATCAACATGTCATCCACATAAAGCAAGAGAATTATGAAATCACCATCAGAGAATTTCTTGACAAATATGCAATGGCCTGATGTCTTATTATACCCATGATCCGCCATGAAAGAATCAACTTTCTTATACCATTGCCTTGGTGCTTGCTTGAGGCCATATAGACTTTTCTTTAATTTGCACACAACCTACTCCTTTCCCTTAACCTTGAAACCCTCTAGTTGTTCCATATAAATTTCTTCCTCCAAGTCACCATGAAGGAATACGGTCTTCACATCAAGCTACTCAACCTCTAAATTCAAGCATGCTACTAAACCAAGTACAACTCAAATAGAGGATATCTTTACCATTGATGAGAAAATCTTTTCAAAATCAATTCCTTTCTTCTGCTCAAAACCTTTCATAACTAACCTTGCTTTGTACCTTGGCTGTTAAACATTATCTTCAATTTTCAGCTTGAACACCTATTTATTTTTGAGTGCTTTTCTACCCTTTGGCAACTTTATCAACTCAAAAGTATGATTCTTATGCAAGGAATTCATTTCCTCTTGCATGGTCTTTAACCATTTGTCTTTGTGCTCATCAGAAATAGTCTCCTGGTAGCTATCTAGCTCCTCACTATCAGAGATCATCACATACTCATCTGAAGGATATTTCTTACAAAGCTGATGTGATCTTGTGGATTTTCTCAATTGTGGCTTAACCAATGGTTCCTGGTGGAACTTGCTCAATTGGCACCTTAACAGGAGGTGTAGGCTTATCATCTGTATTCCCATCATCAACCTTTGCATATCCCCCATCAATAGGAGTACTAGGAAGACTCTAGCTCAACATTACTTTCATTTCTAGTAACGGACACGGCTTCTCTAACTTCTCAAAATCTTCAATGGTTTGATCTTCAAGAAAGATCACATCTCCTTCCGATTATTCTTACCGTATCCCATAATCTGTAACCAAAGTCTTCGTGACCATAACCAATGAAGATACACTGCTGGACTTCCCATCAAGCTTGGACCTTTTATCTCTTGGAACATGAACAAAGGCCTCCAACCAAACACCCTCAAGTGACTATATGAGACATCTTTTCCTGTCCATATACTCTGTGGAACATCACCATCTAGAGGAGCTGAAGGAGAAAGGTTGATCAAATCCACAACAGTTCTCATTGCTTCACCCCAAAAGGATTTTAACAATTTTGCATGAGAGAACATACACTTGATTCTGTCATTGATTATACGTTCATTCTCTACAACTCCATTATGAGAGTTGGAACGTTTTCTCAAGCCTGATCTCATGTCTGCAATATTCTTCAAATGGAACTCACCACCATTATCTACTGACACATTTCAGTTTGATTCCCTTTTCTCTTTCAACACTTGCATGAAAGCTCTTGAAAACTCCGAGCACTTGGTCTTTAGATTTCAAAATAAAAGCCCACATTTTTCGAGAATGACCATCAATAAAAGTCATAAAATATGATGCACCTCCTAGTGTTTTTGTGTCCATAGTGCAAACATCGTGTGAACTAAATCTAGTACATGTGGTCTCCTATGAGGTCCTGAATAATAAAAAAACTATTGTAGCATGCTTTCCAACAAAATAATGAATGCAAGCCTTTAGAGGTGTACCTTTTACCGGAAAAGATTGATTCTTGGCTAGAATGCCAAGTCCTTTTTCACTCAAGTGGCCAAGACTCATATGTAATAAGTCTAAAAGGAATCATCAACAACATTCACCTCTTCATTACACAACTTTCTGGGCAATGGAAGAGTAATGAAATTACTATCTTCTCTTGTAACAACCGCGACCCTTTGGTGATTTTGAATTTTCCACTACCAACGGTAGTGTAGTAACCTTTTCCGTCCAATGCTTTGATTGACATCAAGCTAAGGCACATATTAGGCGCATGCCTAACATTCTTCATTTGTAATCTGCAACCCATGTTAGTTTTAAGCCACACATCTCCCATACCAACAATCTTGCATATCCCTTCATCTTCTAGTCTTATTCTGCCAAAGTCACTAGCAGGATAAAGAGAAAAATTCACGTCTAGGAGTAATATGACATGAGGCACCAGAATTCATGATCCAACTAGAATCATCACATGCAAGATTTATAAAGTTCTCATGATGTAGAACAAGGACATCATCACATGCGAGGCAACAGTGTCTTTATCATTGGTACTATTTTTGTCTTTATCTTTTTCTCTTGATTTCTCTCTTTTAAGTACCTCCAATGCCTTTTGATGTGTCCTGCCTTGCCACAATGATAGCAATTAAATTCCTTTTTGTCTTGAACTTACCCTTTGACTTGCTACGACTCTTCTAACCTCAGGATTATGAGGTCTTCTACTCCTGCTTTTCCCGTGACTCTACAACAAGTGCTTTTGACTAGGTGGATACACTAATCAAACCCTACTCTCTTCTTCTGCATCTTCATTCAACATTCTTTAACCATTGATAACGTCAACTTCTCATTTGAGCTGAGTTAGTCAATGTCATAACCAGGACCTCCCATTTGTCAAGCAAAGAACTCAACAACAATAATGCTTGCAACTCATCAAACAATGTAATCTCATTAGTTGTCAGCTGATTGACAATCTCCTGAAACTACTCAAATGCTCTGGTATTGAATCACCTTCTTTATAATTCATGTTTACCAGCTTGAATCAAATATGCCTTATTTTGTACATTCTTCCTCTCATATAAATCTTCAATTTCTGTCATATGCTCTGAGCATTAGTTTCTTTGTCAACATGTGGATACACAATAAGATCCAACCACTGTCTAATCAAAGCAACATCTTTTCTATTCATTCTATTCCATTCGGCTTTAGACTTATCAGCAAACTTATATTTATCTCCCTTAACATGATCATACAAATCCTTACTATATAGCATGTCTTCCATGAGAGTCTTCCAAATTGAGTAATTTTTAAAATTCAACTTGATCATATTTGTCCCCTGATAGTCCTCCATTAAATGCACAAATAACAAAAAATAACTAAAGCTCCGATACCACTTTGTTTAGGAAACCTTAGGAATGAACCTTATCAAGCGAAAGCAACAAATATTTCCCTACAATTGTGCAGTTAAATAGTTAGAACCAAAATACTCTAGGAATATAAGTTGGAAAAATAAAATAGGAGACACCATAATTTTTAACGTGGAAAAACCCAATCAGAAGAGATAATATCACGACCAAAAATCGTGACGGCACATAAGGGATATTGTCCTTTATGGAAGCCTTTTGAAATTAATTTCATGAAATTATGCATAGTAAATTACTAAATTAATGCTCATAATAAATCATAAAAATAAATAAATAAATAATTTTTCAAAACTTCTTGAAAACTTTATTCATAAAATATATAAAATATTTAATTCTTCCAAATCATTCCAAAATCCATAACGAAATAAATAATCTTAAATGGCGTTTCTGGAAGAAAATTACATAACATATCATTATGACAAAATAACATAACTTTTAAAATAATCATGCATGCTAAATGATGTCCGAAGACCTACCTGAACACTACTTGAGCACTCTATCCATAAAATAAATAAAATAATACTATACATGTCCAGATCACCCTACACAATTCCTCATGCTAAATAACATAACCTACAATAAGCTTCACTTTGAAGCGAAGCTTACCAAAAAGATTGTAGCACTCCTAGGAGATCGTGGTGCAACTGAACCTTAGCTATATCTAAGGGAGGAAAAGAAGAAATGAGTTCATCATGAGTTCTCACTCACAACCCATATGGGACAACAACAAAATACATAATATATACATGTGGCTGATATAAAATATTTTTATATTTAAATACATATAACTTGTCTGAAATAATCATTTAACTAAAATCAAGACAATAATTAGTAGAGAAACAGAAGATGTTCTGGACATAAATATCTAAGCTAATATGAATCTAAGTCAATGGTTAATTTGATGGATACCTAACTAGGTCCCATAAATGGACATCTCACTAGGTTCCTTACTATGGGTGGGCTAGTTGTAACACCCTAATAATTAACCCAATACACCTAGGCAGTTTGATTAATTACTAGACTTTACTCTTTGCTTCAGTTCCTTAATCATGCTTTGAAAATACTTAGTGAAATTATGAGTCAATTTTTTTTTTAAACATAATTGAAAACATGAGCCGCTAACGTGAATGATTTAGCAAAATTTAAAAGACACATAGGAATTTACAAACATCACATCATAATATATTGGCTCCATCATACATCCATAATTACATATCATATAGATATTTTGCCTACCAACAGAATAAGACTAAGTGTAGGCAATCTAACAAAACATAATTAATATATGGATGGAAGGACATCCATTAATGGCACCTAGTAATAACACTCAGGGATAGGGATAGATATCTGAAATATACGAGTGAAACTAGGATCAAGTTCAGCTACTGAGCCTCAATGTGATTCACGAACGCTTTTTTTTGAAGACGAGATGGAAAGAAAAATAGAGGGAGTGAGAAACTATAAAAAGAATCTCAGTAGGGTACTCACCTCATGATGCATTGTGTCATCATCATCGTCCTTAGGAACCTCTGGGTTATTATGAAATAGTGAGCATGCTAAGATTGATTTATTAAGTTCGAAAATATACTTTACCGAGGTCGTCCCTTTAATCATGCGTCTTATAATGCATCATAAAATTAGCATGTCATGTTTATAATGAACTTTTCCTTTTATCAACACATCGTATTCTTCATCATCATATCATAAATACTATGCATAAAAGAACATCATATTTCTCATCATCAAATCATAAATACTATGCATAGAAGAACATCATATTTCCCATCATCATCTCATAAAATGCTATGCAGAAGAACATCATACCATAATAGCTATGCACAAGACATGGTGCACATATTTCATTCCTTTAATGTCCTAGGTGACTTATAATCTTGTCATCATCATCATTATTTTCCTTGGGCCACCCTATACTCCACCCTTTTGGGAGTAATCTAGCTTATGAGCTCATACCTTACTAGTCGTCACTAGCATATACTTATCCTTTTGATAAGTTAAAATCCCAACTCTACCCTTTTGAGAGAACGGGGGGGCAAGAATCACCTTTTCACCACCTCTAGTCTGATGGGTCTTAAAAGATCATTTCTCAAGATCACATTTTCACCACCTATAGTTTGATGGGTCAAAAGGATCATTTCCTCATGAGTTTAAGTCACCATTAAGTCTTAGCATGTTATATCATAATCATCAAGATGCATGAACATTCTCATTATTTACAATAGCAATTATAACATGCAAGCCATGAAATCATTCAATAATAACAAATTCTCAGTAGGCATTACATCATCATATAAACTGATATTCAAAGCATCAAAAGATGTCATCTAAAATTTTCACAATAAAGCTCCTTAAATAACCGAACTCTAAAATTGGGTAACCTTAATTATCAAACTAATTACTTATGCATCTAAGGGATTTATTACCATCAATTATAATCCTTAAGAACATTATTAGACTATATGGGGTAGCATAGACAGTAAGTTGTTCTTAAGGTTTACGTGTGCTAGAAGTTACATTTTTAACCCTTCTCGTTCCCTTTCCCTATGATGCTAAAATTAATTACTAAACCAATTATGAATCATTGTACCTTATCTAAACATAATAATATCTGGTTCTTAAGGTCACTAAAGGCTCTGGACAGAATGCATAAATTTCATTCTCTAAAGTTCTAGAAATCTTGCTTTTACGATTTTCTAGGAAGCTAGTTTTATCTCTAACATGCATAGAATCATTCCTTTAGCAATAACCATAATTATCACAACTTCAAACATATTAAATCATCATCATTTATTGGTACTAATCTCATATCAGAAGCCGAATCATGAACCTCATATAATTGTATGAAATCACATTTTAAGTGAACATAAAATATTAGTTTCCCGTAGAATCCTTGCAAAGCTTTAAAACTCTTTTAGAAACTAATTCTTTTTGAAAGAATCTTCATAATTAAAATTCTCACTTAAGATAAAAGGAGCAAGTCTTGAGCTTAAGAGATTTATGTGATATCTTAGAATCATAAACATGCTATGCAACTTCATTTTAATCTTGTCATTATAAGGTGATAACTTGGAATTATAAACATGATATGCAAATCCATTTCTTTATCTTTAAGATTTAAGGTGATGACTTGAAAATTAAACATGATGCAAGAGCTTGAAATATAAACATGATGCAAGAAACTGAGCGACGTAGTCGCATAAACCAAGTGGAGGGAAAAGAGAATCTTAAGAAAGAAGCTCTGGACAAATGAAGGGAGAAGAGAATTATTATTACATCTTTTTAAGCTCCAATCTCAAGACTTCTTAAAGAATCAATTCTTTAACTCCAATAATCTTATTTCTTTGCTTGTGATACTTGGGTAAGTCTTTGAGCTCTAGGATCTTTAGGTGATGACATAAAAATAAACATGTCATGCGTTGATTCTTTTAGCCATTATAAAATAAAGTGAGAACATAAAATAAATATGAGATGCAACTTCTTTATTATCTTTAGAGATTAAGTGACAACATGAAATATAAACATGAAATGCAAACTTGGAAATTTAAACATGAGTATGCAAGTCCATTTATTCATTCTTGAAATTTTAGTGATGACATAGAAAGTAAACATGATTATGCAAGGCATAAACTTAAACATGGATGCAAGTTCATTTGATTTCTTTACTAGAGCTCCTTCAAGACTTTATAGAAATACAAATTCAATATATATATCTTAACAAGACAAAGTGAGAAATACATCTTTCAAATTCTAAACTCAAGATCATAAAATCATCATAAAAACATCATTCTTTAAAGTTTTGCATCAAGTGGAACTTTCAAGCTTTAGAGGCCTAACTTGTGATGGATTCACAACCCACCTTCAAGGTCCTCATCATCAAGCCATCATCTTAGTCCCACCTAGGCCATATGGCCGAATTGGTTAAAGAAAAAGGAAGAAGAAAACCAAATGGAAAAACTAGAGAAAATCCATGAAATCATCATTTTGAACCAAGAACAACACTTAGCAACACATAGAAATAAACTTAAAAACAACTCCCTACCTAATCTGATTTGAAGGAAAGGAAGAGAACTTGGTTTCTTTGAGTGAAATGGAAGAAAATCTCTTTGAAAACTGAAGAGAGAATTCGGCCAAGGAGGAGGAAGAAAGAAAGCTTTTGGTGCTTCTAAGAACTAGAATTGTGTAAGTTATGATCAAAGGCTTCTAACACTCTTTAAGCATGCCTATTTATAGAGATTTTGAAGCTCATAAATGGACAAATGAAGGAGGAAGGCTGATGGATTTTTCATGGGGAACAAAGGGAGGAAAATCATTCCTTGTTTAAGGCATGTTTTATGCCATGTTTTAGGAAATTTTTGGCATTTTATTTTAGTGTATCTTTGGGCAATTATTCTGATGCATAATGGCATCAATAATTTCGTCCATTACAGCCCAAGGAGGAGAAATTTGTGTGTTCCATGTATTATTTAGGTGTAGGCAAGGTATTCATGCAATTTAGAGAATTTACGTTAAGGGCTTAGGTGAATTAGTAAGCAATTTGAGTGTTTTAAAGCAATTTTAGGTTCTAATCAATTTAAATAAATAATTTTGACTCTAGATTAATAATTAGAATTTAATAAACTTTAATTTGAGCCTAATATTGCTTAGGTTTCGTTAGACGAATCAAAAATCTCAAAATTTGTAAAACTACAAAGAGGCAAAACGGTCATTTTACTTAAAAATTGCCCGACCACCCGAGCTTAACCAATGGTTAATCATGGCTTAAAAACACCTTTTAACACATTTTAGTGAGGTTCGGGCTCAGCGGCAAATTAAAGTTAAAGAGCCGCAGGGCGTTTTGGTCATTTCGCATTCGAGCTCAAAATTAGGATTCTTCTCCTCTATTAACACACATAACACAAACAATCCCTTATTAACATCAAAACATCCCCTTGAGGATGGGTGGGGCCCACGATCCTCATTTTCTGAGTAAAATAACCTCAGGGCATTTTGGTCATTTTACACGTACAGAAATTTTTTGCAATACTTGCACGAATTGCTCCTAACTTCTCTTCTAACGTTATATTCCTTTATTAAGGATTGTTTGGTCTCAAATTTTATATAATATTTACCTACGAATTGGTAATTCCTAATGACAGTAAAAATTGGGCGTTACAGTCCTTTAGCGGACCACTTGGTACTAAGGTTAACGATCAATTTTAGGCGTAATTCGCTGATCTCACTAATTACTAAAAAATAACAACTTGCAATTAAACTGAATAAATTTGAAAGCTCTAAATTCATATAATTCTAACATTAGACTTTAGCATAATTGAGGTTCTAAATCATGCCCAAGGATTACCAGCTGTATACATAGTGATTTCAGAAGCCTATAGAGTATGTATCTAACCATTGTTATATTCTAACAATCTAACTTTAACATAATGAGATTTTAAAATCATGCCCAATGGATCATTAGCTTGTAACATAGTGATTTCAAAAGCCAATAAAGTATGTATCTAACAATTGTTATGAATCATACTTGTTCAACACTTTCAATAAATCATAAATGATGTTCTAAAATCTTTGGATGAAATCCATAGTCTAAAAACATGATAATTAATATTTCTGCTATAAACATTAAACTAAGGTCTCATAATTTTATAAACTAGGAAAAAGATATTCTATAACATGCAAAGTATCAAATATGGTCCCATGAGCTTTCCAAAATAATGTTTTCATGAAAACTGTGAAAAATAATATTTTTTGAAAATTGACATAATCCGTGAAAGCATGTATTTGACATAAGCCACTATAGAATTTCATAAACAATTTATATAATACTGGAAAATACTAATAATGACAAAAAATATGGTCATAAGCTTAAACCCACTCACCATTCGTTGCCCAAAGTGCCTGACTGCCTACATGATACTTGAGAATTGGAATAACACTTTCAACTGCCATGAAATTATAGATAAAAATCAGGAATGATTTAGATTTGAATGAAAAGAGAAACTGTACCGCAATAGCCTAAAGTTTGGCTAAACTCATAACCATATAAGGATAAGGGAGAGAACACTTACCTAAGAGATTAATCAAAGAGGGTTGAGAGAAATTGCATCTTTTGTATAGGGAAAAATCCTTGAGCAGCTATGGTTCTTAAGAAAAATATTTAATAATATTATGATGTTCCAGATATATACTAGGAGACAACACAAAACCGAAAAACTATACTGCAAAACTCTCTTGCACTCCGTGTTGAACCATTGGGTTTTCAAAATATAATAATAATAATATATATTTACTTACATATAGTAGAGGTGCATCAACGTAGGTGTATTAGCATGAATAATAATAATAATAATAATAATAAAACTAGTGGTAATATTAATATTAATAATAATAATTTATAAATCAATAAATTTCATACTTACTTTAATCATTGATAGCTTCTGCAAATATCTAATAATTCTCTATAATATATAATAAATCATATTCATAATATATGTTAAATATAAATGCTATTTAATATTTTCAAATAAATATCATTATAATTAATCAACGAATAGAAAATATTTTCTAACAAAATATATAATATATAATGCTGATACAAATATAATGTAAATATTAATGGTACTTATAAACATATTAGATCTAATAGATTTGGTAAAATAATATTTTCAAAGTTTTGAAAAAAAATCAATTGTGATGTCACAAACTAGATATTAGATTTCACAAAAAGCATAAATATCAAATTCAAATAATAATGGAATATTAGCATATAAAAATATTTATGTACAAAATTTATTATAAATTTATAATTTATTTTCTCTTTTTGGAAACTATATATATAAATAAATAAGTTATTTGAATCTATCTCAAGTTTTATCCAACACTTCTATAGCTTAGACTTGACCTTCTTAATAACACCTATATTTGGAATATTACAAACAAAACTCATAACCTAGTTAAAAACTTTCACTATTAAATAATGGGAATACAATCAATCTTCCTAGTTAAAATCTTAACAATCAACAGTAATACTTACTCAATAGGAGAATACAATCATATAACTCCATAATATAGGATCATAAAACACCATAGAAGATAATAAAATTAATAGGTTATATCAAACTATCAATCTCAATATCAGGAATAACATACTAAATTTACATGATAAATAAATCATATTTATCCGCATGATGATTAACCCGCTGCTCTGCTTTTTCCCTTTCCTTCTTCTCCGCGGCGCACTGGTCCTCGCGTCTTCTCACGCTTTTTCTTTCTTCACTTGTTCACGCCAATGTAGCAGCGCATTTTGCTTTCCTTCTTTTTTTTTTTTTTTGCTTTGTAATTCTTTGTCTTTTTTTTTACAAGTTGTTGGCCCCTTTAGGAAAAAGTCCACCAACAGTAAGCTATGATACCCATCTGATTCCTCTAATGCCACGTCAAGTAAGGAACTATTCCTTCAAATTGTAGGTGGCAACTAGAACGCACCATGGTTAAATTAGGTTACCTTCCATCATTATTCTTCTTTTTCTCCGAAATCTTTTTGTTTTTTATTTACATGTAATCTTCTTGTTAATAGGAATGAAATAATGTTAGCCCAAACCTTTTTCTTTTTCTTTTTTTTTTGTCATTTTATCCTTAATTCATTTAGAGCAAATTATAATAACCTCCCCAGGTATAGTGATATTACTCTTACTCCATTCTATATGTTGAAAATTATATCTAGTACCCTTAAATAAATAATTTTAATATTTGTTAAAATAGTCTTTTAAATTGGCCAAATTACCTTCAACATGTGAATCTCCTTCCTCCTCCCTCCTCCCTCCTCCCTGCACCACTCTTGCTCTCCACTAACCCAACCCCATGTCCACCTCCCCAATGCACACATTACCAATCCAAACATCAAATTCTGCCCTTTTTTCATTTCAATACCCCCTTCACAGCGTCATTCCCCTCATATTCGTTCTACCCATTCCCCTCTCTCATGGACTCGAAGGCATCACTCAAACAGGCTCAAAGCATTGTGAGAATTGGCAAGAAGACGGAGAGGCTTTAGCCCCAGGAAATGGTGGCGTAACTCAAACCGAGTGAGATCGGAGAACTCTGCAATGCTGTGTACGGAAGAGGGACAAGCTAAGCTTCTAATGCGATTTTGCTTGGAGGATGTTGTTCTTGAAGACGCCGAAGCGAAAGTCGTGCTCCTCCTTTGTGACGTAGGTCATGCTAAACTTCGTCTTGAAGACTAAGAAGTGGTGCTCTGTGTTTAACAAGTGCTCCTCACCGTCCTCTGCCACTTCGCGGATCAGAAGGCTGTCATCATCGTCAATTGTCTCCGAGACTACAACGATTGCCATGGCAGTGAAGAGCAGGAGCAGGAGAGCCCAAAGCAAGTGACAATTAGAGGAAAGGAAAGGAAAAGGAATGAGTGAGATGAGCACGCAAAATGGATGGGATTGTGGTGATGTTTTGAGAGATTTTATTATGGCTTATGAGAATTTCTTGTTTGCGAACAAGAAGGAGAGTTGGGGAGGCTGGTTGGGATTAGTGGGGACTGGTGGCAGTGTAGTGGGTTGGGTGGCTGCTGGCTATGAGGTAGGAAGGAAATAAAAGTTATTTCATGTGGACTTAATTTTTCAAAATGAATTTTTACATTATTGTTAATTAGTTATTATTAATAAGGGATATTATTATAACAACTTTTAAATAATTAAAGGTGGTAGATGTAATTTTAAAATTCAAAAGGGATAAATGTAATATCAATATATTGAACTAATTGTCTTTTTCTTTTTTAGTTAAGAAATCAGAGAATAAGAGGTTGGGTTAAACTCATGACATCTCTTTTAATTCATTGAGATATACAAGAGTCTACTATTAAACAGTGGGTTCACTTGTGAATTAATTGTCTTTTACGATCATATCACACTCACACACTGATATACATTATGTAAAGCCGTAAAGGTGTAATCAAATTAAGGTGAGCCAACTTATTTATTAAAGAAATTTAAATTTGAGCTCATAATTAATTATTTGATTGGCAATACAACAAGCTTAAGTTTATGTTGGTTCAAGCCTAGAAGAGATTAATCACAATGAAAGTGGATTCAAATCCTATGATATCAAGTGCTCAAATCCTGATGATATTGCCAATTTAAAAAGGATTTTATCTAATCACACTTTCCGGAAAAAAAAAGAGAATTTATCAAGATAAGAAAAAAAAGCTTAATTATTCTTAAAGCTAAGTGATAACTTTTGAATATAAGCTCCTATTAAATATTTACGTTGCAGTCGTTGCTAGGCCTCATAAACACACAAGAACGACAACTAATTATCCCATATGCCATATCTATTGATATTAATTGCAATAGAATTCACGCACATTCAATATATAATTGCATGCGTATATTGTTTTCATTATTTAATTAATGTTTTCGTTATTTAATTAGATGATGTGATAATATATAATTAAATAATTATGTAAAATTTTTAATATTATCTATATATCAAAGTTAAACTATAATAAAAATATAAACTACTGATCATGATATTTTAACCGAAAAATAAAATTGTTAGCAAGCCATAGTTTTATTTGCTATGTTTTAAAATGAACGTAATATCAGTTATATTTGTAAAATTTTACCTTGGGATGATATTAATAATAAAAATATTAATACAATAACAATGTCTCAATAAAAATTGCAATAAAAGAAATTATTTTATTTATAATTATGACAAATGAAAACGTATATAAAAAATGAACAAATATATTACTACATGAAAAGTTCAAAATACTTAATACATGTAAACTTAATACTACATGAGTATTTGGAATGACAGATACTTATTAATGGAATTGATTTGAGTACTGTGTATGGGGGTAATTGGTATCGAGAGAACTATAGTATGAAATTTGAAATACTTCAACAGGGTGTCTCTCCTAAAATATACATGTGATTTTAAAAAAAAAAAATTTATGAGATAATGTGTTTGTTTAGAACTATTTTTGTTTTTGTGTCTTCTAAACCAGTTTTAAATAAAGTAAATTTAAATACAGTAATCTATTTAACAACCTTTATTTTCAAAATTGACAGAAAAACACAAAAAAATTATGACATTGATTTAATCCTTTTGAAAGAAGCTCAGGGAATTATTTGATGTCACACACACACAGATAATTTTAACTTTTAGAAATCAAAGTGATATTATATTTTACTTATTAGGGATTTATTAGATGTCAAAAATATTTTAGTGACTAAATTGATGTCTTGCAAATTCTGAGAGGATTAAAACACTTTTTTTTTCAAAAAATTATTTTTATGACAACTCCATGTTAATAAATGTGATTATGACACATGTTTAAGGGCATATCAAGTCTTAACATTAGTTTTGATAAAATATTTTGGCAAATTACACCAACTTCCCCTAATGACATATCAACTATTAACACTCCCCTCCAAACTACTATGACTTTGCAAAATGCCTTTTAGCTTACCCTTTTTCCCAAAATTACAAACAAAATAACTTTAGAATAGGAATGAAGATATACCATTAGGATGCATATAGGTCACAAAAGATGCCGTAAAAATTTAGCACTTTCTTCAAATCTCCATCTCTTTCCCTTTACAAACCCTTCCCCTTCACCATAACGACGTCACCTCCCAAACCCCTTTTCCCTTTCACCACAATGACGACCAACTCAATTCTACCTGAGAGAACACACACAACAACATCTTCATCACTTACCGCAAGAGATTGTGCCCTAACCCTAACACTGTTGAAGGTTCCCCTTTGAAGCCCCAATCCTCCTCTACCACCATAATGGGAACAATCATTGTTAAGAACAAGAAGAGGAGCTACTCATAGTTCCATCTAAATTTCGATTAGTCGATTTCCTATTAAGCACGTGTTCCACCCGTAGCCTTAAGCTTACACTTGGCAATGCTGACAATGAGATTTGGTTAACAGAGGAAGAAAAAATCAATGAAAGAAAGTGGGAAAAGGAGAGATGAAAAGGGATTATTAAAAAAAAGTGATAAAAGTGAGGACATTTTTGAAAAATCAATGATAGTTTAGGGGGTGTTAATAGGTGATGCAATAAGAGAAGATGAGTGTATGTTGAATAACTAGAGGGAGTTGAGTTTCATCCCCACAAACCTCAAGGAATGTAAATGTAATTTGACCAAATGTTTTCCAAGCAGCATTTTGTTGGTCATATTTTCCTTTAAATAAAGTTTTATCATATAAGAAAAAAAACAATGTAGGAGCCTTTTATTTCATGTGGATTTTAAAACTAATTTTTACTTTTTTTTATTAATTAGCTATTATTAATAAGGGATGTTATTATAAAAACTTTTAAACAATTATGGGTGGTGGTTTTTTTTTTTTTTTGCATGTTGGGATTGGTCAAGAAGAAGTAGATTCCCAATGCTCTCGTGTGGTTGGATTGGTTGGTAGCATCGTCCACATGCATCTGACACATGGAAGAATTAGTTAACAGTTAACCGATTCCACCATGTGTCAAGCATATAGTGGATAGATGCTACCAACCAATTCCAATGCCTCTATAAATATGGGTCTTTATTCTTTATACTTGTATGCGTGAGGGCGATAGTGAGGTTTGTTGTTTGTATTTTTGTGTGTAGAGTGAGAGCAAGAGTATGGAAGAGAGAGTAAAAAGAAAGGAGTAAAAAAGTGAGTTGGAGGTGGTAAAAAAGGGAAGAGGAAGGAGATGGCGCAAAACGACTTAAGGCGGTAGGATAATTTTGGGCATATTGCAGAAAATCTTACTATACAAGTAATTTTTTATTATTTTATTAAATTAGTATATTTGATTTAGGCTAGTAACTTATTTTTTTTAGCCAGACCAGATAATTGTTTTAGTTAGATTAATGCACTCTAAATCTATTTTAGTTGTATAAGTTAATTAAATTAGTAAATATGGTAGTTAGATTACACTATAACCATGTTTAGTAAATAATATGTTTTAATTAGATTTATAAACTTGGGAAGCGTATTACATAAAAGGAGTGATTTATTGTAAGAGTGAGAAGAGTGAATCTGACCGTAGGATCTTAGATAACCGGTTAAGATTAAAATATAAAATTATGTGACTTTTTTAAATGAGCATATGATCATTAATTACATTAAATAACTTTTAATCCTGATCATCTATGTATGGTTATATGGCTCATAATTGCTCCTTCTACTCATAATAAATCACTCTCTCATGTGATACGCCTCCTATAAACTTGTTTAGCAAAAAATATATTTTGATTAGTCTAATAAATATATTCTACAAGCTAACTGATTTGGCTTATATATAAAAAGAATTGATATGCATACTTAAACTTCAAAATATGAGTGTATGGTATATAATCATTTTTTAAAATTTATATACGTAAAAAATTCTAAGGGTGGTAGGTGTAAGTTTAAAATCTAAAAGGGGTAAATATAATATCAACGTAGTTTAGGGGCTTGTTGGAATTTGCCCATTCATTTTATTATCTATGGTGATCTAATTGTCATTTTTTTTTTGAGCTAAGATATTAGAGGATTGTAGATGAAAACAGAAGTCAAACTCACTACTTCTCTTAACTCATTTAAACATGCAGGAGTTCATTGTTAAACTATGGTACACCTAAATTAGTGTGTTTTATGATCATATCACCCACACACCGATATATGTTATGTAAAGCCGTAAAGGTGTAATTGAATTAAGTTGGGCCAACTTATTTATTAAGGAAATTTAAATTTGAGCTCATAATTATTTAATTGGTTCGTATAACTTTATTTGAAACTTACATATTTCTATTTCCTTATATTGTGGAGTATATTGAGTGTGTATTATACATGATTTTTTAATTCCTATTTTTTTTTACATCACCTTTGACGTCTTAATTTTGAGTTCAAACCTCTAGAATGTTGATTCTTTGCATAAGTTGCAGGTATTCTTCAAATTACAATGATCAATTGAACGTGAGGTCACTATTTAGTTTTGATATAGTAGTAAGATAAATGCTTTAATTTAATATTACATATTTGAATTAAAAAGCGTGAATTTACAACTTGTACTTTGTCAATTGCAAATTTGCAAGTGAATTGGCCGAAGAGAATTTACAACGCGTACTTGTCAATTGCAAATTTACAAGTGAATCGTCCGAAGAGAATTTACAATGTTTCATCAGCAAATCCATCGTATCGGTGGACTAATCAATAATGTTATTATAATATTTGAAAAATGGACGTCTCACTTGAACAATGATACAGCCGCTTTTTAATGTTTGACTAACATGATTGGACAACTAATATAACAAGCGCCCACTCCCCAAGCCTTATCCATTAGAATCATCAATTATGCGGGAAGCCTGCATCTCATCCCACATTTTTCATCAGCCGTGAGATCAGTTGAATATATTACGTAAGCTCAAACGCAAATAAAAAGCCACTACTTGTATATGCGCAACACATGTCACGTGCCTTTATAAACAGAAGAAGTCCAGGCAAGCAGTGTCCAAAATCAAAACAGGCATCGTTTTCTCCCGGTACTAGTATCTCACAAGCTAGTAGCAAGCAATATACACTGATTTCAGATCCAAAACACAATCCATCAAGCGCCAATCAACATTCAATAACCATGTCCCCCTTCCTCCTTTTCTCCCTAATCTCTCTCGTTTTCATTGTGTCTCTGAAGCTCTTGTTCCAATCAAGAACACTCAAAGACCTTCCACCAGGTCCACCTTATCTTCCCATAATAGGAAACCTCCACCAACTCAAACAACCCTTCCACCGCACCTTTCACACCCTATCACAGAAGCATGGCCAAGTCTTCTCCCTCTGGTTCGGATCCCGCCTCGTTGTTGTCGTTTCGTCACAGTCCGCTGCGCAAGAATGCTTCTCCAAAAACGACATCGTCTTGGCAAACCGGCCTCACTTTCTCACAGGCAAGTACGTTGGCTACAACAACACAACCGTGTCACTGTCCCCCTACGGTGACCATTGGCGCAACCTTCGCCGCATCGTGTCACTCGAAGTTCTCTCATCGCACCGTCTCAACTCCTTCTTGGAAATCCGAAGGGACGAGATCATGAGGCTTGTAAAAAAGCTTGCTCGTGAATCTTCCAATGGCTTTGCAAAAGTGGAACTTAAGTCAAAATTCTCGGAAATGACTTTTAACACTATAATGAGGATGGTTTCGGGAAGAGGTACTATGGTGATGATAGTGATGTGACTGATGTGGAGGAAGCAAGGCAATTCAGAGAGATTATCAAGGAGCTGTTCACTTTAGGAGGAGCAAACAACCCTGGAGACTTCGTAGCTCTGCTAAGGTGGTTTGATTTCGATGATTTGGAGAAGAGGTTGAAGAGGATTAGTAAGAGAACTGATGCTTTCTTACAAGGACTCATTGATGAGCACCGCAATGGGAAAAACAATTCCAACACCATGATAGACCATCTCCTAACTCAACAAGAATCGCAGCCTGCATACTACACGGATCAAATCATCAAAGGACTAATTCTGGTATGTTGTTATATATCCTTCTTCCTAGATCTATATATTTTTTTATTTGTATGTATAGTGCCATGGGTAGTGTGGTGGACTCCCCCATCTTTTAGCTTCCATCTTTAGGGTGAGCTGAAGCTTTGAACTTCATGTTTAAGATGAGGATGACGAGTTTGTGATAAAATAAGGTAACGATAATTTAACACCCAACTAAAGTGTGGACGCCTAGACCCCATGAGAGAAAAGTACGAAAAATATGGAGAGGGAAGTTGAAAAAAAATAACAATATTATTTCAATATCTAAATTTAGACACCCTAAACACCCATCTCATAATAAATATGGACCTATATTATTTTTTATTCTTTACTTTTTCTCTTTCTTCTTCTCTTTCTCTCTAGATATTGGGCGTTTATTAGTATTTGAGTGTTAAAATATCTTTATCCAAAAAGAAAAGGTGCACGTGGTGGGGTCATGTTTTTGTGAGGAGAGTGTTGGAGAAATACTTGCATATCCCTAGCACATTTAACGTGTGCTCCAAGAACAACCATCATTATTCAATCTTGATTTAAAATACTTAAAACTTATAAAAAAATTAACAATGTGTAGTTGTAGATGTTTCTAAAGCATGCATTAAATGTGCTCTAAGAGTTAATCCTCATCAAATGTCAACTCATGTTTTGGATATACTTGCCATAAAGATATAGTGAGTTCCATATAATTAAATAATTACATTTTTAATAAAGTTGGTGAAACTAATTTTTATTATAAATGTGCATAAATTTGAGTTATTGCAATTGAAGAAAAATCTCTATATCAAATAATAATAATAATAAGGCTTTTTTTTAACGACTATCTTAAAGACATTGGTATAAGAAAACCCATGTTGATTGGGTTTAGGGCTAGAATTTATCGGAGAGGGTGTTTGCATTATGCAATCATGTAACAACAATTTTTTATTCCTATTATATTTGTTCTGCGGTGCGCCACTTTGATTTTCTGGCCCTCTACATTACTGACTAGCAAGCCCGACAGCAAGGAAAGTAGCACAAAACCACATAGTTAACTATTTTAATTACTTGTATAACAGTACTGATATTTGTAACGATTTCCACTGAGATTATTATATAATACAAATTAAAGTAGTCTAGAAACTAGTACTTATCAAAAGGTGGAGAATGGGATTACATATATCCACTGCATTTATCAGGGAGTAAATCACCAACTGGATTAAAATATAGTAATTAATTAATTTCTTAGAAAGCTGCGTATAAATTTGATTTTCCTTATCATTATTCTTTGTATTGATAATGCATTTTGGACTTTGCAGGTCATGCTGTTTGCTGGAACAGACACATCAGCTGTAACTCTAGAATGGGCATTGTCTAACTTGGTGAATCATCCAGAAATACTAGAGAAGGCACAGAAAGAATTGGACACTATAATTGGACAAGGTCGCCTTGTAGATGAGCCTGACATTTCAAAACTCCCTTACATTCAAAGCATTGTTTATGAGACGCTTCGGTTGCATCCAGCCGCTCCATTATTGGTTCCCCATTTGTCTTCAGAAGATTGTACCATAGAACAATATAAGGTTCCACAGAACACAATTGTGTTGGTTAATGCTTGGGCCATTCATAGAGATCCTAAGGTGTGGAGTGACCCAACACACTTTAAGCCTGAGAGGTTTGAGAAAGAAGGCGAAACAAACAAGCTACTTACATTTGGGATAGGGAGAAGGGCTTGTCCTGGTGCAAACTTGGCTCAACGCACAGTGAGCTTAACATTGGGCTTGTTGATTCAGTGTTTTGAGTGGAAACGAACAACAGAGGAGGAAATTGATATGATGGAAGGAAAAGGGCTCACCGTGCCAAAGAAAGTTCCCTTAGAAGCCATGTGTAAAGTGCGCCACCCATTTGCAATCAAGAATATTTTCTAAGTTCTGGGAGCTATTGATTGGATGCATGCACATGAAATAGTAATGTCGAAGTAAAGTTATGCAATTCTGCGTATAATAAAATAAATTATATATGTGAAATAAATAAAGGTATGATTAAACTAGACTAGTCGGGGTTTGACCAATATCAATGTCCATGAATAAGGTTTTGTGTAGAAGCTTACCCTTTAGAGCTCCTGCCAAAAGGAATTAATTACTATTATTCATAATAAATATCCTAGATTTGTCATCTGTATTTTCTTTTTCTCCGAAATTCTTTTGCTTTTTTTACCTTTACGTAATCTTTCTTGTTATTTGGAATGAAAAATGTTAGACCATACGTTGTGCTGCTTTTTTTTTCATTGGCAATACAATAGGCTTAAGTTTATGTTGGTTCAACCGTACCCTAGAAGAGATTAATCACAGCAAAAGTTGATCGAAATCCTACATAATATCAAGCGTTCAAATCCTGAGATTGCCACTTTAAAAAGGATTATATCTAATCACTATCAGTGAAAAATTAAAATAGAATTTATGTATTAGGATAAGAAAAAGCCTAATTTTGTTCGAATCGATCATTTTAACAATCATATGTAAGTTGATTCAAGCCCTAATGATCGGTTTCTAATAAACAAAACATTGATGTGTGAATAAACCTAGCCAAGAAATGGTTAGCGTTTTTTTTTTCATGAAGAGAAATGCTTGACTATATTGTGATATTTATCAAATGAATTCACTATAAAAAGAAATGCGTATTTTCAACAGTGTTAACATTTAAAATATCAATAAAAATATTATTAAGAAAAATAATTTTTAATAAAAAGTAGATGTTGAAAATACTTATGAACTTTTATATTTTTTACAAGAAATTATTATCGATAAAAATTTATAAGTATTTTTTACGGTCACTTTCTGTTAAAATTACTTTTCTTGACAATATTTTTATTGATACTTTAAAAGTCAAAAATCATTAAAAAACATTTTTCTTGTAATAATTAAATAAATTATTTAATCAATCCTTGATCATTCAAGTTTTGAATATGAAGCAATCGATGTCAGGTGAACTATATAATGAAATCTTGATAAATATTTGACATGATTGGGATTGCCTCTAATTAACAAAAAGATGCAAAAAATTCTTCCATAGACACAAGCATAAGAATAATTTCTTAAGAGCACTTAAAAAAAATGAGACTCATAAATAAATAAGTGCATATTTAATAAAATTTCTAAGTCCTATCTTCATCACGAGCATATTTAAATATTATGTGTTATACTGTGTCTATGCAATAATCTCTCAAAAGATGCATGTGAGATTTTATTTTTTAAGGAAAAAAAAATGGAACAAAGCGATAAGATACTAGAAAATTCCAAAGAGAAGTATGCAATCCCCGCCGGCTCCAACTTAGAATCAAAGTCAAAGATGTAAAGTAGTTATCTGCATCTCCACATAAAACCCACCTTATGTACCCTTTTGACCTTTCTAACTTGGACAATTATTCAGGACTTTTCCATAGGTTTTGTTTCGAAGTTTGGAAGTTGGAACCATATAAAGGGCGGCGTCACCATGACAAATTTATACCAAAATCCAACAAAACCATACTTAAACAAAACATGGCACTTATCTACAACTCTGCTATTATCCTCTTCATTGCCCTCATCACATACAAGCTCTTATTCAGAAAGAGATACAGAAACCTGCCACCTGGCCCACCTGCTCTCCCTCTAATCGGCAACCTCCACCAGCTGAAACTCCCAGTCTTCCGCACCTTCCACGCCCTCTCACAGAAACACGGCCCAATCGTCTCTTTCCGTTTCGGCTCCCAATTCGTGGTCGTCGTTTCATCCTCCTCCGCTGCCGAAGAATGTTTCACCAAAAACGATATCGTTCTCGCCAACCGTGTCCACTCCACCAAGACCAAGTACATCGCCTACGACAACACCATGCTCATAACGGCGTCGTACGGCGACCACTGGCGCAACCAGCGCCGCATAAGCTCCCTCGAGATCCTCTCCACGCACCGCATCAACTCCTTTGCGGGGATCCGAAGCGACGAGACAGCGAGGCTGATTCGCAAGCTGCTGGCGAGTGGGTCTCACGCGGGATTCGCGAGAGTGGAGCTCAAGTCGGCGTTCTTGGAGCTGACGTTCAACACGATCATGAGGATGGTGTGTGGGAAGCGCTACTACGGGGAGGAGTGTGATGAGGCGACTGCGGAGGAGGCGAGGAAGTTTCGTGAGGCGATGGATGAGATGGCGAGGTTCGGGTTGGGATCGAGCCTTGGGGAGTTCGTGCCTTTGCTCGGGTGGTTCGATTTCAGTGGTGACCGAAAGAAGGTACGGAAGGTTGGAGAGAAGTTGGACGCGCTATTCCAAGGGCTCATCGACGAGCATCGGAGCAAGAAGGGGAGTTCCAATACCATGATTGATCACCTGCTTTCCTCCCAAGAGTCGCAGCCTGAGTATTACACTGACCGGATTATCAAAGGACTAATCATGGTGACTCTTTTTCTTTCTTTCTCAAATAGGGCGGCCTAGTGCACAACTACTGGGGCCTAAAGAGAATACATGCGTTATCTGTTTACATGATTTGAACCCATAACTTACAGATCATTAGACAACAAATTTATTATTGCATTGAGACTTACCTCTTTAGAATAATTGTTTCAATACGAATATATAATTGATTTAGAACGTGCAAGACATTAGAATTGAACTTGGAGCGTAAACTCTCAGTGACAAATTTGTCTCCAATCAATTTGGATATTTTGTCTAAGGTGAATGTTGTTTTGCAGGCTATGATTGTGGCGGGAACAGAAACTTCCGCTATAACATTAGAGTGGGCGATGTCGAATCTGTTAAACCATCCAGAGGTGCTGGAGAAAGCAAGGAATGAGTTGGACACTCAAGTTGGGCAAGAGAGGCTGATGGAGGAAGGAGATGTTACCAAAGTGCGGTATATTCAGAACATAATCTCAGAAACTTTGCGGTTGTACCCGCCAGCGCCAATGCTTCTTCCCCACTTGTCCTCTGAGGATTGCACCGTGGCAGGTTATGACGTGCCACGTAACACTATGGTCATGGTGAATGCATGGGCCTTACATAGGGACCCGGAGTTGTGGGCTGACCCTGAAAGCTTTAAGCCTGAAAGGTTCGAGAATGGTGAGGCCAACCCTTATAACCTTATACCTTTCGGGATGGGGAGGAGGGCCTGTCCTGGGTCAGGCCTGGCCCAGAGAACTGTGGGCTTGACTTTGGGCTCGCTGATTCAATGCTTTGAATGGAAGACTATTGGCCAGGAGATTGATATGACCGAAGGACATGGAACTCTTATGGCCAAGGCCATTCCCTTGGAGGCCCAATGCAAAGCCCGTCCAATCATCAGCAAGATTTTCTCTCAATCGTAGGTGACGCCTCGACCAAAAACCAGGGAAAATCGTAGGTGACGCGCAATTGAGTGAATGATTTTGTCATCAAATTAGAAGCTCTATTTTTTAAACAAAAGAAAAAACAAAAACAAAAGTTAGTGGCTTTAATCTTTTTCGTATTTGGAGAAGTTTATGAAGTTTATTATGTAGGATGTTGCTCATGTATAGCAATAGAATAAAAACCACTGAAGTTGGACAAACGGGGATAGTTTACACCAAATTACATGTTCAAAGTTCAAACCTCAATAATATATGGCATGTTTTCCAAAGAGATAAAAATCCATACTGGATTGATGTGAAGTTTTTCAAACCAAAAAGTAAAAAGTTAATGCTCTTTCCACTTGTTGGCAAACGCCGCATCAAGTATGGATTATAATATGACATGAGTTTGGATAAACTTGTAAGATAATTAATTTGCTCAGCCTGCTTTCCACCACATTTGAACTAGATTATCCACGAATAATGAATTGAATACTACTTCTTGTTTATGCAATGGGAAATAATAATTCAGCTTCTTATTTAGAATCCAATCAGACTGTAACAAATGAACCAAGCATATCAGATCCACATTTGCAATCCAGAACGCATAACAATAACATGAGGCTCAAGTCTAGCACTGGAATCCATTCTCATAAACTAATAATTGGCAGGGCGTAATTATCTGTTTGAGCTCTATTTACGCAACATTAGATTTGTTAGGCAAGGCTTTGAAGCACTTGCTTTATTCTGCGGTTGGGAAAGAGAAGATTATAATTATACAAACCTAACACGTGATTCTTCCTTTGAGGGGCCACTTCACCTGTATAATTGACACGGGGTGGATGCATATTGATATTGATAAAATATTATTTATACTAAAATTAAATACTATATCAATTCATATATTATCTATCCTTAAATAAGATTAACTTACTTAAAGAAGATTCACATTCTATCCAATAATAAATGAAAGTGATTTAATATGATATTTTATATATTATAAATATAAATAAAATAACTTTAAGGACAAACTCCAACTCCAGTAACATTAAATAAAAAAAAAGTGGAAGCGACAGTGGATGAGAACAATGCAGAACAAAGGCGCTTTAACTGTTCAAAAGGCAATCACATCACGAGAAATTCTAGCATTGTAAAGGTCCATTGGTTCATTCAATTATTATTATTATTATTATTATTATTGTATATCGAGTAAATAGCCCAAGTTTTATTTTGGCTTAAAGCTCAATAATTTGACTAGGTCCTATAATTTGGCTTCTCAGTTTTATTTTTTTAAAGCTCAATATGTGCCTTGGTCCTATAATGTGATAAAAGATAAATTAGCTAGAATAGCTAATGATAGAGGGGACCGATTCTGGGTAATGAGGTACCGGATTGTATCTATGTATTGGTCATTGAGGGCTCTGTTTGATAAAGTTGTATTTGACATTACAAAAAATACTCATTCCAATTTGACTGAAAATTGAATTCTCTCTTAGAATCTGGGGTCTATCTGGGTCTATTTGGTAAGTAATTGTTCACCTAGTGGTTAGATGAAAATGATGAATCTATAAAGCTAATGCCCCTTTTTCTTTTCTAATATTAACTATTTTATGATTTAAGGAACTATTTTATACCTAAAGAAAGCAGAAAGGAAATTAGAACATGGTATTTATCCATGAGTTACCCTTGCATTTTGACATCCTAATGAACATTTAGAGCTTGTATTACAATATCACCAATGGTGTGTTTGGTTGAGGGGTAAAATTGGAGGGTAAGTTTTTATGGATGAGCTTCATCTGCATTATACATGAAGCTCATCCATAAATAATTTTCACTTTTATTTTTACTCTTCAATCAAATATACCCCAAAGGAAGAACCGATGTAGCTTATGTTTTCCTCTAGGAGGTCCCACTACATATTGTCATGCCTTCTGGTCTCCTAATTTACCTACTCCTAAGTAGTTAGGGCCAAAAGGCACTTTGAATGGTAGCCTAATGAAATTCAGGTACATGTGACACTTCAATTTTAATAGTCCATGAATTTAAACTCCTGGATGTTCAACTAATAATATAATACACATCACAACAATAGTATATAATTGCATGAGTTCTCAGTTACCGAGTTTAGATCAATAAGAAATAATTATGCTTCAATATTTTTTTTTATGCTTGTAGCACTTTAGCCATATCACTCAACTGGAGATCCATAACCAACACCAAACCCCATTCTTCTGGTTTGACTTGTTGGATGAAGTTGTGATGCTTGCTTTCTTGTAATCTCCAACTGATATCTGAATGCACCATGCAATCTCACCATGCCTGAGCCCCTTGTAAGTCTTTTCTCTGGAAATGAGAAGCACAATGACCAACGCCTTTTGTCACAAATAAAATTCTGCTGAAAAATGGTCAGTTTTGCAAATAAATAAAATTAGTGGCCTCTTTAAAAAATGCACAAAGGGATGCTTTTGCAAACTTTTAAGGGTGAACATCATTGGTCCCCAACGGGGGAACCAACTAATCCTTGGCCTTCTAAATTGGACAATTATTCAAGACTTTTCCATAGGTTTTAGACTAAAACCCTAAATTAGCCCCTCAGATTTATAGTGGGGACAAATGTCACGACTTAACATAGACCGTGACTAGCATGTGAGGAATACCATCCCCATGGAAGTCTCGTGATCGCTATGTCGTACTATATGCATACTTTACTCATAAAAAATCAGTTTAAAATAGAAATCGATTTCCTACATTTAACTTACAAGAAATTTGAATTAAATCTTTTCCCATAAACAAAATATGAACTGGAGCTGTAATGTAATCATATGGAGTTGCTCATTCAAAAAATAAACCATGAATGCCAAATCATCTTAAACCAAAAGAATCATGGTATACAAAATAAAATAAATGCATGGTCCTGGACCCCTCATAATGTTACTGGAACACTCTATACAAACAAGACTTCATAACAATGTAAAGCTCACCCAAGCTAGAAAATCTAAGGGTACTGAGGAAGAGGAGTGGAGAATCCAAAGCTATACCTGTATTTGTGAAGAAAGGGAAGAAAAGAGGAGTGAGTTTTATTACAAAACTCAGTGAGTGGATCCTTACTCATAACTATATATGGGAAATGAAGGAAAAATGTATAAATAATAGTAATGCAACATTCATAAAACATTTTTATTTACTTGCAAAAATACATATTATCTCAATGATTACAAAAGAACAGACTACCCATAACTATAAAGTGGTGCTCAATCCCTGGCAAACATAAGCCAGGAGCTGAGATCTTAATGGTCCTTAGCAAACCTCGTCCCTGGCGCATTGATATAAAATAAGAATAACTTACCCCTAGCGGGTCTTGGTATACCAAGGTTAACAGAATAATTGTCATTAACTCACAGTTTTGTTTCTTGACCTCTACGTCTAAACTAGTTTGACAAAAACCATAGCTAAAAAGTGGGTACTCTTCCCCAGCATAGTAGAGCCCTAAATTCTTAGTATATTGAGAGTTTTGGATTCATATAACTCTAACAATCTGACTTTAGCATAACTTAGCTGTGAAAATCGTGCCCAAGGGATTACCGCTCGTAGGCATCTCGATTTCGAGCCCATAGAATATGTATCTGACAATTGTTACAAATCATATTGAATTCTATACCCCTTGATACCATAAAACTGAAGTTTTAAATTCATATATTAAACTAATATATTTTTTCATATATTTGATAACTCTAAAATCATAGCTTAAAATATTGGGGTTCACAATTATAAAAATTGGAAATCACATAACATGTTTATTCATACAACTGGGTTATACTCTTGTTTTACATTTCTCTAACATATATAAATATCTTAACTGAATATTAAAAAAAAAAACATAGCTTGAAATCTAAATTCAACTGAAGTTATAAAAAGGAGAGTTCTATATTTTCTAAGTTTAACATGTTCAGTTCCAAAATAAACATAAAGTCTTAAGTCTCATTTCGTTAATCATAACTAATCCCAATATTTATAATCAATTCAAATCATGAATTAAATCATACAACACTTTTATAGAGCAAATATGGTACCATGCATTTTCTAAAATCATAATTTCATGTATAAGTTCAAATGAGCATTTCTAGCTAAAGCACATTTTTATATAAAGTCATATCATGTAAGAAATCCATTTTTTAAGTCTCTAAATACTACGTAATGCAAGAAAATAATAATATAATGACCAAACTAAGGTCATGAGATCAAACTCACTCACCTGGGGATGGACAGTGAAGCATTAACACCATGGAGACTCCTGAAGGAGGAATGATACCAATGTCTCCATTAAAATAACAAAACTCATAAACAACCTATGGGAAACTCTAAATTACTCTAAATATACACCAACAACTTTGGGGAGCACCACCACTTGACAATAATGAGAGAATAATAAACCCCAACTTAAGATCATGAAAGAACGGAGATAATAGAGTCATAATCTAACAACATATACTCACCTTAAAACTTGGGGATGATGGATTGAAGTGGATTTGAGAGGAAAATAGATGAAAATATTTGGGGGAGGGTTCCTTCTGTGTGAAGGGGAGCCTCGAAATGAGGTTTTAAAATAGGGTCAAAATGAAACGGCGTCGTTTTGGGTTCAGTTCACGTTCCAGAGGGACCGCTATAGCAGTATATGACCGCTATAGCCATCAGGAGTCATCGCGCCCCGAAAACGATCACTTACGACTGTATGTTGGATCGCTATAGCAGTCCTTAGATCACAAAACCAGTGAAATGCATCATGACTCGCCTAGAGAATGTGACCACGTGAGGATTTGGATTCCCATGGAAGCTTCTAATAACGTGATTGTCTAATATATATAAATAAATCGAATATATTTAAAATATCTCAAGTTTAATCAAGTTTTATAATTCTGAAAATGTTTCCAATCATAAATATTGAACATAAAACTACGTAAAATCCATAATCTGGGCCAAAAGCAAACATAATTAAATAAATAATTGAAATTCTGAAAAACTGAAAACAATATAATGCATGTTCGGATCCTGCCTACACAGTTATTAGAGTATTACTAAACTGACATAACTAATAGTAAGCTCCACTCCAAAGCGAAACTCACCAAAGAAGCTGGAGCACTACTAGGGAGGATTATGTGGTGTAACATAACATATAGCTGTATCTGGAGGGGAAGGAAAGAAAGGGTGAATTCATCAAAACTCAATGAGTGAGCATTCACTTACAACCCACATGGGACAATAATAAATATACATAACATATACATGCAACTGATGTAAAATATTTTATATATAATTACATCTAACTGTATTGAAATAATAATTTAACTAAATCCATGACAATAATTAGTAGATAAATAAGAGATATTATGTACATAAATAGCTAATTTGATAGTGAATCTAAGCCAATAGCTAATCTAATAGACACCTAACTAGGTCCCATAAATGGACACCGCATTTGATTCCTTACTGTAAGTGAGTTAGTCCTCTAACGGACTACTGATACCAAAGTTAACGATTAATCTTGCTTAACTCGTTGATCTATTTCTCACTAATTACTATTAAAATAACTTGCAATAAAATTCATTATTCTTACTATTTATACCATACTGGGGTTCATGAAATTTTTTGACTAATAAAATAAATAAATCTAAATCATACATACAACAAGTATGGTCCCACGAGTTTTCTAAAATAATAATTTGTCATGATAACTACAAAACAATAATTTTCTAAAATTTCTATAATTCATAAAGGCATATTTCTTAGCATAAATCATTCTAAAATTTCATAAATAATTTATATGATCTGGGAAAATAATAATAATGACCCAAAGTATGGTCATGATCTTAAACTCACTTACCGTTGATAGCTTGGAGTGTGTTTCCATTGACAACTTGATTCTGAGGAACTGGAATAGCATTAACTACCAAACAATATAATCGAAACATAAACAATTTTAACTTTATCACCCAAATTGAGTTTGAAATTATAGGGAGAAAAAATATTGAGAGAAAACTATGTCAGATAGTACTCAAATTCATAGATTAGATAAAAAGATGAAAGACTGAATTCTATGAAGATCACTTGTCGAAAAAGATTAATCGAAGAAAGTTGAGAGAAATAACGTTTTCTCTCTAGGAAAAATTCCTTCGTGGCTAGGGTTCTTAAAAAATATTTGGGAATATTATGATGTGGTAAGAATATACAAGGAGTATAAAAACAAAAATTAAAGCAATCTGCATAGCCACACATAGTTCTCGCTCCAATACACTATATATATAGTAGTAATGTGTGTTCTTGTTACTTGTCACACTGTATATATAAAAATAATTAAAAGAATTTTGTGTGTCCGTGTATGCGAGTTTGGTTATTATATATATAATAATGATGCACATTCTTGTCGCAATAATAATTAAAGAAATCCATATGCACATTCTTGTCATATTGTATATATAATAATATTTAAAAGAAATGCATGTGTCTCGTGATTTCATTATTATATACAACAATAATAGTAATGCGCAATAGCACATTTTCATTACTTATAATAATAATAATAATAATAATAGTAATAATAACGATAATTTAGATACTAATAAATTCTGTATTTAGGATATTACAAATGTATTCCTGTGACGCTATAGCGATCTGGACCACTATAGCGGTAAGGCAAATTCCAACTTCTGCATTGTTTTGACATTTGGCATATGAGTTTTCTCAATACTCATTTATTTACATTTTTTAATTTTAAGTTAATGTAGATACATTAACTTTTAAATATAAATGTAAATAAAGAAATATCCCCCATTTGAATTCAAATAAAATATCATAAAAATTAAAACTCCAACAAATCCAAATCCAAATTTTGGGTTTTAGTACAAATCCGAAAATTTTTGAGATTTTCTAAACTCGTGGGCTTTAAATGAAATGTTTAAAAGTTTCATAAAAATCGTTAAAAATCATTCTTTAACTTATTTCCCTCTTAGGAACAATTACCGAGACTTTTGATCAAAAAAATGTGGCTATATCATATAGCCCTCCAAGGAAGTGTAGGATTCAGACTTAACGAAATTCAATGGGCAACATAGGTGGGTCCGGGACCTAAGACTTACGAAAGAAAAAAAAATCTACTGCCACGTGTACCTCTATATCACAACAAATTAGTCCTTGATTTGAAAAATCTCATATTAATCCGTGAAATTTCACAAAAGGGGACAAATTAATCCTCTATAAAATTGTCGTCTAAATTGTGTCCTGTAACTTATTTATGTGTACTGGAAAATTTTATGATAGATCTAACTTGTCTCATCCTCTAAATAAAGTCGTTTACACATTTTTCTTCATCAGCTATCTCATCATAACTCTTTGCTTAGAGGAAAGATTTTGACTTTGCATTTATTCTTCACATAATAGAAGAGTGAGACGTTCACTGTGAAAATTAATAATACACGTAAATAAGTTATCAGAATAATGGATATTTTTACTAACAATTCACGACAATTTGACAAAGGACTGCTCCATTTTTATAAAATTTAAGTGACTAATATATAATTTTTTAAATCTAGAACTAATTTATCATACACTATGAACTTGAGGATAAACTTGAGATTTTATTCTAGATTTTATTTCGAAGTTTGGAAGTTGAAAGTTGGAAGTTTGGAAGTTGGAAGTTGGACCATATAAAGGGCGGTGTCATCATGTCAAATTTATACCAAATTCCAACAAAACCACACTTAAAACAAAACATGGCAATTATCTACAGCTCTGCTATTTTCCTCATCATTGCCGTCATCACATGCAAGCTCTTATTCAGAAAGAGATACAAGAACCTGCCACCTGGCCCACCTGCTCTCCCTCTAATCGGCAACCTCCACCAGCTGAAACTCCCAGTCTTCCGCACCTTCCACGCCCTCTCACAGAAACACGGCCCAATCCTCTCTTTCCGTTTCGGCTCCCAATTCGTGGTCGTCGTTTCATCCTCCTCCGCTGCCGAAGAATGTTTCACCAAAAACGACATCGTTCTCGCCAACCGTGTCCACACCATCAAGACCAAGTACATCGCCTACGACAACACCATGCTCATAACGGCGTCGTATGGCGACCACTGGCGCAACCAGCGCCGCATAAGCTCCCTCGAGATCCTCTCCACGCACCGCATCAACTCCTTTGCGAGGATCCGAAGCGACGAGACAGCGAGGCTGATTCGCAAGCTGCTGGCGAGTGGGTCTCACGCGGGATTCGCGAGAGTGGAGCTCAAGTCGGCGTTCTTGGAGCTGACGTTCAACACGATCATGAGGATGGTGTGTGGGAAACGCTACTACGGGGAGGAGTGTGATGGGGCGAGTGCTGAGGAGGCGAGGAAGTTTCGTGAGGCGATGGATGAGATGGCGAGGTTCCGGTTTGGATCGAGCCTTGAGGAGTTCGTGCCTTTGCTCGGGTGGTTCGATTTCAGTGGTGACCGAAAGAAGTTACGGAAGGTTGGAGAGAAGTTGGACGCGCTATTCCAAGGGCTCATCGACGAGCATCGGAGCAAGAAGGGGAGTTCCAATACCATGATTGATCACCTGCTTTCCTCCCAAGAGTCGCAGCCTGAGTACTACACTGACCGGATTATCAAAGGACTAATCATGGTGACTCTTTTTCTTTCTTTCTCAAATAGGACGGTCTAGTGCCCGAGCCTTCCATCTACTGGTGCTAAAGAGAATATATGCGTTACCTGCTTACATGGTTTGAACCCATAATTTACATATCACAAGACAATAATTTTGCTGTTGAGTCAAGACTCACTCTCTTTTGAATAATTGTTTCAACACGAAAATATAATTGATTTAGAACGTGCAAGATATTAGAATTGAACTTGGAGCGTAAACTCTCAGTGACCAATTTGTCTCCAATCAATTTGGATATTTCGTCTAAGGTGAATGTTGTTTTGCAGGCTATGATTGTGGCGGGAACAGAAACTTCCGCTATAGCATTAGAGTGGGCGATGTCGAATCTGTTAAACCATCCAGAGGTGTTGGAGAAAGCAAGGAATGAGTTGGACACTCAAGTTGGGCAAGATAGGCTGATGGAGGAAGGAGATGCTGCCAAACTGCTGTACCTTCGGAACATAATCTCTGAGACTTTGCGGTTGTACCCGCCAGCGCCAATGCTGCTTCCCCACGTGTCCTCTGAGGATTGCACTGTGGCAGGTTATGACGTGCCACGTAACACTATGGTCATGGTGAATGCATGGGCCTTACATAGGGACCCGGAGTTGTGGGCTGACCCTGAAAGCTTTAAGCCTGAGAGGTTCGAGAATGGTGAGGCCAACCCTTATAACCTTATACCTTTCGGGATGGGAGGAGGGCCTGTCCTGGGTCAGGCCTGGCCCATAGAACTGTGGGCTTGACTTTGGACTCGCTGATTCAATGCTTTGAATGGAAAACTATTGGCGAGGAAGAAATTGATATGACCGAAGAAGGACAGGGAACTCTTATGGCCAAGGCCATTCCCTTGGAGGCCCAATGCAAAGCCCGTCCAATCATCAGCAAGATTTTCTCTCAATAGTAGGTGATTCCTCGACCAAAAAACAAAGGGGAAAATCGTAGGTGACGCGCAAATGAGTGAATGATTTGTCATCAAATTAGAAGCTTTATTTTTTTCAAAAGAAACAAAAAAGTTAATGCTCTTTCCACTTGTTGGCAAACTTCGCATTAATCAAATGTGGATTATAATATGACGTGTGTTTGGATAAACTTGTAAGATAATTAATTTGCTCAACCTGCTTTCCACCACATTTGAACTTGATTATCTACGAAAAATGAATTGAATACTACTTCTTGTTTATGCAATGGGAAATAATAATTCAGCTTCTTATTTAGAGTCCAATCACACTCTAACAAATAAACCAAGCATATCAGATCCACATTTGCAATCCAGAACGCATAACAACAACATGAGCCTCAAGTCTCGCACTGGAATCCACTCTCATACACTAATAATTGGCACGGCTTAATTATCTGTTTGAGCTCTATTTACGCAACATTAGATTTGTTAGGCAGGGCTTTGAAGCATTTGCTTTATTCTGCGGTTTGGATTGGAAAAGAGAAGATTATACAAACCTAACACACGATTCTTCCTTTGAGGGGCCACTTCACCTGTTATAATTGACACAGGGTGGATGCATATTGATATTTGTAAGGACGAACTCCAACTACAATAACATTAAATAATAAAAGTGGATGTGACAATGGATTAGAACAATGTAGAACAAAGGCACTTTAACAGTTTAACTGCTCAAAAGGCAATCACATCACGAGAAATTCTAGCATCGTAAAGGCCCATTAGCCCATTCAATTATTATTATTATTATTATATAAAGTAAATAGCCTAAGCAATCCTTTAAAATAATTTAACAAGATTATTTATTGCCTCAAAATCAGAAAGCAAACTCATGCTTTTTTTTAGATTTTATTCATATGACACATTAATTGCTTAGTATGGATTTAATTCTTTAAATACTATTAAAATTGTTCATTAATTTGTTAATGAAATATTAATTATATAATTTAAAATAACTCAATTTAGTAATTGAAATTCATAAAATAAATTATCTAAATCTTCATTACAATTTATAAGTCATAAAATAAAATTTTATATAATTTTAAACACTGTATTTTAAAACAACATTATTTTATTTGAATCTATCATCATAATGGCACATCATCCAGGTAAACATTAACACAAAGACTAATGAATGTATCTTTTTCAATTTTAACAAAGCACGAGATTAATTTCTTTAATTTTCAAGGGACGGATATAGAGCGTGCACTCTAAGTATCTTATATAACAAAAATTGCAAAGCTCCACCAAACCCCATCTGCTAAAAACACCGAGAAGGCATACAGAACAAGAAAAGAAAAAGAAAAAAAAAGAAAGGCTGGTAGAAGATAACCGGTTTTATGATTTTTCTTTTCTCCATGACAGAGATCTAAGAGCTTTCGCTCCGATTCGGCTTCGAAGAGACGATGACCTATCGCAACATAACGAGAACATAAGGCTCTTCTACAGCATGACATACACATTTTACCGAAATTCAAATAAAAAAACAAACAATTACCTGATCATGTCCATCAATGTTTGGAATCCAGTCGTTTGTAGCGGGGTTGCTTTTATATCCTCTGAGGTTGGTTTCAGCAGCATCAACATGGTTTTCGGGCAACTGAATCTCATACCCATCGTCACCTCCTTCTCTCACCACCTTTATAAACCCAGTCCCTGTCTGTGGCACAGTTAACAAAAAAAATGAAAGTTCACAAACTTTAAACACGGAAGGTGGGAAGTTGAATTTAATTAGAAAGTGTAGTGTCAAAACAAATCTGCAACACTCACCGCGTGATGCTGTTTGTCAATAGATGCCAACTTTTTGTAGTACTCAGTCTCCACAAACTCATCCTGCACATCCACACACCCCTCCTTCGAAAGCATAGCCTGAAGATTTTAACAACTATCAGAGAAACCAATAGGTGCATAACAGAACATAAACTCTTCCTTTCCTTTTTTTTTTTTGAAAAAAAAAAAGAAAAAGAGAGAGAGAAGGAAAAAGCAAATTAGTTGAGAAAGAGACTTTACAGACATGAGATTGAGATTGAAGAGACTGAAACTTGTGTAACTCTGGGAAGTCGTGGAGAGAGAGGGTGGAGTCAACGGGGTGGGTGAAGGAGGCGTCGGGTTCGCTTCTGTTGGGCTTGATGGGTCGCTTGGGAGCCAAGGCATCGAATTGAGCTCTGATCTGATCAGCGATCTTGAGTTGCTCATCACCGTCCAAAACCTCGTCGCTCCGGCTCGGCTTGTTAGTCACCGTCGATTGTCCCACCACCATGTTGTTATTGTTTGTGTTCACTCTCTCTCTCTCCCCTGTCTTGTCCCTTTTCCTATGTCTCTCTAACCAAAGCTACACAACATATTTTATAGTGGTATATATAGAGAGAGGGCACCAATGGATTAGATTGGAGACGCCGAATAAATGTAGCTGGGTAGGAAAATGAAAACAGTGGGCCTTGAAACCCGCGGCTTCTCAATGTAGTGGTAACTTGGAAAGGGCGATGCGTGGTTTTAATGGGCTTGAAATAAGGTCCTATTCATTTTTTTTTTGATAGATCAGAAAGCTGAATAACGTCCTATGGTATACCAACTGGGGTTGGCCCAAGTGGTAAGCGACTCGGTACCACTTAAGCAGGGTCTCGAGTTTGAACCCTTGCATATGCACAAAATCCTCACTAGGAGACTCACCCACCACAACCAGGTGCACAACCCGAGTCGGATTCAAATGTAGTCGAGGCAAAGCTCCGGTTTACCGGGTGAGCAACAAAAAAAAACGTCCTATAACATTTTTATTTTTTGATATATCAATTTTCTATCCTCTTTATGAATGCATTTCTTTTGGTGTATATACATTTTTTCTTTTTATAGATGGTAAAGTAGAGATTATTTTCAAGCTGATGAGGATGGACCTAGAGAATGTGGTGATATCTCTACCAGTAAATGGATAAAATGTGTTGTGCCATTTTGAGCAGATAAATTATTAAGTAGATCATTGAGTATCTGAAAGATGATGATTGTAAATTAGGTATTAACAATGAAATGTAAATGTTTTTTTGGGAGCAAAAAGAAGTAAATAAATACTGCATAGCTATATTATCATGAGGGGTTGATAAAGTACACAAGTGAGGGATTGCTCACACTTGGATCAATATCATATGTGGATCACACTAAATTATTTAAAAGTAATTAATCACTTACTTGTTCACTTACTAATCTCTTCATTTTAGAGAAGTCAAATCCCAATCTTAATAAAAGTAATTCGTCCTGGGTTGTGCACTTGCTTCCCGTGAAAACAAAAAAGACAAAGGTGGACTTCGATCTAAGGAGTTTAAGTTCCTAAAAAAAAAATTTATAACTACATATTTTTTTTATTCAAGTTTACAATCTTTACATAAGATTAAGAAGAAGGGTGGTAGTCAATTTTTTTTAATAAATTCACAATAAAATAAGAGTTTGTCCAATCAGTCCCCTAAAAATAGTGGTTAAGATTCTTATAACAGGTAAGTTTAAAAGTTTTTTCATAGACCCACTCTTTGAAAACATAACGGTCATACTTTTTAATGATAAACTTATTTTTTAAAAACTTTAATCATTTTCCTAAAAGTAGGTTAGCAAAACCCATAAAATATTTCATGTAGAACTCCCTAAAATTGACATTATACTTATGAGTCTATATATCTTTTATTGTAATTTTTTATATGATCTCATATGAATTTTAGATCACTTATCTCACTCAACATCAGGAAAAGGGAAAATGTGTGAGATGGTGCTAGATTTAAGAACACCATGCACAAATTGATTATACTTATATGAATTCTTAAATTTCTTTTCATTCAATTTTTTCCATTTTGTTTTAAACAATTACAAGATGGAAATGAAATAGGGCAAAGGGGAGGGTTAATTTTTTTTTTCATTTTTTTGTCTCTAAATTTTTATCCATGATCTATTATTTATCATTCGCATTGAAAACAATAACAAAATATTTAAAATAACAAACTTATTGTTTTAAAATAGATGATGGATAAATTGACATAGTATTGCAAGTGAAATGAATATATATGGTATTTTTCTTTTGTTGTTGAGTTCAACACTTTTTATTAAACCTCTGGAAAAATGAATTGTGGGTAGCTCGGTAGTTTAGGTACATTACTAGCTATTGGCTTACTCGTGTGCTGCACGTAGCCTATAATTGCCGGCGAACAAATAAATTGTTAAACAACATGAATCTGATTCATGATCTAAATCTAAATCACCCCCACTTTCTCCAATTGAGATTCAGGCTTTCAGCTACTAGCTTCTTCTTCTTGTCATGAACAGATATGCTGAAGACTTTTGTGATGTTATCCTCGTGGAGACCACTCACACAAATAGGCTTAAGCAATTGGGTTGGACAATTCAATCCCTTGTTTTCACACCATTGTTCTGTCTTTCCGGGTATCAAGTGATGCGGGCCGCGGAGAGAGGATTAGGCTCGTTGAGTTTGAGGGCAATTTTTGATCTATGTTGCACCAATATTTTATCATCCCAATGTGTGAACAATAGGATGTATCGTGGCCAATGATATTTCAAGATATGTCAAAATTATTTTTTTTTATGGTTTTACAAATTGGTTTATTCATAAAATATCATTGATATATATTTTTTATATTATCTTAAAATTGTTATGATAAGAGTCAAAATTTAATAACATGTTGATAATACTATTTTAAACTTATAAATTTAATATATAATTAGAATATAAATATATCCTTGCATCTTAAATTTTAAAATTTCACTATATCCCTTTATGATATTGTATCAATATTGTATTTTATCTTCGTGATTCTTAGGTTTTGATTCTTAGCATTTAGCCATTTTTAAATGCACGAACTATCGCATCTGTGCATAATTGAAATAGACATATATTTGCACACATCAACAGCCGAGGGGAAAAGATCATGAAGCATGGTCCATGATTAGACTGGTAAAAAAGAATTTGTCAATTTGCACCACTTCTAATTTGTTTGAAATCACCCTCACTGAAAATCAATATAAAATTTCACGTCAACATGCACTGAAAATCAATATGTTTCGAGGCTCGGGACAAAGAGGAAAAAAAAGGAGTTGGTATTTTGATAAATTAGACAATCTCTAACATGAACCTAGTCTTCTTCTGGAACCTTTTCTCCTAGGTCTTGAGACTTGTTTGGCAAGTTAGCATTCAAAACGAGGCCAGCCTTCTTTTAATTTCAGGCTCTTTAAGTGATTGCGTGTTTGCTCTTCTCATGTAATAACACTCACTAGTCACCAGATACAATTTGGAAAAAATAGATGACCAGTCAAAAGGACTAGTTTGCCAAACTTGTCTTTGAAGCAGAGGCATGAAATTTCCATTGGAGCTGGCGGGTACCACACTGCCATTCCTCAGCATGCATAAATGTACTACTAAGCCTGTTTCTATGTCAAGTCTCCACACACAACCTCCTCTCCCTTTCCCCTGCCCCATCTCCCTTGAAAAAAAAAAGGGAAAAAGAATCTATCAAAACAAAAAGTGGTACCTAGTGAATTGTCATTAGAAAATGTTAGTAATAAAGAAATAGCATCAATGGTGGTTACTGGTTACATGATTGACGGCTCTTCAATTAATTCTCTAAAGTTAATTGGCAAAAGACAAATTTGACATATTGATAACATCCTTCTTGCTACTAGCTGGTACTAAGTATATATTACTTGACTTTGACATATTGATAAAACTGAACAAGATTCTTTGTATTTTTCTTAAATTATAGACGATATACCTCAACTTTTAAAATATTTTTTCGTGAAAAAGATTTGAAAAAAACTGAAGCGATTCATCAGTTTTTGAACTTCAGATGATCCACGTCCCGTTTCAAATACGCTTATTATATATGGTCACTTGCTAAGTGGGAATCAGTCATGGTCTTTCATTAATTTCCTGTTCCGTTACACTTGAAAAAGTGGTGAAATTCTTATTCTTTAATAACATAACGCATACTTTGATTGACATGTGGGAGTTTATTTATGGAACTTTTTTATTTTAAAATATTAGACACAAGTTGAAGAATACCTTTAGTTTCATTTCTTTAATAATCAATGTAGAGCCATTGAATTCACAAAGTGAATATGGATTCCATACAAATATCTATCCTACCAGACTGTTCAAATCACTTAAAAGATTAATTTATAGAAATGAATTGATCTGAGTCGTACACAAAGCACCTCATACTTTGATTCGATTTTTGACTCAGTAGAACAAATTCCCGATCAACAGAATCAAGCATAAGTTATATATTTGGCTCTTTTAAAATATGATCTAGCGTGAAATAATTAAGGAATTCTAAACTCACTTGCTCATGGACTTTTAAAATGAAACATGAGAGTGCTTGCACCACATCATCAAATAATATATGGTGTGTCAATCCTTACATGTACCAAGTAATCATTCCTTGTCTGCAGATTTACGTAGTTAAGAGAGAATAATCTTGAATGCAACATTAGAAAACAAGTAAGTTGACAACATTGATTCAATGAGAAGAATTACTGATGTTATAAATAACGTAATTTTTGGGTAAAATCAGAGCAAACAAAAATTCACTCAGCAGTAGTGAAGTGTGTTCACGTAGAATTGAATGACGGATCGAGCTAGGCGAGAAAGCTTTGTTGTAAACTTGATCTTGTAATTGTAAACTGATCATATTTTGTTAACAAATTACAGCTACTATTGTCTATCTTAAATTCGCCACTAAGACCTACAAATTGGCCATGTGATTTGGCGGTTTGCTTTATTAGCACCCTTCTTCATTTGGGTTACCCCTTACTTTGCGCCTGCGGCATAAGACCCATAAAATGAAGCACTTGATGGTTCCATGTACGTACTCAATTTCTCTAATCTACGACTAACTATACAACCGTTACATGTCTAATTACTACACCCACGGTGACTGGCACCTACCGTAGCAGATTACAATATTTAGGTTCACCTAGCTAGCTAGTTACTATTTTTATATATGCTGCAAATGCGAGGGCTTGCAAACTGTTCATTTTCCAAGCTTCACAAATTGTTATACAATGTGCAAAAAATGAAATTTCATCATATGTTTGTTCTGCTAAAAAAAAACAAATCAACACACCTAAAATACCTTATAGACAAAAATTACACAATTTCCATAGTTCATGTACAAATTAGCTGATCTATTGAGAATCCAAATGTAACAAACCATTAACTAAAAGCCAATAAGAGTCAATAACCGATCGAAACACTTTTGTTAGTGACCTGGTCCTCTTCCGCTAGGCCCTGAAGACATGGTGTGATATTGATTCCCAATCAGAACCCGGCTGCTTATACTATTATCCTCTGTGGTAACCTTCTCTTTGGTTATTGAAGCCCTTCTCGGAGACTTAAGCACTTTGAGAGGTTCATGATGAGTGGCCTTATGATGATCATGTGATGCAAGGACCCTACAATTTACAAGCCTAGGCCTTGTCACTGCTGCCAACACCATGAGCAACACTAGAAGTAGAATAGAGCTCCTCATTCTTTGGGATGATGATGGCAGTAATTAAGTGTTGTTGGGCTTTAGTCCCTATTGGTGAAGTGCAACAAGTGTTTATACCCTCCAGTAAAGTGGTGGGGCATGAAAGATTGGTTTGGCATCTCCAACATGCATGCCTAAACGAAGGGCCTTTAACTTGTTTACTAATGAACGGTGAAGGGCTTTTCAGGGGTGGGACCTATATTTGACTGAAACCCTTATTATTATAAATGGTAATAATCAGGCGCAGTCACAGCCAGCCATAGCTCCACTCTCCCCATTTGAGAATTGAGACTGTCCAAAAATTTGACCCCGAGAATATTGCTACTCGCTTGGGAAACAAAGAGGATCTAAGCGTTCCAAGTTTCTGGTGCAAATGTTTACGGTGGAAAGGGAGTACCAGATGCAAAAAGTAGAGAGATGGAATAATCAACATGCTAGGGTGATTAGCCACCGGAGTTTTTGGACATGGGTTCACGTCCTCACAAATTGCACTTACGGGAGAGATTGCAAGATTCTCAATTATTAACTTTGTGTGGATGCCAGCTTATAGAGATCAATTGTCACTAGCTAGCTTAAGAGTTTTAATATTTTGTGTATGATGTTGATATTGCAAGTTTGTCGAAGTTCTTCAACTTCTGATGATAATAATAATTATAAAACTTTATGCGGATAAGAAAAAAATTGAACAGATTTCATTTGTAATGCGACGGTTGCAAGGGTTATAACGAAATTCTTGAAGAAATTGCTTTGCAAGGAAGGACTAAATGAAATTATATAAGTTTGATACATAGAAAATGTAAAAGTTACCTGATAATATATTATCATCTTAATAAACAGAATTGATTCTCATGTCTATTGATTAGTTAAAACTAGTTTTTCACCCGTGCATCGCACGGATAACTATATAATTAAAAATATTTAGAATTTGATAAAATAAATATATTAATATGAAATATGATTGAATTGGAATAATATTAATGAAAATTTATACCGTTAATAATAATAATTTATACTGTTAATACATTAATATTAAACTCTAAATAAGAATGATCATAACAATTAAGTTCTCAAGTTCTTTTAGAATTCTTCCTACCATGTTAAAAGGGACGAGAATAGAGCAGTTCATGAATTGCAAAACTCTCACCAATTCTTACTCACTGGTACTGTATGAAAAGTGCATTGGTAGCATTTGTATTCTTGCTCTCATGAACATTTTAAGTTCTCGTCAATAAACTCGCAATTTCATTACATCGTAAAAAAAAAAAAAAAATACACTGATCATGTCAATAACTTGTCAAAAATATATATATATATTGTCTACTGTTATGTACCATTAGTTATTCTATTTTCACCTCTCATAATCGATGGATGTCAAAATGGTGCATCCTAGCTCAAGATAACCAGAATCTCCCAACTGGTGGCCTCCAATCATTTCTCAAAAATGAAAGGGCCGGGCCTTGACGAATCTGTTTTTTTTTTTAAGCTAAAATGAAACGAAAGGAATATATGTTTTCGCATAAAAATATCGTCTGCTTGTAAACGTAGTGGTCTAAAAGTGTTTACTTTTTTGTTTTTACCTCCACGCACCGAAGAAATAGATTTTTTTTTATAAAAAAAAAAAACTTTGTTTAATGTTTACCATTGCTTCTTACTCTTACTTTTAATTTATTATCAGAAAATCGTTTTTTTAACGCCAACACTTTGTGACATGCCGTCACTCCGTCTAGTATTTGTGAATTTTATGTAGGTGTTACGTAAAGTAAAAAGTTCTGACTCTCATACTTGGTGGTGGTTGATTGACAACTCATTTTTTGTGGTTTAAATCAAGGAAGAGAAAATCAGACTAGCACTGGGTTAACTAAGAACTGGATCCCTGTCCAGTCCAGTTAAGGACCAAAAACTACTTAACAAAAAACTGATCAATAACCAAGGCGATTCAGCCACTCACTGGTTTGGTGAAAAAAAAAAACAGAGAATATGAAGAGAGAAGAGGTCGCCACATCACACCAGTACACCACAAGAAGATTTTGGGTTCCATAATTGTAGCTAAATGTTGCTCTAACACCATAGATAGGGAAAAGACGACACTATATTATAGTTGTTGATAAGAAGGAGAAGCCGTTGTTGTTGTTCATTGGACTTCAAGATCGCTGTGGCGGTTCGGATTTGTTGGGGCGCTATTGATTGAAGAGGAAGAGAGAAGGTGGTGGTGTGTTTGAATGGAAGAAAGAAGCATGATATATATATAGATATTTTGGTCTTGGGAATACAGTGGCAAAAGCCCAAAGATCCCAACCATACAGTCGGCAAGAAGATACACAAAAAAACGCAGGCCCGCAAGCTGGGAAAAGAACAAACATTACACATCATCCTGTAACATCTTAGCCAAAGGCGAAGGGATGTTAATGCACCAATCAGGAGAGAGGGCATCCTGCAACGCCATCTGAGTAAGCATGTGAGCTGCACCATTGCCTGATCTGTTGACCCAGAGGATTCCACTCGATCTGAGTTGCTCGCAGAGAGATTGAATGTCCGCAACCATCGTCGGTACATCCAGAGGAAAGCCACCACATCTACAGGCTTCAACCAGGGGACAATCAGAATCAATGAGGATATGCTGGTCGCTACAACTTTGGGCAAGAAGGCATCCTTCTCTGATTGCCAAGGCTTCTCCAACCAAGCTCGACGGTGCCAGAACTTTTCTAAGCATGATATGTTTAGTGCTAGGCTTTCTCTACAAAAGGGGAAGTAATAAAGTAACGGATTAGTGAGGCAATTGCTGAGCTAAGTGTCATTGGGCCAACTTTATTTCTTGGTTATTTAAAAAACTAAGGGCATGTTTGGTTTAAGTTTTCAGCTTTTAGTTTTAGATTTTGTGAAGAAAATCCTGAAGAAATGAAACTGAAATTGAAATTTGTAGTTTTAGAATTTTTAGTTTTTCCTTTACAAAATCTGAAAAATTGAAAATAAAAAATTAAAACTGAAAACTAAACAAACAACCCTAATCTTTTTTAACCCAAAAACAAAATGTCCAATAGCTTTTTAATTTTTGGTAGCAAAAGGTTCCACTATGACAATATTAATAAAATATTTTATCTTTAATTTGTCAAAAAAATTAAAATTTTATAAATAATTATATATTTATATGTATATATATTTATGTAAATATATATTTTATTATGTTCTATTAAATGATTAAACCTGGTTAAACCAATAAATATTTGAACAAGTGTCCTAAAATTCGATACTTGATTTGGTTTTCTCTTCCTTAATTCAAATAAGAGCACTCTTACTGATAATACAAACTAGGAAATAAATTTCATTACATCATCATATTTGTCCCACCTACTTTGTAATGGGGATTAGGAAACTTTGGAACATTTTTATTTTCCAATGCCATGTCCCCCGATCATGCTGGTTTAAATGTCTTCACTTAATTGTCTAGGTGTTTTCCATCCTTTTTTTCTAGCTTCTTTGACGCTTGGTGTAGGGTGCCATTCAAGAACTTCGATAAAAAGTTAGGGTATCTCTACTATATGTTGTTTGTTGGACCATTTGGTGGGTTAGAAACAATATTATATTTGAGCCCTTCAAACCAAAGTGGGATGATATCATCATCTCAATATGATGAGGCTAGCATATTGGGCAAAAGGTCTGAGTGAAAACTTCCCATTTGATCCTTCATCGTTCATTGCAAAAATATCTCAAGTAAGAAGATGGAAACCTAACAAATTTTACTATAATTTTTACTATCATTAGAATTACCGAATTACCGTAGGTAAATATTATATAAATTTGAGACCAAACAATCCTTAATAAAGGAATATAACGTTAGAAGAGAAGTTAGGAGCAATTCGTGCAAGTATTGCAAACCTCAATTTTCTGTACGTGTAAAATGACCAAAATGCCCCTGAGATTATTTTACTAGAAAATGAGGATCGTGGGCTCACCCATCCTCAAGGGGATGTTTTGATGATTAATAATGGATTGTTTGTGTTATGAGTGTTAATAGAGGAGAAGAATCCTAATTTTGAGTGCGAAATGACAAAACGCCCTTCTTTTTGATTTTCTTAGCCCGAACCTCACTAAAATGTTTTAAAAGGTGTTTTTAAGCCATGATTAACCATTGGTTAAGCTCGGGTGGTCTTGGGCAATTTTTAAGTAAAATGAATTTTGCTTCTTTGTGCAAGTTTTACAAATTTTGAGATTTTTGATTTAACGAAACCTAAGCAATATTAGGCTCAAATTAAAGCTTATTAAATTCTAATTATTAATCTAGAGTCAAAATTATTTATTTAAATTGATTAGAACCTAAAATTGCTTTAAAACACTCAAATTGCTTACTAATTCACCTAAGCCCTTAACCGTAAATTCTCTAAATTGCATGAATACCTTACCTACACCTAAAAAATGCATGGAACACACAAATTTCTCCTCCTTGGGCTGTAATGGATGAAATTATTGATGCCATTATGTATCAGAATAATTGCCCAAAGATACACTAAAACAAAATGCCAAAAATTCCCTAAAACATGGCATAAAACATGCCTTAAACAAGGAATGATTTTCCTCCCTTTGTTCCCCATGAAAATCCATCAGCCTTCCTCCTTCATTTGTCCATTTATGAGCTTCAAAATCTCTATAAATAGGCATGCTTGAAGAGGTGTTAGAAGCCTTTGATCATAACTTACACAATTCTAGTTCTTAGAAGCACCAAAAGCTTCATTTCCTCCTCCTCTTGGCTGAATTCTTTCTTCAAGTTTTCAAGAATATTTTCTTTCATTTCACTTCAAGAAACCAAGTTCTCTTCCTTTCCTTCAAATCAGATTAGGTAGGGAGTTGTTTCTAAATTCATTTTATACTATGACAAGTTATGTTTCTAGCTCAAAAATGATGATTTCATAGACTTTCTTCTAGCTTTCAATTTCGGTTTGTTTTCCCCTTTTCTTTTAAAAACATTTCAGCCTGATGGCCTAGATTATGATGAGACCATGGTTTGATGATGAGGTTCTTAAGTGTTGGTTGCAAAGCCTTTCACAAGTTAGACCTCTAAAACTTGAAGGTTTCACTAATTTTAGAGCTTTACAATTTCGATTTTTCTATCCTTATTTTTCTTTAATGATTTCGGCCAAATGGCCTAAGAAGGAATATGATGATAGCTTGATGATGAGGACCTTGCGTGTTGGTTGTAAATCCATCACAAGTTAGGCCTTTAAAGCTTGAAAATTCCACTTGATGCAAAACTTTAAAGAACGATGTTTTTATGATGTAAAAATAAAGATCTTGAGTTTAGAACTTGAAAGATGTATTTTTCACTTTGTCTTGTTAAGATATATATTGTGGGTTGAATTTATATTTCTCTAAAGTCTTGGAAGAGCTCTAGTAAAGAAATAAAAGGAACTTGCATCCATGCCTAAGTTTATGTCTTGCATAACTATGTTTACTTTTAATGTCATCACTAAATTCTCAAGAATAAATAAATGAACTTGCATATCTCATGTTTAAATTTCCAAGCTTGCATTTCATGTTTATATTTCAAGTTGTCACTTAATCTTCAAAGATAATAAAGAGGATGCATCTCATATTTATTTTATGCTCTCACTTTATTTTATAATGGCTAAAAGAATCAACGCATGACATGTTTATTTTTATGTCATCACCTAAAGATCCTAGAGCTCAAATGTAACATCCCTCTTCATGGATTCCCCCACAAACCAACATTGGTCTTTTCAATGTGCTTGTGTCCTCACTCACACTTTTCCAGGAGGTCACCCATGAAATTTCCAAGTCAACAAGCTCTGGAGTTCTTCATGGGCTACCAAAGAAAATATGTTTGTTAGCCCATCACAAGAACCAGAGCGTGCTTGACTTGGGTAATTTTGGGATGGGTGACCTCTGGAAGTTTCTTAGGAAGCATGTGAGTGAGGACAAAGGATGTTTTGCACCTCTCCCAGTATTGTGGTTCGGGACGAACCAAGCGGAAGTTGGTGGGCATGTTAATCATGAGGGCACGGACAAGGAGCGGCTCCTCCAGCGGAGGGGTACATGAATGAACCGATTACACACCCATCTTATAGGTATGGGACTTGCAGTTAAGGAAGGCTTATATGAATTGATTGGTACTACCTATGCCACAAAGATGCATCTTCTTCGTAGCCCATCACGAAAGAACTCCAAGTTAAGCATGCTTGACTTGGGGTAATTTTGGGATGGGTGACCTCTGGAAGTTTTCCTGGAGCATGAAGTGAGGAGGATGCTGAAAGACAATGTTGGTTTTTTTGGTCAATATCATAAAGGGATGTTACATCAAAGACTTGCCCAAGTATCACAAGCAAAGAAATAAGATTATTGGAGTTAAAGAATTGATTCTTTAAGAAGTCTTGAGATTGGAGCTTAAAAAGATGTAATAATAATTCTCTTCTCCCTTCAGGTATGCGTCCGCTTTTCTTAAGATTTTCTTCCCTCCACGTCTTGTGTGGACTAGCTTCTTGCATCATGTTTATATTTTAAGCTCTTGCATCATGTTTAATTTTCAAGTCATCACCTTAAATCTTAAAGATAAAGAAATGGATTTGCATATCATGTTTATAATTCCAAGTTATCACCTTATAATGACAAGATTAGAATGAGGTTGCATAGCATGTTTATGATTCTAAGATATCACATAAATCTCTTAAGCTCAAGACTTGCTCCTTTTATCTTAAGTGAGAATTTTAATTATAAAGATTCTTTCAAGTTTAGCAAAAAGAATTAGTTTCTAAAAGAGTTTTAAAGCTTTGCAAGGATTCTACGGGAAACTAATATTTTATGTTCACTTAAAATGTGATTTTATACAATTATATGAGGTTCATGATTCGGCTTCTAATATGAGATTAGTACCAAGAAATGATGATGATTTAATATGTTTGAAGTTGTGATAATTATGGTTTATTCTATGCATGTTAGAGATAAAACTAGCTTCCTAGAAAATCGTAAAGCAAGATTTCTAGAACTTTAGAGAATGAAATTTATGCATTCTCAGAGCCTTTAGTGACCTTAAGAACTAGATTTTATTATGTTTAGATAAGGGACAATGATTCATAATTGGTTTAGGAATTAATTTTAGCATCATAGGGAAAGCCGGTAACGAAAGGGTTAAAAACGTAACTTCTAGCATACTAAAACCTTAAGAACAACTTACGTTATGCTACCCCATATAGTCTAATAATGTTCTTAAGGCTTATAATTGATGGTAATAAATCCCTTAGATGCATAAGTAATTAGTTTGATAATTAATGTTACCCAATTTTAGAGTTCGGTTATTTAAGGAGCTTTTGTGAAAATTTTAGATGACATCTTAGATGCTTTGGAATGTTTTATATGATGATGTAATGCCTATTGAGAATTTGATATTATTGAATGATTTCATGGCTTGCATGTTATAGTTGCTGTTGCAAACAATGAGAATGTTCATGCATCCTGATGATTATGATATAAAATGCTAAGACTTAATGGTGACTTAAACTTATGGGGAAATGATCCTTTGGACCCATCAGACTATAGGTGATGAAAAGGTGATCCTAAAATGATCCTTTAGACCCATTAGACTATAGGTGGTGAAAAGGTGATTCTTGCCCCTAGCCGTTCTCTCAAAAGAGTAGAGTCGGGATTTTAACTTATCAAAGGGATAAGTATATGCTAGTGACGACTAGTAAGGTATGAGCTCATAACCTAGATTACTCCCAAAAGGGTGGAGTATAGGGTGGCCCAGGAAAATGATGATGAAAGTAACTTTAAGTCACCTAAGAAACTAAGTAAATGCATTATGTGAATATGATGTTCTACTATGCATAGTATTTATGAGATGATGATGAGAAATATGATGTTCTGCTATGCATAGTATTATGAAATGATGATGAGGAATATGATGTGATTTTATGCATAACTATGTTATTATATATGAAAGGAAAAGTTCATTATATACATGACATGCTAAGTTTATGATACATTATAAGACGCATGATTAAAAGACGAACCTCGGTAAGTATATTTTCAAACTTAATAAATCAATCTTAGCATGCTCATTATTTCATAATAACCCGAGGTTCCTGGGACGATGATGATGACACAATGCATCATGAGGTGAGTACCTACTAGATTCTTTTATAAGTTTCTCACTCCCTCTATTTTTTCTTTCCATCTCGTCTTCAGAAAGAAGGAAGCGTTCGTGAATCATATTGAGGCTTTCACCGGGTAGTTGAACTTGATCCTGAGTTTCACTCGTATATTTCAGATATTTATCCCTATCCCTAGAGTGTTATTACTAGGTGCCATTAATGGATGTCCTTCCATCCATATATTATTTATGTTTTGTTAGATTGCCTACACCTAGTCTTATTTTGTTGGTAAATATCTATGTGATATGTAATTATGGATGTCATATGATGGAGCCAATATGATGTGTTTCTTCATGATATGTCCATTCGTTTTCTGCTTTATTCGATTATCGTTCACATTATGCGCTCACATTTTCAATTATGTTTTTAAAAAAATGGCTCGTAATTTCACTAAGTATTTTCAAAGTATGATGAAAGAACTGAAGCAAAGAGTAAAGTCTAGTAATTAATCAGATACAACCTAGGTGTATTCGGTTAATTATTAGGGTGTTAGAAACCATATAGTTGTTTGTTGGCTTTGCCATGTTCCCTTCTACAACCTTGATGGCAATGCCGAATGGGTTGTAGTGGGGACTACTTGGAAGAAAAAGAGGTTGAAGATGATTCACAACCATAGACTTGCATGTCATTAGACTGTTGGTTGAGTTTTATTTGTTTGGTTGTTCGAAACTTGTTCTGTCTTGTTTACCTAGCTTTGCTTTATTGCCTTTCATTTTGTTGCTGAACATTATTTTGTGTTGTACAAGGTTAGAAGTGCTTGAGCATTCTTTAATTTTTAAAAAAAAAAACAAGAAAACAAATTGAGGGATGAAAGTTAATTATATTAAAACTAGAGAAATACTTTCTTAGTCCTTGAAGAAGAGAACGTTTTCTTCATGAGGTATTTCAACCATTGAGAAAGAAAGAAAAGGTGGGAGAAACAAAATTAATGGTGAGATTTGTGTCATGTAATAAAAGATGATTTACTCCATTAGGGCTGTGTTTAATTAAGGAGTAAGAATGGAGTGTAAATTTTTATAGATGAGATCTATGTGTAAAATTATACATGAAACTCATTCAAAAAAATTTACCTTTATTTATACCCCCTAACCAAGCTCATTCATGGAGTAAAGAATTTTTCTTAAAACTATTTGTGTTTATATCTCCTTTTCTTTATTTTTTTAATTTATCTAAATCTTTAAGTGCATCAAATGGAGAATATAAAATCTAAACTACTTCCTCTGTTTCTTTTAACTGTCTCTTTAAAAAAAATTTGTTCAATAATATTTGTCATTTGAGAGTTTTAAGAAAGTATTAATTATTTTTTTTACTTTTATCCTTGCACATATTATCCCACCCACAAATTTCTTAGAGTAATAATTATTTCGTACTTTTAAAAGGGTAATTTTGTAAATATAAATTTTTTTAGTATATATTTATGCTTTTTTAATAATTTTTAATTGATATGCCAAATAAGATAATTTGAAAAAAGGGGGGAGCATGTCCTTTTTCAAGAGAAGAGTGAGACTAAGATTAAGAAAAGAAAATCACAAGTTCTAAATGGAAGAAATCAAATACATTGATTGTGGCTAACTAATGGAAAAGAGATGTCTCAAGAAAAGGAAAGAATGGACAAACATAGCAAATTAGCAACCAATGAAATCCAACATGAGAGGCCTAAGGCCCATGACCTAGGGCTTGGGTCTGAAGGCCCATAGGAAGACAGGTCGGATGCCCTAAACCCGATTGTGGGGTAAAACCTCTCAAGGAACCCAATCCATTAAGGTTCTAAGTTCCTCAAGAACACCTAAACAAGAGACATTCAAACATGTTTCGAGACTATGAGGAGGAACTCCATAAACCCAGGTCCAACCGAGGTTTCACCCTCAAGAATGCGAAAGGGCACAATTATTAGATCGGGAAGAGTGCTTGAACTTATGATGAGCGCGGCCATTAGTACGAACCTAGGAGGGAACTGAAAAGGTGAAGCACCAACAATCCCTGACATAATTCAATAATGGTATTTCGTACCAAGGGTACACACCAACTCAACCCCAGGATCTGCACTTTGTACATGTCTGAAGGGTATAAATAGAGAGAGGAAACAAACCCCTGAAAGGTATGTTACTCTGATACTTCTCTTCGCACATAAACCCCTTAAATTGACTTGGATGTTGGAGCCTTTATAAGTACCCATCCTTGGTGCTCCAACTCCTGTGAAGGGAGGAGGATCATTAAGAAGGCCACCGTCTTACTTGAAAGCTAAGGCAACATAACTTTATGTTACAAGCCCAATATAAGCCCAATTATTAGTGTGAAGGTTCATGGTTGATCTTATTGCTTCGTAAGACCACACCTTGAGTTCAAATCATTGAACCGCCCTTACCAAGTGCATCTTGGGGGCATGTTGAAAGTCACAAGCTCGACTCATATAGTTAAAGACCATAGCCCCCTTCCCTAGGTGTATATATATTTGCATAATTCATAAAAAAAGTATTGTGTAATTTTTAATAAAATTATTATTCATGAAGAAAAGAAATTTAATTTTGATGCATTAATAGTATCATCCAATCAAAATATTTTATTTAGATGATTTTTCAAGTAGTGCATGTAAAAGTTAACTACCATAACTTACATGGTAATACATGATTAAATAATTTTGTAAAAATTTTATGTCCTGTCAATATATAGAAATTAAATAAAAAATGTTGCTAGGACAAAAAAAAGTAACATGTAATTGTGGTGCAAAAAAGTTTGGATTAAATACCCAATTCAATCCCTTAGATTTATAGTGGATGACAAATTAGTTCATATTTGAAAAATCTTATATTAGTTCCTCAAATTTCATAAATGGTGACAAGTTAGTCCATTGTTAAATTATTGTCTTGAACTATTAGGAAACGTCTATATGTTTTGTTAATTTGCGTATGTATAGTGTTGATTTTCACAATTGGTCCTAATTTGTTTTACTCCTTTTTTCTACAGAACAAATAATAATTTAAAGTCAAAATCTTCCCTAAGAGAGAGCTATGATGGGAGAAAAAATAGAAAAGATCTAAATGACTTTATTTAGATAAGTGAGATAAGTTATGACCCATCATGAAAATTAATAATACACACAAATATATTAACAATACATGTAATAAAGCTAATAGGACCAACTTAGATGACAATTTTATAGAGAGATTATCTTCCCCATTAATCAAAAGTATAATTAAGTTGCACTGTTCAGCTAGAAACTGGAAACCTCAAAAAAAATGAGAAACTCGGAAACATAAAGGACTATTATCAGTTGTGATTGGACGTCGATTGACCTTTGTCTATAGAAAATTTTGCTACTTGTCAAATCTCACACACTGTGAACACTGTTTGACTACAAATAATTATTAAAAATGCAATTTTAGTTTAAAAAAATCTTATTAAAATATTCACTTTATTATATTTAGCAATGTTCTAAAATTAAAGATGAATAAGTCCAAATTTACTAAAAGGTTTAATATTTATCAGAATTATACCTAAAATCACCCTAGAAAGAATCGGCCAATAAACTTCGAAAGCTCAAAGGAAAGGGCAAATGGCCCTACCAAACTTGTCCGATGATTTTTTTATATATAATAAAGATGCAAAATGACATCATTTGGGTTTTTTTTAAAAAAAAACACCTAAAACCTCATATTTTCTAATTCTTTTCCTTTCTAATATGGGAAGTAATAACTTAAGAGATTTGATCCATATAAATAATATTTATTTTAATTAAGAGATTAATTATGTTATGTTCTATGAGCTTTATTGATATCTAATTTAATTTTTAGTTATTTTATGACATATATTTTATTTTATATTTTTATATATTTATATAAATACATCTTTTATTATATAACGGTTATATTTGGTTGAATCTTCGATTAAACCTTTAAATTATCCGATTAATTCAATGTCTGGTTAGATTTTCAGAACCTTGATATTTAGACATGATGGTGGTCCATTCATCATATCTTCCAACGATAATACAATACAACATGTATCTTAATAAAACATTCAATTGTTAAGAGTTAAAATAACACTATTGGACAATTATTATCATTTCTTTTCTAAATACAATTGTTCACGCAATTTTCAATAAAAATTGTGGGTAGGTATATGTAACTTACATCATCATCATTATTATAATTATTGCTATTATTATCATTTCTCCTACGTATACTTTGTGCATTCAGATGTTTAAAACAAAAGGAATTGTTTTGTCATCACGATTCATGGAGGTAAACTTATGATCATTTATTCTGAATAATTGAGTGTAAAATAATGTATTAGTTGTTTTCAAAACGAATTTCTACGGCCTACTTCGGTCTTCAAATTAAAGTATTTATTTTATAGTATAAAAGTTGTTTCACTATCATTGTCATGTGACACTTTATTCTGATTTTAAATTTTAAATTATTTTCAAATCATATCATTCATTAATTTTTATTTTTTAATTTATTACTAATAATACTATTTATTGTTTTTCGACTTTCAATATTCCTCATTTATATCTTTTTTAATTTCTTATTTATAATTTTATTCAAGTTATTTCATTAGAATTATCGTGTGATGTTTTTCTTAAATTTTATTTTAATTATTATTTACTATTTATTATATTTTGACCTTCTATATTTTTCATTTACATCATTCTTAATTATTTATAATCATTCATTTTTTATTTTGAATTTTTTTAAATATAAAACATAGTGAGTACCTTTTGATGTTATAAGGAGATGTACAAAATATTTTATAAGCATATATAACATTACATGATGAACTAAAACTCAATGAATTCAAGAACAAATTATTAAAATATGACTAATATTGAGTTAACTATTATTTTATAAAAGTAAAATGTAATAATTATGAATGCTTTATATATCTAAAAAATAATTCACTTAAAAATATTAAAATAAAGATAATAATTATTTATTTAATTTGTTTATGTAAAGCTAAAGTGTGCACAAAAATTAAAATTCAATTAAATAGTTTTGAAATTTTCTATACAATTGTTTTTATTTTACTTTGAAATATTATAATTATATTTACATCAAATTATTTTTATATTAAAAAATTGATAAATATTTTACTAAAGTTAGTAATGCTCAATCATGCATTTGATCCCTGAAAAATAAGCAAATTTCACTCATGGTTCCTGAAAACAAATTAAAATCTATGTCGATCCAAACATTTCTCTTAACTATTTAGTTTTAGTCCCCGTTATTAGTTTGTCTTTATTTGTAAAATATTGAACTAGCTAATGAAAGACCATGTCCTCTAATCCTTCATGGCAGTTAGTACTCTTATGTGGCAAATAATAATCTCATAAGTCAAACTACAATTATAAAATGGATTATTGGATTAGGTGAGATTGATTAATTATTAATTAGATGAGGGTTTTAACATATAAAATTATGAGATGGCACAAAGGATTACTAGTTGTAATGTTTGACTAGAATTTTTTTTTTTTTATTAATCAACTCAACATTTAACATGGATAGACAAATTACCAATGACCAAAATCAAATGGTTTTACAAGTATTTGGACCAAAACCCTTTTTTCCTTTCAGAGATCTAAACCAAAATTCAAATATTTTTTGAGACCAAAAATATATCTAAACCAATTATTATTATTATTATTATTATTATTATTATTATTATTATTATAGATAAATAACAATAAATACTCTTGAAGTTTGGAGTTATTACACCCTAGCTCATTATATTCTTATGCTAAAATGATGCTCTACCCTAATATTTTATATCTCTAATTTAACATATGATTTACAAACGCTGTTAAATAATAAAAAACAAGCTAGAGTCCCAAAATTAGTCCCTGTTAACATTGTGGGCGACAAATAAGCTCTTTAGGATTAGAAGTCCCCTTGTGGTCCCCCAATCCATCTTTCATTAAATGGGACACATTAGTCTTATTTTTTAACTTGTTATTCCATTACTAATCTATCTTCGTTGAACTCTACGATAGCATATCATTGATCTTTCTCATCAAAACTACCACATTTTGATATTTTTGTTCATCAACCATATTTATGCACCATCAAATCCTGACCTCCCTCATTGTCTAATCCTTTCCTTACTTTTCACACATTTTCAAAACAAAACGATATCGTTTAATTAGTACAATCATGGAGTTTAACGAAGCTACATCATTAATTTAATGTGCCACATGTGCTTCTTTGTTAAGTGTTATAATGACAAGTTGACACAGAGAGACTAACATGTCTCATTTTGTGAAAGGTGAGAGATTATGAGTGACTTTTAAATTTTAAAAGATTAATTTATCTCTCTCAATATTAATTACGGAGGTATTTGGAGTTTTAGTTAAAAAAAAATACCATTAATTGAAGATGAGATTATGGAAGCCATTTTCATCTGTCTATTGGTTATTCATTTCATTCTTCTGTCAATTCCATTATAATATTAGTATTATTTTCCTTTCTTCCCTTTACAACTTTGGAATTTAACGTGTGTTCGTATTCATTATGTACCAGATTGATTCATCACACCAATTACCAATAAGCTACATGCCTAGGTGAAAACGAGCTAATTGTTTTTTCTGTGGCCTACGGATTGTGCCAACATATTTTTAAAAAAATGTAGAAGTTTTAACATCTTGATATATAACCATTACTATTTTTTTTTTTTTGTAGCAATAACCATTACTGTTAAATAGATGTATGCTAAAATTTTGATGTTAAATTATTAACATATTGTTTGAAATAATATTCATTGTATTATAAATTATTCTCAATATTATTAAACTAGTCTTGTAATTTCTTTTTTAAACCCTGAAATTTTTATGATTTCTAAATTTTTAGGTACAATATTTTAATTTATCAAATAATAAATTTTAAAATTTATTTATAAAGTATATTAAATATAAATAAACTTAAAATTAACTAAAAATTATAATATTTTAAATAAAATATAATCAAAAGCATGTATAATCAAATTTTAATTTTATATATATAGTAAAATTCACTGCATTTCACATTTAATGCTTACACTACAATTAGTGCATGCATAACTATATTTTGTAATTAAAATATATTTTGATTTTCAAGTATTAGGTGATTCAAATAATACAATGTATAGTTAAAACACTCTAATTTGTGATACTTTAGTTTTATATGTGAATATTTTTATTTTTGAATTTAAATAGATGAAACTTTAATTAATATAATTTTTCTTAATATATTAACTAATATAATAATAATAATTTAATATATATATATATATATATATAACACACACACACAAATATATGTAAAATTAACCACAACCCATATTAAAATTAATTACAAAAAATTACAATGTTATAACACTTTTTTTTAGATACGTTATACATATTTTTACAAACCTTAAACTTTAAACCGAAGATCTTTTAAAGTTTATTTATAAAAAAATGTACCATATTATATTACAGAATTTATAATGTTATTTTTTGCATATATAAGAGCAACTCAATGGTCAATAATTATTTTTAGAAATAAAATCTATTTAATTTACACAATATACATAATATTTTGAATGCAAATAATAAATATACATATTGTCACATTTAAAATTTATTCTTTCACTTAATTAATATTAAGTTTAAATGATTTATATTATTATATGAATTATGTTATTTAATTTAACTTTCTATTGCTTAATTAATAATACTTTCATTTATTTTATTTAAATAATATACGTGTGTGTGTGTATAAAATAGACTCTATTATGCAATTAGTACACAAAAGCTAGCTAGCAAGCAAATGTTTGTACTAAACCTTTCATTTTATGAAATTATTAAATAATTTTACAAACTTAACTTATTAATTTATATTATTTTTCTTCAAGACAAAACATAGTTAGTCATAATAATTTTTAAATTAACCACAAATAGCAATCACATACACCAATAACTATTTTTTTTACTAACTTTTCCTTCAAATATTTTTTATGTCAAAATTAAGTGAGACTTTTTAGTCATTTTTGAAAATTAAAAGTATTCACATAACTTCAATTATTATAACGTATTTGAAGGTCTATAATTATATTTATGACTTACAATAATTTATTGATTTTAAAACTGAAATGCAATAAATAAGCCTTATAGTGATCGACTTTAAAATAGAATTTTATTTGCTTTCAATGATTGTTGTAATGGCAAAAAATAAAAGGCGCTCAAGCTAGACACACAAATAGACACAGGACGATCAATGCAATATTAACCCATTGATCATTCGTTTATTTTGATGCTTGGAATCTAAGGGGCATCTTTTCGAAAGTCATGGCCAAAAATGTTTTGAGAATTGAGGAAATTGCTCCCTACCTATTTATCAAGTTTTGAGTTAAAGATTATTTTTAACGTGTTCTCTCTTTTTTTTCGAGTTTCTATATTTTCATTTGAATTTTTGTTAGACTTTATGTGCTAGCTAGACATTTCTTAGTTTTAATTTGTTTTGGGTTCACGTTGTCAACCCTCTCAAATTCTTATGTCTTCTATGTTCTTCAACATAAATCTTAAACTAGGACATATGGTGTAACTTTGGAATCAAGTAGTTGTTTATTCCCTATATTTTTAAATTTTAAGCATAAAGGGATGAAATTTTTTTTAATCTAAGCATGCCTAAAGTGGTTAATACTTTAAAATAGAATATATTTCATTAAACTAATGTTTACAAGAAGAGGGTTGTATCAAACAACAATAACTCCTTCATTCATAAGTTTTTTTACCTTAGTTGAACTTACAATTTCTAAAGCTTCATGTTTTACATTCCTTAACTAGGTACTTTCTCAATATCTTTTCTTTTCACAATCTTGGAGATCATGATTTGTTATTTCTTTAATTTTTATATTGTTGTGGTATCTCAACAGATCTTTTTTGGAATGAAAGAAACTTTATCAAATTGATCTTAATAAGGTTGGATGAGATTTATTTTGTAATTTAAAGACTTCAATTTTACTTAATAATAGTCACATACTCAATATCAGTATTATTTTAGATGATCAGGAAAGAATTTTTATGAAGTTAAATTCTATAGTAGTGAAAATTACTTCACCAAAATTGGAAAGAAATTATTCTTTGAAAAAATATTATTTATTCTACCTCCTTTGTTGAGCTTAAGCCATATGAAACTCCTAGCATATTATTTTAATTTATGCATTGCCTATCAATAAATAAGTGATCTCACATCCTACATGTGTTTAAATCCACTATAAAATTACTAGAAGTCAAATTGAAATTATTGAATACATTAGTTTAACATTTTACATGTATTAATTGACCCAAAAATATATTGATTAAATAGAGAAAAAAATTAAGATATTATTTAGAAAACTTAGTAATGAAAGGTAAACAATTATATTGGTTTTTATATAAATAAAATATTGCAAAATTCAAAAAATTAAATTATTTTAATATTTTATAATTTTATATTGATTGTTAAATTGTGTTTCTTTGTAGATAAAATGCATGAAATTTTATATTAAGATACATTATTTAGTCATAATTATCAAAATTTGAATGTATTGAGATTAAATAACTTACATATGAGTTATATGTATATATAATTCTAAGTGGGTTTAGTGAAAATATTGAAAGCATAATTGTCAGATTAAAAATTGAGTTAAAAATTATTAACAAAAGGTACAAAAAATTGTGTGTATTTTTTATGGTGATTAATTATATGTGGTTAGTTGTGTCATATAAAATTTACACAACATGATATATTGATTATTTGACTATTGACTATTAAATTATACTTGAGAATGGAGAATATTACTATATATATATTGATGATTAAATGTATAATTTTTTTAAAATTTATATTATTATACCAGATATACATAATTATATTAAAAATATTGTCAATAATTAAGTTTTTCATGAACTCCATAAATGATATTAAATAGAGTAATTTAAAAGACTCTATTGTTATATTATATTTGATATTTAATTATTATCACAATATTTTTGCAAAAATATTATAATAAAAAATAATTAAAAAATTTATAATTGAATCTTTGTAAAGCACGGGTACTATCACTAGTTATATGTGATCTAAGATGGAATTGGTTAAAAATGTAAGAGTTTATCATGAATGTGGCAAACTCTTATTATTGGGGGAAGGTGAGTTTAATAATAGAAACCTTATGATCTTTAAGTTATTCCATGAGGTGAGTATCACATTTATAAAAGATAGTCTTTTAAATTGATGCACGAGGTGATATTGAAAAATAATTTATTGGCATTGCTAAAAAGAAATAACAATTTAATTAAATATACTTTATCATAAATTGAATATATAAATTTTAAAAATAAGTTAATAGTTAAATAATTAAATAATGAATAAAATATAAAAGAGTATCATAAAATTTAATAAATAATTAGTATCATTTCAAAGAATGATAAATTCTGGAATTGAAGTCTTTTTTAAAAAGTTTTAATGTTGAAAAATTGAATGTTTTTCACCCTATAGGTAAATTGATACTTATTCATTATTAATTTATTAATTAATCAATATTAATTATAAAAATAAAAATGGAAGTATCAATAACATATCATAATAACAATAATTATAAACTTTTTGGTTATAATCATCAATATAGTTTAACAAATTTTAAATATCATTTGGTTCATTTAGAAAAATGAAAACATTGACATTGCAAAAACACCATAATAATGAGAATAACATCAAAATCTTTAAATTAAAACTATTTTCATTTGAAGTAGATAATGTTCATTCTAAATTAAATCAATCTTCTCCTATTTAATTGTCTTTTACTTTACTATCTCTTTCAAATAGAATCATATATTTATTACATGATTTTTTAGACATAATCAAACCAATCCTATAAATAAAAAATATTATGATTCAATAATTTCATTGACTTTAATTTATTAGCATTGATTAGAGAAATCAAATATTAAATTATATGTTAAAATATCAAAAACTTAAAAATTTAAATAACATGATGTTTGAATTAATAAAGTTATATTGTAAAAAGTTGAAAAAAATTAAATGAAATATAAAATAAAAGTAAATTTAGATGAGTATAAAGCATAAAGTCAATTTATCAAATTACAGCATAATTATTTTAATCATTGTATTGTATTATCAATTAATTAATTAAAATTGATAATTAATTTACTTTAAATTAATTTTTTATAAATTAAATATAATATTCATATTAATTGAATAAAATAAAATTTGATTTGATTTACAAATCACTTATATATTTAAAATATATTAAGTAGGTTTTTATTTCTTTCATAACGTTGTTAAGTGGTGTTTAAAATGAATAAGAATAGACATCAATTTAATTTGAGTTTAAATTTGAAATAAAATTAAACCCCATCAATCAAATTTCTTTTTTTATGTGATCATCAATCAAATTTAATATGATCTTAAAACTAAAAATCAAATTTGATGAGATTTGTTAAATCACATGATATATTATTTTTAAAAGAAATTTAGGATATGAATGATAAAAATATCTAATTTGGTCTTTATTAATATTCAATTAGAATACTCACATAAAAAATTGTATTCAATTAAAGCACAAAATTCATCTATAAAATCCTATTCAAAATTGAGACAATAAAATTGTGTAACTAAATTCAAATTAATTAAATCCAAGATAAAAAAAATTAATACAATAATAGTATATAAAGGCAAAATATGGAATTGAGCTTTACAACCTTGATTCAAATTTTGATTTAGCAACCCATAATTGAAAACATAATCATAAATATTTTGTAGATTGGATTTTTTTATTGAAATATATCAATAAGTTCACACCAAGACCATTACATTTCAATAAAATCATTAGTATTGATAACCAATATATATACATATATAATCTTCAATATTTTAGAAATCTATACCATTAAAACTACCTATACTAACCATCAACATATCTAGTAGCTATGTCATTCATATTGTTTTAGCATGAATCCAAAAAGATTATAATCCTATGCTTCCAAACTTCATTACTATATGGAATTAGTCATATCACTTATAGCCAAATTAATGTCCTTCTTAACTATAATATTCTTCTTGGAACAACTTGTACAATTCAATGTGTTTATTGAAGGATGTTTCTTGATCACATAACTTGTCCTCTAATCTTGAACTATTTTCAAAGCTTCTGAAATAATAGGTGAAGACAATTCAAATGTGATAATGAATTGTAAAAAAATAAACACCTAAAATAAAGAAAAGTATTAAATATATAACAAAAGATGAAAAATATAAATGTAATAATAAAGAGAAAAAATATGTAGAACTAATGGTAGTAAAATTGATGTAAATTAAAATAAGGTGTACTACTCGTCCATATCAATTTTGATGACATTGAAAATTGTCTTTTTCCCATTTCTCTTGATAGAAATAGAAGTTTGAATTTTCATAATTTAGGATGTTCCATAAGTGAATAATTCTAACATGAAATTAGTATGACTCATTGTTAGAACTGATATGAAAAATCATATTGATAGATTAATTAATATTATATTACTGTATAGATTAATAATAATTATATTATTGTATATAATAAATAAAGGAACATTCTATTAGTTGCAAATACAAAAAAAAAGAATTATTATTTGAGTTTGTATTATTGATAAGCCATAGAAAGATAGATATTGATAGAATGACTAAGTGATTGAAGGAAATATAAATTATTATGATATTGTTATTATTAAAATTATAGATAGATTGTAAAATAATATGCATTAATTTAAAGAAAATTTAAATTTTATATCAGAATATGTGTTATTAAGTGTATTTCTACTTTTGGTGAGAGAAATTTTTTCTAAAAAATTTAAAATTACCAAAAAATAATACCTGACATTACAATTATTGTTTAATATTCCTAAATATTATATTTATATAGCTAGTTTAACATTTTTTTAAAAAATATTTTAGGTGATAATTTGCTTATGAAATTATACGATGCATCATTTAGACAAATATCAAAATTTTAATTATAATCAATTAAAATTTTGAATTAGTGACATATTTTCAAATTCATTTCAATAACACACCCTAAAGAATATCATAATAACAAATCCAAACAAAATAATTATTATATATAAAAAAAGGTGATAGAAAAATACTATTTTGCTACATTACACATCATAAGACACATATGCCAAAACTTTAACATTGATGAAGTTGTTTGAAAATATATATGATAGGAAATATATTGAATGGATAAAACCTTGTAAATTATAGAAGAGCGAATCAATTAAAAGTAAAAAATAGAAGAGTGAAGTAAATAAAAAGAAATATAACAGCTCAATTGGTACTATTCCTATGCATAAAAGAGGCTAGAAAATACAAAATATTTAAAAAAAGATATCAATCTTAAAAATTCAAATAATATTGTTTGTTTGCCACAATTGATATAACAATATATAATAAAATAAAAGAATAAAAATTTACAATGAAAATTATGGGAGAATGAATAGATTAGAATAGTGAAAGAGTAGGAAAGAAAAATAAATTTGGAGAAATGAAGGAAACTCATCTAACCTGAAAAAACATAAGAAATGAATAAACTCGTCTTTGAACATGAGATAATGTTTGATGGCATTGAAACTGGCATCAACAACTGAAAATATCCACAATGGCTATTAATGAAGAAGAGAAGTGAGAAAGAGAGAATGAAAGAGATCTTATAAGAAGGAATGCAAGAGTTATAGAATAATGATAAGTAAATCACAAAATGAAATCAACAATACTACTCATCAACAGTAAAATAAGATAAAAACAAATTAAGACAACAATTGAGGGTGATGAAAAGCAAATAATCATAGAGTCATTCACATAGAAAATTTTAGAAACTGATGTATCAAGATAAAAAATAGAATAACCTAACAAAATAAAACAATATTGAGATACTTATTAGCGAAAAATGACCTTGATAAAAATTTATATTGAAAATTTGAAACTTAGTATTTATTATTGTAGATATGAAAATACTATACATTGATTTAAAGTTGATATTGAATTTGAAATTTAAATTTTGTATTTTTTAATTGATTAATTATATGAATTTTGAAATATACTTTCTATTTTTGAAGTAAATAAAGTTTAAAAAAATTATGAAAAAATGACACATGGTATGTAAATGTGGAAGAATAAATTTTATAGAATATAGATTTAAATTTTTCAAAAATTCAACAGGGATGTAAAAATCAGTTAACTCATAGCATAATAGTTCTCTCATATTCAATAGGTTTAGTATTTATTTTAAATTTGATTTTTTTAGAAGTTTTAGAAATATTTCCTTATTTAAATATGATTTTAAATTTTGTAATTGATATTTATTGTACATGTGAAAATATATATATTAATTGAATATGATTTTCAATTCAAAATTTAAATTTTTTAATTAATTGTATTCATATTATATGAAATGTTAAATATACCTTTTATTTTGCATAAAAGAGTACCTTTTATTTAAGAAGTAAAAATAATTTTCTAAACAATATAAATTATGAGAAAATGGCACATGGTGAAACAATTTCAAAAAACTATTATAATAACTTTTTTATAATAGTTGTTTCATTTAACTAATTATTTGTTATTATTAATTATTAATATTATAATTATAGTATTTTAATACTATAATAATATATTTAACTGCCATTTCCTTTATCTTCTTTTTTTTTATCATTTTAAAGTTTAATTTTTTCAATTATAATATTTTGTTTAGCCTTATTTCAATTGCCATTTACAATAAATGTCATAATATTTCATATAGGGTATTTAGGTTGCATTGATGATAGAGATATGAAGGTGATTTTTTTAAAAATAATTAATAATTAAGATTATTTTTCAGCTCTTAGTTTTCTCTTTTCTATATTTGTGTCTTGATATTTTGTTTGTTTTGAGGTCTCCATGCTAACATGTGATATTGTCTCATTTATTCTTTATTTAATTTTTTAATAATCTTATATCCATAATAAATCAATTCAAGATATAGTACATTAAGTTGATAAAATACAGTTTAAAAATATGCAAATAAAATATGATAATATTTTTTCAAATATCTATCTTTAATAATAAAAAAAATTATAAAAAATAATAAAAAAGGAAGGGTTTGGTGACATTCAAAATAGATAGATAATCATATGTATTATTTAAATGATAAAAGAGATATTTTATTAAATGTTGATAATCTTCAATGATATTTTAATGATATATAATAATTATGATTGTGATTTTTTTAAAAATAATTATATATTAAAGTTATGAAAATTGTGGGCCCCTAAAATTTAAGACTCCATAATACTTCTCATGAAAAGTCTTCCATGTGTCATTCATAACAAATTATGCCACACTAGTTTCATAATCTTAATAATTAAATTAAGTTTTTAAATTTAATTTATTTTATAATTATTAATTAATTTTTTCCAATTATACCTTCATATCTCTCTTCCATTAATATAATAAAAATACCCTACTAAATATCTCATTCATAATTATTAATATAAAAATAATAACAAATAATATAAATAAAATAATAATTGAACGTATTATTATCTCATTAAAATTTTATATGTATAATTATTATAGTATTAATTAATAACAACAAAACTATTATAATTACGTTACTATGAAAAAAGATTATTATAATTAACAATAAATTTATTGACCATATATAACTATTATATAATTATATAAAATGCTATTATAATATGTTTTCTAAGTGGATAATAGGTTTATGCAGTATTTTAACATCACATATGTTTTCTAATTGAAGAAATGGGTTAGAATACATAAAAAGAACAATCTATATTCACGCCAAATAAAGGTGTCCATGATTTTAAATTTTTTTCTACAATTAGGAGCCATGTGAACAGCATAAAAAATGCTGCTCATAATCTTTTTGCATTTAAACCTCCAAAGAAAAAAAAAAGAGAATAATTATACATTTAAAACTATACATAATTTTGAAAAAACCGGCTCCATTGAGAATGACATCACTCTAAAATTTCACATCTTGATTGATATATACTTGATGGGAAATTGCTAAGAAAACTAACAATTCAAAGTCTATGCACCAACTTCAAATATTCCAATTTGATATGACTAATTTGTTCAGTTTTCAAACTTAAGAAATGGGTTATAAAACATATAGATAATAATAAATTATGCCAAATATTATAAATCAAAATTATTACATTTTTCTTTAGAGTTATCACTTCATAAAGTACAATTATCCTTCATGCATTGTATTTTCTTAGATTAGATGTGATATAAAAATAAAGACATGCACTATTTTCTATTATAGATGTTTTCTTCCACAATAGATTAATAGTATTGAAAAAAAATAAAATATGTAGAATATATGATTTTTTTAAAATTACAAGGTATTCTTAATATCATTTGATGATATGTGGCATCATTTTAAAATTAAATTTTAACTATATATTAATATTTAAAATTTGTAATTTAGTGCATGTTTTTAAAAATTGTAAGATTTATCATAATCTTTTTTGAATATAATAGATTTTTATATAATTACAAAATAGTTATACATGGTCAATAAAATTATTGTTAATTATAATACTCTTCTTTTTGTGGTAGTGTAATTATAATAGTTTTGTTATCATTAACTAATACAATAATAATTATACATATAAAATTTTAATAATATAATAATACATTCAATTATTATTTTTTATATTATTTTATATTATTTTCATATTAAATAATTTTGAATAAGATATTTTGTAGGGTATTTTTATTGTGTTAATGGAAAAGAGATATGAAGGTATGATTGAAAAAAATTAATTAATAATTATAAGATAAATTAAATTTAAAAACTTATTTTAATTATTAAGATTATGAAAATAGTAGGACATAATTTTCTCTATAAATGACACATGAAAAACTTTCTATGTAATAAGTCTTAAATATTGCTATTAGAGATTATAGATTGTAGATTTAGCTCCTCCTTCATATTTTGATAGACTTATTTTTTCTATTGAATAATATAATTAGAACTAATTTATAAATTGATAAGGATCAATTTGTTCTACAATTCTTCAAAAAATAGAAGATAAACTAATTTATCCTATATTTTTAATTATGATAAAGCACAAAATATATATTTTTATTCTTGAGGAACATTTTGTTCGATGTTATTTTTTCATGGATTAAGTTGGGGAAGTCTCACTATTTACTGATAAATTATTAGTGAGAAATTATTATAAAGACTAATCTAGGATCAATTTTCCAATTCGATGTGATTAATTTACTTAATTTTCTAACTGAAAAAATGGATTAGAATACATAAAAGAAAACAATCAATATTCAAGCCAAATAAAAGTGTCCATGATTTTAAATTTCTTTTTCTACACTTAGGAGTTATGTCAACAACATAAAAAAAACGTTGGTCATAATCTTCTACATTTAAACCTCCAAAGAAAAAAATAAGAATAATTCTACATTTAAAACTGCACATAATTTTGAAAAAATTGGCTCCATTGAAAATGGCATTGCTTGGAAATTTCACATGTTGATTGACATATATTGGTGAGAAATTGCTAGAAAGACTAACAATTCAAAATCTATGCACTAGCTTCAAATTTTTTAATTTGATGTGACTAATTTATTCAATTTTCAAACCTAAGGAATGAGTTAGAAAACATATAGATAACAATAAATTATGCCAAATATTATAAATCAATGTCATTACATTTTTCTTTAGAGTTATCACTTCATAAAGTGCAATTATCCTTCATTCGCTGCATTTTCTTAGATTTTTATAAATGTTTTCTTCCACAATAGATTAATAGTATTGAAAAATAAATAAAATATATAGAATATATGATTTTTTATTGTTTTTAAATTACAAGGTATTCTTAATATCATTTTATGATATGTGACATCATGTTAAAATTAAATCTTGACTATATATTAATATTTAAAATTTGTAATTTAGTGTGTGTTTTTAAAAACTTGTGAGATTTATTATAATTTTTTTTGTATATAATATACTTTTATATAATTATGTAATAGTTACATATGGTCAATAAAATTATCGTTAATTATAATAGTTTTATTTTGTGGTGGTGTAATTATAATAGTTTTGTTATTATTAACTAATAATATAATAATTATACATATAAAATTTTAATAATATAATAATACTTTCAATTATCATTTTTTTATATTATTTGTTATTATTTTCATATTAAATAATTTTGAATGAGATATTTTATATGTATTTATATTGTGTTAATGAAAGAGAGATATGAAGGTATGATTGAAAAAATTAATTAATAATAATAAAGTAAATTAAATTTAAAAACTTTAATTATTAAGATTATGAAAATGGTAGGATATAATTTTCTCTATGAATGATATATGAAAACTTTCCATATAATGAGTCTTAAATATTAGTATTATAGATAAGACTATAAGTTGTAATAACTCCAAACCTCAAGAATATTTAGTACTATTTATCCTGTTATTATTATTTCTTCAAATTACAGAATATTGGTCTAAAAAAAAAAGCAGCTCATATATAACTCCGTTGCCGTGGGTGCGAAGAGAAACCTAATGACTTCAGTTGTGCCAACTTATACAACTTGGACACGTAATTCTCCCATCATTTTCTTCGTTTACTCTTTTATTCAGTATTCACTCTCTTATATGCACTTTTCAACCTAATGCACAAATTGATTTTCAGAAGCCCTAAGCTATTTCCTCCGTGAGAAAAAATTGCATAAAACGATGGTTTGAACGAAGAAAAAAAAAATATTCGAGCATCTTTTCCACACTGAATGCGCGCACACAAGAATTCCATTACATTATAGTCAAACCCACCAACCCACACACCTCACGTGCTATAAAAAGAACTTCATAGTTCATATTTCTCACACTGCCACACAAATATCATATACTTCATTCTTCAACCAATATCCAAAAGATTCCTAAACAAAGACCTCAAGTTCGTGTTTATATATTTTCTTCAATTGCCTTTCTCTTTGCCTTGTAACGTTAGAGAGAATGGCATCGATTACCACCGTCCCAAAATGTATATTTGTATTGTTCTTCATCATGTTCCTGATGAACTATGTTCTCTTCATTGGGCAAGCCCGTCCACTGGGTATCATTGAGACGGGAAGCTCGGCCACTGGAGGGGACATGGACTTGTTTGATTGGCTGTCTCTTGGAGCAATGAAGCAATCTGGGCCAAGCCCTGGGGTTGGACACAAGTTCAGTACCCTTGGAGGGATTAAGGAGTCGGGTCCTAGCGGCGGAGGAGGGACACAAATTCACCAACGATGAGACCCTTGGAGGGATGAAGGAGTCAGGTCCAAGCCAGGGGGAAAGGGACACAAATATGCCAACACTGAGATCCTTGGTGGAATTAAAGACTCTGGACCAAGCCCTGGCCAAGGACATTAATGAGTACTTTATTACTATTCATCAGCACCCTTCAGCCAGCTTGCTTCAATATGACATCGTCCACGCACAACGTTAGGATTAAATTAATTTGATTTCTTCTTAGATTTTCTGTCTGCAATTTTTTCACTATTCATGCTGTAATATTCAAAATGTTAAATTTGATACCACAAATTTGTTCTTTATTTTGGATAAGTCAATTAAGAATAGAAGTAAATAGAACAGTGTTTACTCATACAGTTAGTTTGCTAGCTGGTATGCAGCCTGTAATAATAATGGTTGGTTTGTTGGCTGGTAATTATTAGATTTATTGATGATCTACATAACTAGGTTCATTTTATTTTTCCTATATTGAATACTACAAGTACAATAACATGGGTTTTATGAGGAAATGAAACTGTTATGGTTTTTACAAGATCTGGGATGACCCGTTATTTCAAAAGAAAATATTTTAATGATTTTTTGACTTAAAACCTCGCCAACTTTATTATTTTGCAAAACAAAAAATTTAGCCAACATTTTTTTGTAAAATTCTATCAATTTTTTTTTTTTTGTAATAGAACTGGCTATGAATAAAAGAAATCGTTCATTTACTTTATGAAGAATACTATGAGGGCTATAATAAATTTAACAAGGTTAATTTTTATTTTGTTGGGCTGTGACACTGTAATTATCGAAAAAAAAATATTGTTTATCTGTTTTCCGTGGACATGTCAAAGCCTACATTTTATGTTACGTATGCAAATAATTGACAAGGATAAGTTTGCAATGGAATTGCATTTCAACGCTCTACTGTATCATGGCTTATAGTATTTAGTGGACTTTGAAATTTGATCTCTATTTGGCCACTTGTTTAAGATTAATTGTTTTGGATTTCTGAGATATATGAAGTCTTCGTTTTTTAATTTCATAACTGATCAAATAGTTTATCCAGATGTCCTTTACTGCACGCAAATATATAACTTCCAGCTAATTACTTAGCTTGAGCAGAACGGCAGGGAAAATAATGTATATATATTTAGTTCTATAGTGCATGGCTGGATGCTTCCCTTAGATTCTCTTTTTATTTTATATATTATTACTGAGAACCGTGCTCGTTATTTCTATCCTTAGTCAAGGGGCTAGGGTGCGATCATTCAATTAAAAAACTAGTAGCAAAACTTGTTCATTTTTCTTTTCTACCAATGAGTCATTAACTTTTTCTTGCCAAGAAAGCAAGAGAGCACAGTTAAACGTGGTACGTATGTAGTATTTATTTATTGTAGAAACAAAAATGTAGGGTATGCAGGTAATATGTATTTGAATTAAATTTACCAATTTGATTTTGTCTGAACTTAATTTAGTTGAAAAAAGTGCGTAATTTGTGATTTATACTTAACAAACTTTTGTTTAATTTGGAAGTGATTTTGGCATAAGTATTATTGTTTCGACATCTGAAACAAAAAGTACTTTGAAATATACGTAATTATCGACAAGGGTGTGATAAACTTTATTAATAATAATAAGAATTTAATTTTTAAGTGATTTATGCTATCATACAATCATATAATATCCTATCAATCAAGATAATTGGGTTTCATACCACTACTTGAAATATTGTATAAATAAAAAGATTTAACACTAGACAACAATTAATATATCAAAATTAAACTCAAATAATAATACAACACTAAATTATAAAAAAATCATACACATACATATTGACAAAGCAAGTTTTGATCCTTAAATGAAATGAGATTTTACATGCCACAGAAATACTACAATAAGGAAAAGGATTATCTTAAGTGAAAATTTCACATGACCATGTCATGTGTGAATTTATCATTGATTAACAATGTGGGCCTTATTTTATGTCTCACAAGATAATGTATAATCAATGGTGAAGATATAGGCATGACAAGATCATATAGAATTTTTAATTTACATATGATATGATGATAAGAAATTTTCACTTTGAGATGATCTATTAACACTGAAGTAAGCATCGTTTAGTTAGCATAAAAAAATCATGTGCAAAAATCATGTGCTTAGTCAGTGACGTGACTCTGCAATAATTTTTGGTTTCCCTAATTTGACAAGTTTAACCAAGATTAAACAAACTTGTCCTATCTTCAAGTATTTTTCAATTATTTTTTATAATTCATAAAAAAAGGCTTAACCAAATAGGGAAGCAAACAGGTCCACAAGCAAGAGAACTACCAAATAAACAAAGCAAGAAATAGAGTTTTCAAATTGAATTATATATGAATTTTTTTAATTTAACTAATCTACTTAAATAATCTTCTATATATGTATGTGCATCACGTGCATTCGTGATATAGGTCCCGTTTGAATAAATAATTTATTTAAATACTTATAGAATAATTTATTTAAATACTTATAGAAAAATAATTTTTGAAAAGTAACTTATGAATAAATTATTCTATATTCAAATACATAATAATGATAAAGGTACTTATTTTAATATTTTAAAAAGTGCTTATTAAGGAGTTAAATATTTTAACTTCTCAAAAAGCATTAAGAATAACTTTTAGAGAAGTGATAAGTTGTTTAGTTAAACATGACAAAAAGTAAAAATATGATTTTTAACTTTCAGAAAGTTAAAAAAGTTATAATTGTACTATGCAAATAGACCCATAGTCTCTCATAAATAATGAAACTGGTGGCAAGCGAATGCATGGACTAAAAATGGAGTTCAAGGTCAAAAAATCATATACTATGCACCAAAAGGTAGCTTCTTATATGGTAAAAATATTATTTCAACACCCAAAAGAAAATGTCAAAGTGGAACACCTATTTCATGATTATTGAATGTGATGGATGAATGTAAATAGTGTGGATCACCATCATATCCAATAATAATAAAGTAAATATAAAACCTACATACATATATTTAGGTGTTGAAATAACATTATTCTTTATATGCTACCTAGTAAATAGTGACTTTGTCACCACATAGAGACTGATTAGAAAAAGACTCTTCCAAGGGCAGAGGGTCATTGGACTAATCACCCTTGAAATTTTTATTTTTCCATGTAGATTTACATATTTATATATATTTGCCCCTCCTAAAAAATTTTGTATGTTAACTAGAGGAATTTATAAAATGATATATTATTATTTTTAAGAAAAAAATTTGATAAATTCAATATCTCAATATGTTATTGTCCAATTCTTTTTATTGTTTATTTCTATCTAAATCACCAGATGCAATCAAATATGTCAATTCTTATAAACATTTTACTTAGTCAGATATTTAAATATTGTAATAGATAAAATATTGTGCATTTGTGTCTTTGGAGTTTTGATTTAAATGCATAATTTTTTTTAGAATAAACCCCTTGTTGGTTCTTGACAAAAATAATATCAAATAAATTGGTCATTCAAACAATAAAAAAATCATTTCATGATCCCTTGCAATTAAAAATATAGAACAAGTAGTCTATCCTTAATATTTTCAAATGATTCATAAGACAAATTGATCTTTAATGATTTATAATAATTTTAATTGATTACTAATAAAAATACAAATAGAACATGTATAAAAATAAATAAATAGAATAAATAAGTTCATCAAAATATTGAGAATGAGTTAATTTGTTCTATATATTTATTTAATTATTAAGACCACAAAATGTAATTTAAAAAAAAAATCAATTTATTTGATATTATTTTTGCCAAAGACTAACTTTATTATGAGTTTTTTTAAATATTTTTAAGTTAAATAAAATTTATAAAAATATTATTATCTTTTACATGCATATTATTTTTTAGTGCTGGACTCCTCAAGAAAGGACCTAGCTCTGTCCCTGGGGTCTTCTTCCATATATATATATATATATCACTGTCATGTCATATTGCACCCCACCGTCATGTTCCTCCCTCTTCGTAGTTCCTACACCGCCACCCACAATCTCCTATCCCTTAGACCCTGTGGGTCCAAAGTACCACCCACCACGAACACCCATTTTTCATTTTTGCTCACTTGTAGTTCCCAAATTGTCAGGAAAACAAAGAAAAAGAAAGTGAACTTGAGGGTGATCCACTCTTTAAGGTCCAGGACCAGTCATTATTGAACAGATTAAATCGGATTTATTTGAAAAAAAATAAAAATATATAAAAGTTTAAATAAAATTTAATAAAATAACAGCTAATTAACAACTTAACACTCTTTAGAGTTCTAAATACAAAAATATATATAAATAATATAAATTTCTAAATATTGTTCACATTTCATAATCACGAATCACAATTGACAATTTCAAAACATAATTATATAAGTAAACTCATAGAGTTTTATATCACAAATTCACAAATCATAACAATATAAACAAATTTACTGTATTTTTCTATAAGTAAGATTAGAATTTTTTTGTTAAGGTTTTAAAAAATGACATCATTCAGCAAAAAAAGAAAAAAAAGCAAAAAAAGACCCTCATTTTGATTTGCTGTTAAACTTAGGTCGATGAGGAATTCAAACAATGGCTTAGACCAGTTTCATGAACCAGTTCATGATTTTTTGCAATCCTCGAGTCAATTTTTATAACATTGCTTGAGAGCGTTATAGCATTGAAGCTACCACAATCCCAAAAAAACAATTATTAAAAAAAGTGCAAAAAATAAGAACAAAATGAAACACCCATTTCTTTTATATTTTATTGTACAACAATGTTATTTACTTATATTTTATTAAATCCTCACACACTCATATTCATTATTGAATTGGATGTGAATCTCACTGGTTTGGATCCCACATTCCATTCAATGGTACGTGAGGATGACGATATTTCATAAAATGTGAGTCAAATAACATTTCTTCTTGTAGCTCAAAGTTTTCAAGTTATTAAAGCTATAATTGCGACTTTTGTAGATGATAAATAAATGACTAATAATGAAATAAAAGAAAAATATGAGGAGTAAAATGAAAAATATCATATTACACCCTTATCTGAATGTTATATTTATTTATTCCTTAACCTTCATAATTTGAAAAGTCAAAAAAGCTTATTTTTGGACAACAAGAGAGAACACATTGTTCTAACCATGCTACTTCCTTCCCCTATTTCTTTCCTGTATCAAACAAAGCCTTAAGTATAACCTTATCACTTTTTATCAGTCCATCCATTTTTATTCGGTCAATCGTAACCTGAAAAAAAAAAAAGTGAACTTGAGAAGGTTGTAGCACTGGAACAAGCAAGACCCATCACAGAAACAAAAAGGCCGTGATTCTGATCAACCAAATGGGGTTCTCATCAGATTACGCGAAAAGATCTAAACTTTAGCATTGGATTCCATTTTTGTGTGGGACCTAACCTTAGGGGCAATGAATCACAGTGCCTACGAATGTTAGACATAAGCTTCTTGTGGACAACGTAGTTTGAAGGGGAGCATTTGAAATTGAAAGAAGGAGGAGGGGGACGAGAGATCAAGTGCGTTGAGAACTTCGGATATATGGTGGGAGCGCATGACGACCTACTCCACCATGTCGTCGTCGGCTCTGGCATCTTCGTCATACCCGCCGCCTTCTGCTACGCCGAGTTCGCCGTCGACATCCCTGTCGCCGGCGGCTCCCTGTGTTTCCTCCGCATAAAGCTAGGTGACTTCGTTGCCTTCATCTCTACCGGCAACATACTACTCGAATCCGTTGTTGACGCCGGTGCTGCTCCCGGTCAAGAGGGTTGGGGTTGGCTTGGGTGGCAAGAGATGGCGGTGGATCGTGGTGGTGGTGGTAAGAGATGAAAAAGAAAAATTAAAGGATAATAAAGGAGTAGGACAAAGCAGTAAATTACTTAAAATTATTTTTTATTGATACTAAAATATAAATATAAATTTTATTGTTGATAAATTTTAACCATTAGATATAATTATAATGCTTGCCTATAAATTTATCATCGTGCAAAGTCACCTATCACCTTAGAAGAAGTTACCTACACAAAAAATGATATTTGAACCCATATCTTTTAAGACACCTAGACATAGAAATGAAGAAAGTTGGAGAGGGAAGTTAGAGGGAAAAATGTAAAGTGATCGGAATTTGTGTGTTTTTATGTGTTATGTGTCTAGATATTTTTAATATACTAGGGTTCAAATGACATTATTGTATTATACACTATCCATGTTCTACAAACCATAAATTTTCATGCATACGTGCCGTTTTATTTAGCAATAAAAAATAAAGATTATCATTGATATTTACTCAAATGACACTAATAAGTAGAGAATAAATTAATAAAATAGAAAATAAAAAACTAGTAAGGAAAAATAAATTTTATAAATGTAACTTTAACTTAATATGTATCTTAGATTAAATTAATTTGTAAAAATCAATTCCTAAATTTCATATCCTCAAATTTATATATGTGGCATAAAACAAAATTAAATTATTTGAGTTGTTGTATAAGAATGGCGTGTGTGCCTTGCGATTGAGAAGTTGTGAGAAAATTAAAACCGTGACAATAATATAAAATATCTCAAAATGTATAGGATTTAATTTAAGTACACTGATAATGTAAAAAAAATTTATACTGTCATTCAATCATATTCTCTCATATATATGACTTTTGAAGTAAAAATGTAAGAGTTAGTCATATTTGACTGATGTGACAAACAATATATTTTTTAGTAAAGACAACGAAGGATTCAAGCATTGAGAAGAGGAGGAATTTAACTCTAGAGTATTATAAAATAAGTAAATTAAGTCATAGAACAAATTAATTTAAGAAATATATCGAGTTGAGTTACATTTATAAAATTCATTATCTCTTAGTAGTCTTTTTTATTAATTTATTCTCTATTTGTTTATTTATTTATTTCATAAAGAATGACATGGAGTTTTAAATTTTGAAATGAATGAGATAGAATGTTATTTGGACAAATTTTAAGAATATTTTTTTATTATTATTTTTTAAAATTTTTGGGTCAACATGCACACAACGTGCACATGTAAGTCAGTTTTGAAACGTCTACTCGATTGCCAGTATTCTTATGGGTCCAACGGATTTCTATATGCTTTCTGTTTTTGACAAAACAAATACCACCAGAAAGACAAATTCTAATTCATGAATGCAGCGATAGGTTTGGTAAGATGTTAAAAATAACAAAAAAGCAAGTAAAAGATTAAAAGGAAAAAAAAAACTTATTTGGACGAGGAGTACCTTACCTTGACACATTAAGTGAGGTCCAAATAACATCCCCAATTAGGTGCCTACTATCTTACAATTGTTGGTCAATATCTTTTTTCAGTTGACATTTAACCACATTTCATAGGCATTTAACTACATTTTATAAATGTGAATAATTGAAAATAAAAAGCTGTACCCCAAATAGAATTTGAAAAAATGAATTCATGAAAAATTAGTGCCACATTTAACCACATTTTATGAATATGATTAAACGAACTTATGTGACTAAATACAAAACAATCTCTACCTCCTCTCAGTCTTCATCTCTATTTCCACCTTCATTTCCCCTGCTTCTATCGCACCATCTCCTCCCTCCTCTAACACCACCATCACCAACCTCTCCTTCCCCTCCTCCACCACCATCACCATCCCCTTCCTTCCCATTCTTCTAAGGTCGTGGCAATTGTTGGAACTAATTTCCTTGGAGGACTTTGATGGAGGACGAAAAACCAAAATCAACAAAAGAAAAATAATAATAATGTTCAGGAAACCCTGATAATAAAGGGCTAAGATGAATCAAAACATAAAAGGCCATACATTAATTTTTTTTAAGACCAGACATCAATAATTTTGTTAACATTTTCTTATTATTATTATATTAAAATAAAGCACTGTGTGTCAACGATCACTATTTTTGCACGAGGTCCTCAGAAAAAAGGTTTCCTGTAGGTGGAAGGAACTTAAAATCAAAAGGAACAAGAAGGAATTAAAAAAAAAAAAAGAGTTTGAGAAGCACAATGATTGTGGCAAACTTGGCGATGCGAAAGGGTTACCTTGTTGGGTGGAGGAACGTATTATCAGAGATGCTAAGGTACTCTTTGTCTCTCACATCGTCATTTTCTTAAGTTGAGGGATTCACGAGTCGAGGAAAACGATGTCGTAGTGATTGGTCGTGGGCAGGCGGATGCGTGGCAGTGGTAAGGATGTCTCATCTGAGCTGAAGAACACCTGCATAGAGAAATGTGGCACCCTGAAAGGACTGAGGAGGCGGTGGTGATGATGGTGGCGGAGAGATTGTGAGAAGGGCGGAGTGATACTGTTTAACCACATATTTAATCGTTTAACCACGGTTTGACCTGTGGTTAGAGGTATCCAATTTTTAATGACGTGTCGCGCCCATTACTTGCACTTAGGCGATAACTGATGGCATTGACTATCAACTGCATGTGAGCACTCGCCCTCCAAGTAATGGTCTCAAATTAGAGCTCACTTTTGGCCCATTATAAAAAATATAAATTTTAATCTCGTTTTTGATCCCATATGTTTTAAAATTTTTTAAGATAATATCAACTTATTTATTAAATATTTGATTACAAATATACAATTAAATTTTCATATTGGATAAAAATGTTAAGTTTTAATTTTTTGAAAAATTATTTTTTATTAATTTTTAAAATTAATTTGAAAAAAAAATTTAAAATTTAAAGTTAATATATTAAAAAACTCAAACTATCTTTTAAAAGTGCTACATAACTAAAGCATACAAAATTAAAATTTTACCTAAATTGTGAAGAAGGAAATAAGACAAGATTAATATTTATACAATAGAATATTAATAAAATAATAATGTAAAAAATATAGATGTTGTTGGCAAAGTTAGATTGTGAAATACAATACAAACTTTACACAATACCACAATGCCACATGTCATATATGGCAAATTCTCGTGGTGTTGTTAGTTAAAGAATTTGGTGTTGTTGTTTATGTGGTGTGGTATGTGAATGACACGTGTTGTAGTTTTAAATGACAATAAAACTATTGAGAAATGCCACCCCTTTTCCTCCTCCTCTCATCTCCCTTCGTCTCCCATGATCACTTTCACCCTTCATTACATCTCTATAACAATCACCACCCTTCATTACCCTAATTTCTTGTCACGACCCAATTTGGGAACATGACGGCACGTGAGAAGTCTTATTCCATGTAAGCCTCGTGACTTGTGTTGGTTTATATGCACAATAAATCATAAAACTATTTAAAATATAATTTCAAATTTCGATAATTAATCACCTCTTTGTTAAATCATGATAATTAAACTAAAATTCCCAAAATATTTCTCTAAAGGTGGAATTCATAACATCATTAAAAGTATATAGAGTCCATCATATACAAATTACCATGAGAAGTAAAGTTATATAAATATAGTCCAAAATAACATTCTACTATATAATACCATACAAAAAAACAACCATGCTCTTTAGAGATCCTACCTACATCTACCTGGAGCACTTTTAGAGCAAATGACAACACTTCACAAAAAGAAGCTCACCAACTGAAATCTAATGTTGGGAAAAGATGGCTGAGAGTATCCGCAACAACAACTGTATCTAAAAACTCAATTAGTGAGTCCTCATCTGAAACCCCTTTCATGGGACACCAATGGAAGATGCATAGGTTTATAATAACAATAGTAATAATAATAAAGCTTTAAAACATTTCATACTTATGGTCATATAAACAAAATCACAGCTTTCCATAAATCAATACAACAATATTCTAATAAAAAAACAAATCTCTACTCTGGTTATACACAATATATATGACATAACAAAATCTCTAGTTATAAATCTCTAGTCACATCAGGCGTTACATATCGTCGTCCCAATGTGAAAATAATTTCTCTATTTTCTCTAGCCTTGAGCTACTTGGTACCAAGGTTAACGGATTAATTGCATTAACACATATTTCTCTATAACTATTGTTCAGTCCAACTATAACATAAATCCTTTTCTCTAAGATTCTACAAAGGTGTCTATCATAGGGTTCAAACTTCTTCATATAACAATATTCAATATCAGAAACCATTAATCGTCATAACAGCTATAAACATTTGAAACCACAATCTAGCTCCATATAAATTCTCTTTAACAACAGTGGTCCCATGATTTTTAATAAACATAGTGCATGCTATTTAGAAATAAAAATTCCATGAACTTCGATAAACATTAGGAATATCAAATCTTTTACAGAAATTTCTAAAAAATATGCTTTAAATAAGATTTTTGATGAAAATAGCTATAATGATAAACATAAATATTACAAATGTGAACCCACTCGCTTGGAGTGATAGAAAATGAAGAACCCACTCACCTGGAATGATATAAGATGAAGGTTCAACATTGACAGAGTTTCTCGGAAGGAATGGCATTGGTATCTGCCATCGAAGCAATAGAACTCTAAATTAACTCCTAAAATCTCTAAACAACTCAACTTTATCTCTATCATAAAGGAAAAACTCTCTATCCTTGATAGGCATGAACATCATCTTAAAAGTAGGGAGAAATTGAAGGAAAGGAAGCAAAACTAATAGAACAACATATTTAAAGACTTAGAAGTGAATGATTGAAGTTAGAATTGAGAGAAATGGAAAAAAATGGAGTTTTGAGGGTGAAAATTGGTTGGAAGGTGAAGTTTCTCATGTTTTAGGGTGAGAGGTCGTGTTTGTTGGTCGAACCCGAAAAATGGGGTTTCTATAAAAATTGTAGCACTACAGTGCTCACCCAAGCGACATATTTTCCCAATTTGCGCCGTTTTACTATTCATAACTCCAGCACTCTCCAAAGTTATTTTCCCTAACCTTTCAAGCTATAATTCAAGTGGGGCCTACCATTAATACGAGTGGGTCCCGAGGAACCCTATGGCAATCCTAGATTTGCCTAGGGACACGTGTATTGCACTAAATTCTCCTAGGAAAAAAAACACCTAAGGTATTACATTTCTAAATTTCATTTATTTTCTCATCTATTCCAATCTCAATAATATTTTTAATAACAAGATAAAGGTGAGGGTGGGGTGGAGCCACAGGGCGACGATGAAGCCAAAGTGGAGGAGCATCATGGCGAGGTTGAAATTTAGAGCAAAGGCGACAATGTTCCTGACGAGTGAAAGTGAATTTGAGAGGATCAAACCTCACAGGATGTGGAAGTAGCTGATCAAAGGAAGAGGAAGAAGATTAGTGGTGGTTGTTTCATGTTCCTTGTATAGTGAGATAAGGCTGATTTGTTTTCATACCGTTTCAACATTCCAAGAAAACATGAGTATATGCTACATTTAAATATTGATAGAAGTTTAGTAGTAGTGCGAGATTTATCTAGAAATTGACACCTTACCTCTGTTATTGGTATAATTGAGGTGGTGGTCGCTCGCTTGACATACAGGCGAAGATGTCGACGATTAGCAAGTCGATAGGGAACATCGTCAAGTCATTGGAGTCTTGTTCGCCAGGGAACCTCCAAAAGAAGTCGGAGACAATGGACCAATTCGAGAAGCATTTCATGAACATGGAGGTCTAGGTGGAGTTCATGGAGAGTGCCATGGTTGGATCCGCATCACTTTCCATGCGGAGGGAGAGTTCCACTACCTCATGAGCAGGTCACCGATGATTACGGCCTTGAGGTCTTCGTTGGCCTCCCACCCTCATGCCATCCCTACCAAAGAGATCGAGAAGCTCAACAAGGATGATCTCTCCAGGCGCCTTGCGAGCTCAATAAATGAAATTGAGAAATTAGGAGAATGAAAGGTGGTGGTTGTTAGGGAGGCATAGTAAGGGGTGTGGCGGAGGAGGGCGAAAGTAATGATGAGAGACAAAGGAGGGAGATAAAGGAGGAGGATAAGGGGTGTCATTTCGCAATGGTTTTTCATCGTTTAACTACATTTACAAAATGTGGTTGAATGTGATACAAAAAATCCATGCGTCATTCACATGCCACACCACATAGACAACAACACCAAATTCTTTGACCAACAACAGCACCAAATCATTGTTTGCCACAAAATTGACACCATTTCAAGTACAGAGGGATCAATCCCATTTCCTGATTTTTGACTAATGTAGCACAATAAAGTGTGACCACCCCAATTTTTATTTTTTTTTAACAAAGTCATTAAGACTAAAAATTTTTCCTAGAGAGGATAAGAGAGGGGAGATGAGAGTTTAACACAAGACTACCCATTCAAATGTACAGGTAACAATCACAATCATTAGACTATATGTTCAACCACCACCCCAATTCACTTGCTGATGTAAAATGGGATGAAATTGGGACTTGTTGGAGTTGCTCTAAAGATATGCTTTAATTTAGTCAAGGAAGCTTTGCTTAGGCCAGTAGAACAAATAAAGTGCATAATCGCCGGTCATATGTATGTTTCCATGATTTCCAACCAAATTCCATCCCACGAACCTCCCTCGGCTCCTTCCTTTTCAAATGCAGCCATATTTTCCAACTTATTTTTGTTGAATATTGAAAGCCATACATACAGTCAAATTTCTCATATAGCACTTTGCATCGATTTGATTGCTATATATATATATATATATATATATATATATATATATATCGCTGGAATTAAAAAAATTCTGAAGCTCATTTCTGTAACTTTATTATCCCATTATCATATCAACAGATTTATTGTAGTAATCCTATTTGTATACAATCCTTGTCATTATGGTGTGAGTAATAAAAGATACAAATTGTGACAACTTGAGCTGATGGAAGGAGTAGACCAAGAAAATGACGGGAGAACTCATTCAAATTCGAGTACAACACTTCGTTTTCTTTTCTACCCTTTTAGTCAGCATTAATGAAGCACCAGGTTGGACCTTCACCTAAGCTCATTGTTGGACAGAAACTTATCCTTGACTTACCCAACCAAAAACAAAACACTTATATGCGTACTTGGGGCAGTGACAATCAAGATGCTAGTTTATTCGTTTAACTAACGAGTCATTAATTGAATAAAATTTAATTAAATTAATATATAAAAATAAAATTTAAGTTCAATAAAAGTGAATAAAGTGAAACTTGAAAGGGATAAAAAAATTAGGGAATTTTATTATGACTTTTGATATTGGTGTAGATGAGAAAAAAAATGAGTGAAATGAATTTAAAAAATTGACTTATTATGTATTAGCTAGTGGGTTTATTTTTTTGTTCCCGCATAATAGGATATATTAACTCTCTAATAATCATGGGATGAAAAAAACTCTCCAATAATTATATACAATTATGCAATAATTTTTTAGGAACATATATATATATATATATATATATATATATATATATAGGTTTTTGTTTTGATACTCATAAGATACCGGTATCTCTTGGATAATTAATGGTTGTAATTTGATAAATTTTAAAAAACTTAGATTAGTGAGACACGTGATTCATTTTTAGTTACAAATAACTAAAAGGTAACAATAGCCTTAAATTTTACAGGATCCTAAAGCCCATATATATATATATATATATATATATATTACAAAAACATTCTTTCAGCCCTTGGGCACTATTATGTTCTGCCTCTTCAATTTGTAGTATTTCAATTATTAACTTTGTTATTGTTGATGGACTCTCTTAATGTAATGGACAAACCACGTCCCCCAATACGTGGTTACTCAAGGCAAGGCATCTAACCATTGCACTTATAGGCCTTGACCACACCCAATTCGAAATTTAGATCCTAATTTTATGATTTTTTTTCTTTTTTTTGTCAGAAAAATTCTATGCTCAATTCCATAGTGTTAGTTTTGTGTTTTTGGTCAGATTCCATAATGTAAATTTAGTTTTGGTGGATCGAGACTGGGCTTGGGCTTAGGCCTTGGTGAAATTAACAAAACTTTCACAGGCAAACACAATTACTGAGGCAAATGAGTGAACCACGAAAAAGCTTGTTTCCATTTAACAACGAAAAACAGAAGCATGTTTTCTGCTCCCACCCATTTAGCTCTTAGCTCTTGGGACGAGCACCAACGTGGGAAACTCGTTCTAACCATAGGAAAAAAAAAAAAAAAAACAAAGGTGAGAAACTCGTCAAAGGATGATTTTGTTACCTCTGATGGCCGCAAAGTGCTTGCCAAATATGGCTGTCGTTCGCATCTAAGAAGCAACACTTGCACTTTCCAATTTTCGAATTTCTTTTTTAACTGCTTTTTTTGTTCTGTTCCGATCTTCTCCTCCTATTCGCTCTAATGTTCAATTCCTACTTCCCGTGGATATTCGTGCCTTTGTTAGATCTATGGGGAATCATTTGGAGCTTCTATTCCAAACACGAATTCGAAGTCAACTTTGATAACTCAAGCTAATACAGTCGAAATTAATAGATTTAATGTTTGCTTCTGAGATTAGTATATCCATTCTCACTTTTGTTTTCCTCTATACAATGGAAGATTGCTGTAGGAGGCTGAATTGAGACTGTTCTTACGATTCTTCCAATTTATTTATCCCTCTTCCCCTAGTATACATATATGTAACGCATTGTTTCTTACTGATTGATATACTTATATTTTTTCATTGTGCTCTTGTAATTATGATATAATTTCTTGCATAATGCTTGGATTATCAGGTACAAAAAGCTTATATCAGAAAGAATGAATCAAACTTGTCAGTGTGCAGAATTTCCAGCCTTCTACTAGTGATACAAATCATTCTGCTCCTACCCCAGGGTTCAATACCTGACAATTTATATCTACACAGTACACTCACACAAGCAACAAATCCTCGTTCTGTTCTTTTTTACCCGAACTACTGGACTTGGAAGAAGTAATACTCATAATATTTCTTTTTAATTCTAGGTAATGTTACATTTGCTTGAGATTTTTCCTACTTCGTCAAAGTGGATAGAGAGTACATCAAGGATAATGGTATATATTAAATTCCCGCGTGCTGTTGCCATTGCTGCAAATCTGTTTTTGTTACTTTCTTCTTCATACCATGAATGCATTTCTATTGCGTGATAAAGATATTAGATATATTCCATTAGTGAGATCGTTTTGAGTAGAAAATTTCCCCCAGGTAGAAAATGATAAAAAATAATTCCAGTTCTTTTTTCGGTTGGCAAAATTTTCTAGTTTTATAGGATTTTAATAAGCTAATGACCTTTTATATTTTTGGTCAAAATAAGCTAAGGAATGGAGTTGCCGACTTTACCCAGCCCAATACTCCACTACGGACTCTGGCCTGTACTTTTCCTTCACCCGATTTTGCAACTATACATTTTGTGTTCAATTAACCAAGTATGATGACCCAAAAAAAAAAAGTATAAACTCCACGACCATCAGACCCAAAAAAAAATTAAAAACTCCACGACCAAAAATAAAAGTATGAACTCTGTTGACAAATAATATGCATCAACTCTCAAATTCTCTTTTTCTTCTTTTTTTTTTCTCAACGTGAACACAATGTCGTTGATTTATTGAATCCCAGACTCTCCGTTATATCTGATTCCCACATTTAAAAATCCGAGGGATAATATTTCTAGCGAAATTTCAAAGTATTTCGTATTAATGATGGATAAGATTTAAATTATATATCATAAATCATAATAAGTCTTAAATAATGCTTTTGACAGTCAAATATGCATTTACCTAATAATCCGAGAAAAGGACCCAATTTAAATGCTGTCATTGTCGTTCATGAAATTATTTTACAATGATGATTGAACAAATTCCTTGGCAAAATCAATGCAGTATTTGTATTCCACTGGAAGTCTACTGTGTTATGTGTTGGCTCCGTATCTCAAATTGTCTACTACACGTGTCTGAGCTTATCTTTTCAGCTGACAGAATTTATTGATAAACATTGTCTACTTCCAATGGTTGATACTCTAACTTCCACTGTTCAATAATCACTTGACAAAAACTGCTAACCTAAGTTAATTTGTTGATATTTTTCCATCATGCGCGTGAAACTTAGCAATTCGCCAACTGTCCACGAAATTCTCATTGAGTGTACCTTGAATACAGGTCAAAGAAGGGCGGCGAATAAGCTTCTGTTATAAGTGGTTGATATTTTATGTTTATGTCCTTGGTCTTTTGACCTCGTATTCAATAATTAAATAAATGTACTAGTGGTTTAGAATCAGAGTCCGCAATTAGGAATTTAGGATATAATTTGAAGTAAGCTTTGGATACATAGGCTCAGCATCTACATCCTTCGAAGAACAATAACCCAATTAACAGCCTGGCAACCATTTTTAAAAGTTGTTTTTTATTTTTAAAAACAGAAACACAAAAAACTTGTTTGGAAGACTGATTTCCGAAAACATGTTTAAAAATTCAAAAAACAAAACTCTCATTTAAAAAACAAAAAAACAAAAACAACTTTTTCAAAATTGTTTTCAAAACAAAACTTTAACATGGTTTTCATTTTGTGACTTTGAAGAAGAAGGAAGAGCAGCCACCACCACTGGCGCCGATGCCATCGAGCTCCACCAGCACCTCGAGCTCTGTGAGCAACTGCCAACACAGCGAGCTCCGCAACCTCTGCGAGCAACCATGGGCTCCACAGCCTCTTCCCTCTATGAGCACTGCAAGCACAGGGGTGCGATCCTCCACCTCCAGGACGTGAGCTGCCTTGGCCTCTACCCATCTCTTTCTCTTCTCTGCTTCTCCCTCCCTCTCATTGTTGTGTTAATCTTTGTTAATTTCACTCTTGACACTAAGTTATAAATTAATTTCATTATTGTTATTTGTTGATCTTTGTTGTGTTTGCTTATGGTTATTGATCTTTAATGTGGTTGCTGATAGTTGTTAATTTTTACTGTTATAATCTTTGTCAAACAATTTTTCATTTTATTTATTTTAAAAGTTATTTTTTAAAATAATTATCCCAACAAGTTTTCTTATTTTTTCATTTTTAAAAATAAACTTAAACTTATTTTTTAAAACAATTTTAGAAAACAAAAACATAAAAACTATTCCAAACATCCCAAGTACCTTTTCTCATCATTTGTTAATTGAAGTTCCACTTCAAACCCCCTTCCGTTACTTCAACCGATGCGTATAAATTATAGAATGAGCTCTAAAGCCCAACATTTCAAAGCTTGTAAGAGAGAGATTTCTTCTGCTACCTGTCCCATTTAATTCAACCATCAGCACAAGCTTATATCTCGGTGGTTGACCCAAAAATATTAAAATAAAAAAATTGTTTATTGTTGGTCCATAGTGAAATTAGCTTTAGCTAGCCTAACAGAAATTACCAGCCAGGAGTATTTGTCTTATAGCTAAGTTATGCCCGCTCAAATTTACTCCAATATATTACCCCTCCATTCCATATTAATAATTGAACTATATACTAGAGTCATGAATAAAACTACAAAATTTTCCCCCAGGCTTTTCTTTTTGTTACCTAGATAGAGTACTAGATATGCTCTGCACATTCAACTGAATGAAGCATAAGTGATTTTCCCTAACTGAACTAGTTTGCAATTCAGGGAACTCGGTTACCCTATCACGCAAAATTGTATATCCCCAAATCTGGATTTGAAGCAATCAAAACGAGCATTGAGACGGTAAAAGAAAGAACAGATTTATCTTATACATATTTGAAAATATTTTTATTCTAATTTCCATTTTTCCCCAACTAGACCTGGAGCACAGGACCAAAGAGACGGTGAAAAAACAGTTGTGGAATTTCAGATTTTCCCTTGGCTAACATCTCCAACCCCTCTTTTCGTTTTACTGCTCAGAAATGAATTCCCATTCCCACCCTCATGTGCATCCCAGCAGGGCACTCATGCCACTTGCCCAACCTATCTCTCTCTTGCGAACATGTTATCTCTCCCTGTACATCAACCATTAACCAAAATTATTGCCTACAAACAAGGTAAAAAAAAGAAAAAGAACAGGGGATAAAACAAAGGTTCAATTTCCCTCATTTTTTTTTTCTGCATCTCGAAGCCCCCACCATTCTCTCAACTCTCTCATCTCATCATCCCTACTTTCTGGTGTTCCACTCTCAGATGAACATGTATTTACGAATCGATCCTGCTAATCCCAATACGCTTCACAGAAGCGTTCCTAAACCCATCATCAGCAGCCTGAAAACACATCCCATTACTTCGCTGCTCCAACCCCGCCATATAACTCCTCACCTCCGTCCTTATCATCTCTTGCATCACCGCCAGCAACTCCGCGCTGAAGTTGAACGGCACCGGCACCGCCGCAGCCGCAGCACCCTTCTGTTTCGCCGCCGATAACGCATCATGAACCTGCTGCAGCGGCTGGACAGCAATCGGAGCCACGACCGGCGCCGCCGTCGCCATTACTGGCATCAAAGGTATAGCATTCAACGGCAACGCAGCCTGAGCCGGCTCGTTCACCGATTCGAGACTTCCGAAGAGTCCACGCCGGGGAGTGAGAGGGACAATGAAGTCGGAGGGTCATTGGACGACGACATCGTTTCTACGGGTGGTAGAACCGCGCCGGTTCTCGGCACGGGCCGGTACACGTGTGAGGTGGACGCAACGGGCACGCTGGACTCGCTCACATCGGATCCGGAGGGGCTACCCGGTGTGGGAGGGTTCATGTAGAGCCCCGTGGAGACGGGTACGGCGGCGCCGGCACTCACGGAGCGCTTGAGCGGCTGAGCCGTGAGTGGCTCGTCGATGGTCATGGATGCACACTTGCGCTTCAGGGTTGAGTTCCAGTGGTTCTTGATAGCGTTGTCGGTTCGGCCCGAGAGGAGGCGGGCTATTGTGGCCCACTTGTTCCCGAAACGGGCGTGGGCCCTGATTATGGTGTCGTCCTCGTCGGGCGTGAAGGCCCGGTGCTCCACCTGCGGGGACAGCTGGTTGCACCAGCGGAGCCTGCAGGACTTGCCGGACCGGCCCGGGATTGATTTGCTGATCAGGGACCAGTTCCTGGGCCCGTGCTTCTCCACCAGCTTCTGAAGTGCCTCGTCCTCTTCCGGGCTCCATGGGCCCTTGATCCGATCCATGTCCTTTCTGGTAACTGCCGAGTTCATCTCTCCTCTCCTTCCTTCTGGATCTGAAAGGATCATGAAAAGATTTTATGCAAGCTAAGGGTAGAGAAGGGAAGGGTTGTCGGCTGTTATGAGGGATAGACGAGTCGGAGAAGAGAGGAGGTGCAGGCTCCTTGCTATGCGTGTTTTATGTTTTGTTGTTGTATTGGTGGTGGAGCATTGGCTTGGTTTGGAGGTGCTTGGTTTGCTTATATGTGAGATGGATTGGGGAGGAGGTTACCGGTTGGGCAAGTTAGGTTTTGGAGTTGTCAGCTAGCGTTATGGGCAATCGGTACCGCTTCTTCCAGGGAAGCGGTTGGCTTGGGATTTGGGATACAGCTGTCATCGCACACGCGTCACTCCGCAGCTGCTCCCATTTACACAAGTCACCCCCCCTCTCTCTCTCTCTTCCATCTTAATCCCCCTTTGCTTTCTTCCTCTAAATTTTATCCTTTCATATTATTATTTTAAAAAAAATCAACGAGAATATATATGGAGGCAAGTTATTTTCCCATGCAGCAGCGCGTCTGTCACACTCACATATCATGTACAACGCTCCACTCAATCATGGCCTCCAATTTTAAACTTACCTACCCTTTCCTTGGGCTTTGACCTTATTTTTATTGCTTGAGGAAAGCCTATGAGTTGCTCTATTTAGGATAATAACTAGAATGACCAGAATAGAATAATAATTGCATCGCTAAGATGATGCAGTATTATTTATATTTTAAATAAAGTCTTGGGATCGTTCAAATATAAAGGTTAACTAATCAGTTTTTTAATTTGGCATAGAATAACAAGTTTTCGTTATTGTAATATTTGAAACTGAGTGTTGAACATGCTCCTCTTTTTCAATTGTCCGCATCTTGTAAGGGCTAAAGAGAACGTTATAGAAATGAAAGGTAGAACAAATCATAAAATTCTAAATGCGTCATTTATACAATTAAGATAGGATTTTAATGATAATATCAGTTAGACAATTTAGATAATCATTTCCTATTCACCTAACGGTTACTGATGAAAAATTCTTCTAGAATTTTATTTGATCAGTCTAAAAGATTATGTATGGTTCAATATGTAAATTAGTCAATTAGTTATTTTCTTATGAAGTATGTCTTATATCTAAAACAGTGGTAGGTTTTATGTTTGAAAGAAGGAAAGGGCAAGTGCAATTGACGGATGGTTAGAGTGCGTGGGAAGGTACGTAAGTGGAACAGCTCTGGAAGTTAATGTAGACAAACAAGACGCTAAGGACCAGAAATTTCACGTTAAAAATAGAGCATTAAAGAAAGAAAACAAGAAACGGAAAGGAAAAGGAAAAAGGAAAAATATAATAAGATAGATAACGATGATAACGGTTGGGTTGGGTGAGGTTCCTTGTGCTTTGGTTTGAGTTTGACTGAGGACTCCAGGCTGTAGAGCATTTCGTGTGGGATTTTTAGGTTTCGTCCTTTTCTTGGGAAAAATAGGAACGTGGGGGCCCACCGCTAGGCTGAGCTGGCGAAAAACGACAAGATCGGTCGCCGAATCGGAGGGCGAATCATTACTGCTTTTCTGTCAGTCCAGCCTGTATTCTATACCTGCCACCCCCCACCACCATCTCATCCTATAACGGCCTATCTATGCCCTCTACTCTAACCTTCCACCCACACGTGCCGGTCACTCCTCTTTCCCTCTCTCAAATAACACCTGTACGGAGCCGGTTGTCTCGCGTTCCCCGAGGCAGGGCACCTTCCTCTCATCTTCCTCATTCTTTCTTTTGCTCTTCGGCTCCCGTTATTATAACACTACCACTCTTCAATCCCTGCATGGCTGCACCCGTTCCAATTGCTTTTGTTTAAGAGTTTTATTATTTGTATTGATTTTTAGGATATAATCAATTATTTTTATTTAAATAAGATTTATATTTATTAATAATAAAATATGTGTGAGTAAATTATATTTTATGCATAATAAATATAAATAATATTTTTATTTGTTTAATAGTCAAATTTACCATAAAGTGTTATGAAGCCCACGAATTTGTCAGTCACAAAAGGATTTAAAAACATTAATTAAATCAATAATCTGAAAGTGGAGGATTTGGGGATGGATTAAAGAAGGCATGGGGAAAGGGCGAGAGAGAAGGTTGTCGGGTTGGATAGGGGTATTCAAATGGGAAAGCAAGGATATAGTATCATTATTTTTTGATCAAACAGATCCGTATCCATTTCTGTTACTCGTACATCGTACATATACTACCCACCGCGTCGATCTCTTTCACCCTTCTATGCAAGGCCATTAAAAAAAATCAGTTGTCCTTCCTTTATCTTAATTAATTTAATATAACTCATTCATACCCTTAACCATTTTTAAGAAAAAAAATAAAAAATAAACTTGACCAGAGGATTCATTAACGTTGGTGATTCTGAATCAACAAGCAGTGGATATTCTGACATTAGTATTATTCTTAATTCAAAAAAATTATATAATTTGAATTTATCAGAATCAAGAGTCTGTGAAGGGGAAATGGATGTAATCATAGTGGGATTATAAGTGCAATTAACAGGATATGCGATCTGCTGAAACAGCATAATTAGCATATGCCAAATCTGTCGCTATTTGGAGCCAAAATAACAACACTTTATGAATTGCTATTCCAAAACAAAGGCCATACATACATCAGGCGAGAGACATAGGGAGCTGTAAAAGTAGCAATGTACAGCTAAATGAAAGCTGCATAACCGCAGTAACCATCATTTTAGATTTGTATTTTTGCATTGCAGCTACTAGCCTGTTTGGATACTAGTATTTTCTAGTTGAATCGAAAAAAAAACGGGTCTGAAAAAATGTAAAGGATTTGAATTTGGTTTACTTTTGAGAGACTTTAATAAAAAGAAAAATATTAATATATACTTTAATTTATGGTGAGTCCTACAGATAATATAATCTCAATAAATATTTTTATAATATTTATATATTTTTATGTGTAGAATTTATAGTAAATCCAAGACTATAGTATTATTGTAATAAAAATTGATTTTAGTAAAGATTTTAGTAAAAACTGAGTGTTTGTTTTTCGCATCTCAGATTAATTATTTTAGATTTAGTTTTTGAATATTACTCGCAAACATAAGTAATTTCTTAATTTTAATTATTCAAAAAATGATTCTACCAAAAATGTAAATAGAACGAACGTGTATTCGTCACGAAAGAGGTTTTTCACTCAGCAGTGCATTCTTTTGTCAAAACAAGGGGCAAAAAAAAAAAAGGAGACATACGGAAAATTGTACTTTGGCAGCATTGAAACCGTTGCGTGGGGACAGCTGTAAATATTAAATAAGGGTACTCAGTACTCGCCGAGCCCTTCTTTTTCTTTTTCTTTTTTCTGAAAAAAAAAGAAATAAATCTCTTCGGTTCATCTACACTCCACTGCTATGGTAGTATTTGTTAATAATCCATTGACACGTATTGAGGGCTTGATCACGTGCTTGAGCATCGCGCAAATCAGACACACGTGGTTCTTGCACCCCCTGAAGCGGCAAAGCAACTAGGATTCGCCCTGAAATTACCAAAGTGCCCCGTCGTCGTGGTGCAATTTTCAGCCGAGTTCACTCCTCCTGAATCGCTGACGTTGATTCGAATTATCCATGTAAGTGGAAAAACAAAACGGTCTAAAACCGGACGAGAAGGTACGGAAGGTGAATACTTTCCTTGCTCCCTCACGTGACGGGAGCTTATGGGTCATGGTCCTGGAGCCTTCTGCACGATTGTCGTGCTTGCATATGGTAGCATCTTATAATCGATAATCAACCCAATTGGACATCTGAATAAGTTTTAAATTTTGTTCAAACAAAATCAAATTACCACAGGCACAACACCTCTCTACCTTAAGTCAGCAGGAATTGGTTGGTGGTAAAAAGTTTTTAATATTATTTTTGGTGGGTAGCAAATTTTTAATAATACATGTGAGATGATAAATTTAAACTCTATTATCTCTATTGAGTTTAGTTTCTATTTACTAATAGCATAAAATTTTTTTACATTATTATTTAATCATATTTTATCATATCAATAAAAATAATTAAGTTTTATACTTATTATTTTAAAAATAATTTAAATAAAATAATTTAATTAGATAATGTGTAAAAAATATTTTATTATCAATGTACAGGAACTCTGAAATCAAACTCATCTTCTTTTTTTCTGAAAAAAGGCGCTATTTATTATCTTCAAAGTCATAAAGAAGAGAAAAAAAAACTTGACCTTAGTTATAGGGCTACCATAACTAATAAGACTAGTGTTGGTGATTGTGATGGGAATGACAGAGAACCTAAGATAAAGTGGTTGCTCGAGCCTAGGAAAACATTTTCAACCCATAAGGCAATGACAGACAACGCAAATTTATGGTAAATGAAGGGAATTTTAAGAAACACAATAATGATACGAACAAGGGGGACACGCTCTCTCAAGTCCATGCAAGAAGCATTTCACACTCAAAGGCACCGAGGATTTATCTATTCATCTTCTGTTCCCTCAAAAGAAATTTGATACATGTATAATAATAATAATATTATTATTCATAATTTCTCATCAAACCAATTTTTTATTAACTATCATAATTTAAATACGTGGCAAAATTTTATTAAAGAAACAGAAAGTGAGACACGAAAAAGAAATAGAAGAATTTTGTTCCCTTGGACAAAGCTAGTTTAGTTTGTATATATATGTTCTTAAAATATACATTTTTTTTAACACATTAAAAACATAAATAACAAATTCCTCCATATTTATACCTAAATAGAGACAGAGCGAGGAGGGGGGAGGAAGCCGGGGATATATATATATATATATATAAACTAAAAGATATAAACATATTTAAACTAACATACATATATTAAAAAAATAGAAGTTCTATGACATTTTTTTGCTCTTAAATACACTCATCAAGTTTTACTATTTTATTAGATATATTAGTTAGTTTATATATGAATAAGATTTTATAAGTTATTATAAATTTTTTTTACTATAATATCTTTGAGAGAAATATTTTATATGCTATCTATTTATTGGTAACTAAGCTCATAATCAGCTTATGATGGTAAAGACAAACATAGCAAATTAGAAATATCTAATTAAAATTCTTAAACATCAAAGTCAAATATTTATAATTTATAATTTGATCTTCTGAATATATTTTATTATTGGTTATTGATAATTTTATATATTTATGACTCAGGATATGAGGTGAGTATGCGGACTAACAAATCTGTTTAACCCAATCCATGACGAATTACATTTAACCTGAGCAGGGCCATCCGTTTCATAAATAAACTTGATTTTAGCTTGATCTATTGCGCCCACATAAGTCCACGAGCTGAGGGTTACATAACCCCTTTTTGTTCATATTTTTTGCCCATACAGCCACAAAAGTTTTTTTTCTTACATTTTTTTTAGTTTTTTTTTTATATCATATACTATATTATATTTATATTTATTCAATATATTTACCTCGCAAAATATATATGCACATTTTTCTTTATAGTATTCAAAATATTACCAATCAAATATGCATAACTCTTCTAATTATAAAAAATAGTGAAATTACTAAAAAATATAAATTAACAACTACCAACTATCAAATATCAAATATAAACAAATCAAATACCAAATATAAATACAAAAAATAGTAGAAAACCAATTTATCAAAGTCATCCATCAAGAACGTAAATAAATACATATGGAAGTATTCCTTCACTATACATCATAGCAGATTGGTATGCAAAGGTGCAGATTTCACTAGGATTAAGTGGATGGATGAAAGAAGTTCTATATTGACGGACTAAAAATTCTCAGATTTTCATGTGGATTGCAAGTCAAATGGACTTCCCAGATCATGGCCCTCCTTCCAGCTCTACTCGGTACCCCTCCTTTTTTGATACATGGTTCCGTCCCTGGCCTTAATCAAATCAAATACATATGCAGGCGCATAAGCACCGCAAAGTATGGGAGAAGAAAACAAGCCGTAAATGAGAACTGATAAACATCGGCCATATCATATGGCGAGGACTGAAAGGCCCAACAACAAATATCACCCGTCCAATTTCAGGTTCGTATGCGTCTTTATCCAGAGTTTTTTTCTTTTTCACTTATTTGTATATATAAAAAAAGTATATATTTATGGCACGTGTAAAACGACGGAGTTCAGGGCCAGTCACCGTTCATCCCAATCCCTAACGGACAAGGATGACAGTTGTTACAATGGCTCCACTCCAAACATGTGTTGCTCCCTAACCCATGCTACGTATGCACCTGAATTGATAGTTCAACCTCAGACAGCACAAGTAGTCCTAAGTCCTAACAGACAAGTTAATTATTACGTACAAATTGTATTAATTACTGAAAATACAACATTAACATAAGTTAAATTCAAAGACTGATGTACCAACAACCATATAAAAAAGTAATGTTAAATTTTATTTTAAGCTATAATTAAGAATATTGTTTCTGTAATATAAAAATGTTGCTGAGCCACCTGGATGACCCAAGGCCTGTTTCTATTCTCGTCACTGTACCTTGTCGTCTTTCTTGACGTGGCAACGACACGTCACATTCACCCTCCACCTTCTCGCGGTGAAATTCGGGAATTATTCCACAAAGTTTTCACAAGTCACCGGTTGTGGTCAGGGCTGTTCACAATTCAGCTTAATCCAAAATTTATTAAGATAAATTTGGGTTATAAGATTTAATTCAGTATATTTTTTGAGTTGAGTTCAAATTATCCATTGAATAGTTTAACTTTGATCTAAAATCAAATAATTTTTAAAAAATAAAATTTTTATAATAATTTATGAAAAATTATAATATTTTAAAGTTTAATTAATATATTTTATATAATTTGATATTATATTTATATTATTTGATTAAATTTGAGTTTAAAAAATTGACCTAATATAAAAATTAAATTAGATTCAAGTTTTTTTCAATCTGATCCACTCTATTCTTTTTACACCCCTTATTGCCCTAATTGTGGCATTGGGATTGACCTGACTGATCTCATAAGTGAGGGAATGGTCAGCATTGCATTTTATTTTGATTTGTTGAGGTGTTGTGTGATGGGCATGGGAGCTTGGTTTTTTATGGCGGAAACTGTTGCTGTGTCTGCTTTCGAACCGTCAATGAGATAAGCGATGGGAAGGCAACGTCATGGGCCAGCCACACTAGCTTGTTGCCAGCTATATCGCATTACACTAAATTGTTCCCTTCTGAGTTTTTGCATTTATTTTTTCTTATTTTTATGTCTGTTTGGGATTCGTAAAGTAGAATAGGTGGTGATCAGTGACACTGACGATGCCCTCGTATTCATATCCCATGATTCCCGCTATCCATCGTAAAGCCCACTGTTCTAATGCGGCATCGTTTTAATCTGTTGTGGCCTCGTCTCGTTTTCAATCTCCCATGTCGTTAATTGCTTTTGATTCTCATATCGCTTTACCACTTTTTCTTGTACTTGAGTGTTGAGGCTTCCTTTTCCATTTTAATTTTTCTAGTAACTACTCCGCCATTTATATTTTAGAGTGCTGCGCTAATTAGTATACTTTAACATAAAAGTCTATGTTATGTGTTACCCAATCGATGGTAGTTCAATATAAGTGTGATGATGAGTAGTGAACGAGTTTTACTCGCAAAGTTGAAGATTCAAATATTAAGAAGGTCTTTTAGGAAGGAGCCGTATTGTTCATACACTATGTCCCAGAAGCTTGGACTTCATCACCTGACTTCTAATTATAACAAAAAAAAATCTATTAAGCATCTCTAATTGGAAAAATAATTTGTATATAAGATTCTTATAGGTGATTTATATTAATATAAAATAATGAATAAATTTATTTTTAAATTTATGTGTTATATTTATTTTATATTAAATTTATTTTTAACGGATTTTATGTTAATTTTTTTTTATATTGAATCTATTTTGACAAATTTAGTGTTAATTTTTTTCTTATTATTTTTTAATCTGCCTTTAGTAGATTATGTATTAAAAATATTAAATTATGTAATTTTTCTCAAAACATCATTTTAATATAAATACATCAACTAAATCCCATATTGAAAAAACAAAAGACCCTCCTTTAGTTTTCAAAGGTTGGTAATCTTTACTCAAAGATAAAGTAATTAATGAAACATTTATAGTTTTTAGAACCATAACAGTATTTACTAAAGCTGTTCATCCGATTCGTTAAATAATAATTCATATAGCTTAGGGCAAGCCTTTAAGAGGGATCTACACCTTGAAAATTTAAATATCATATCTTTTCAATGAAAATTTTTAATTTTAAAATTCTTATCCATGTCTTAATAATTTAAAAAATCCTTTATTATACATATATAGAGAGGAGGAGGAGGGGGGGGATACTAACATTGATAACTTACCAATTTTATTATCTCTCTCTATTTTATGGATAAAATACTATATTACTCTTCACGTATACCACTTTGATAATGAGACTATTATTGTAATTACAGATTTATTCTCTCTCTCTCAGTAAACTACATACATTCTCATTAATGATGTGTACATTCTCCTCTTTGATAAATTAATAAATTATATATGAATTTTATTCATATACAAGTTTTAAGTGCTTCTAGAACTAAAAAAAAATATTTTATGCTGTTTATAATTTCATATCTCAGTTATTATATTTAAAATACAATAAACGTTGTAGATAAAAAAAATCACATAAGAAAAAAATGTTGAATTGTAAATAGTATATAAAATAATACTTTAATACCTCTATTTTAAAACATCTATAACGAAATTGGCCCATAAATATTATTTTACTCAATTAAATTCCTTCAGGTCGATTGCCTAAGGCCTTGTTTGCGAGATGGATTTAAGGCAATGAGAGATAGATCTATGTTGGGAGTTTTCAGATTGATGGAAGGAGAAGTTTGAAGGATTTTTAAAATCCTCCTATGTTAGTTCCTCCAATTTGGGGGGTTTTTAGTAGAATATAGATTGAAAATATCATTTTACCCCTATCAGTTTTTGTTAAAAAAATACTATATCTCTCCTCCACCGTCACCCCTCCTCCTCTGCCACCTCCCTGCTCCACCACAACGTTTCACCGCCGCCTCCCTCCTCCACTGCCATCCCCCTTCGGCGTCGCTTTAGGATCTCCTTTACCAAATCCAACGGTGTTCTTCCACGATCGTCCTCCACCACAAGATTTGTGCCGAGATTGAGAAGCAGCTTCGTGACCTCGTGCTTCACGTACCCTGCCGCCATGTGCAGCGCCGTGAGGCCTCCATCGGGTTCACACCGTCGTCGTCGCTCTTCTCATCCATGAAGCTGCGCAACCCCATGAGGCCTGTTGCCTTTTACAAAGAACACCAACAACAACGCAGCACCATAACTCTGCCACTGCAATGAGCGCCTCCGCGAGTGCGAGCACGCGAAGCCATTCGCATTGCCGCTGCTGCCTTTTCTCCACCTTGCACCGTTGTCGAAGCGCCACTGCGTTGGCATTCTTTCCCAGCGGCCATGCTTGCTGCCATACCATGGCTTCTATTTCTCTTTATATGTTGCAGTAAGCCAATTTGGGGATTTAGGTTTTATTCTTTCTTTATGATGGTGGTGCTGCTACTGGTATACTGTGATATGTCTGGGGTTATGGTTGTCTTGGTTCAAGTTTTTAACCTTTGTGATTTAAATAATTAAATATGTTAATAAAGGATAAAAATAAAAAAAGTCATAAATTTTCTATTTCTTTCCTTTATCAGTAAAACTGTGTATTTTTAAATAAAATAACTAATTTTATAAAAATAAAATATTAAATATTGTGAGTAAGGGAAATTGTAAAAATAAACTATAAATCCTCCATTCTCTTCCCTCCATATATCTTACTCCCAAACAAATGAAGGATTAATCCTCTAAATTTTTTCCTTCTCTCACCCTTCCCTCCCCTTCAATGTCTTCCCTTCTCCTTCCCTCCAAACTCCCAAATACAGCCTAAGTGATTAAGGCATAATACTACAGTTACTTCAGCAACTTTTTTTGGTTGAAGGGGCTCGGATAAGATCAAGCTTTTGAAAGAACAACGTTTGTTAGCTTTCTGCATTTCAAAAAGCTGCGAATTTGAAGTATATAATAAGATAAATTTTATCAGATGACTCAATTTTGCAAACATAAAATGAAACACACAAAATCCCCTTCTGGTTTCTCGTAGAGGATGGAGGAATCTACATTAGCATATGAATTGGTTAACGGTGAAAGAACATATTGGCTTTATTCCTTTGATTAAATAACAATTGGTATTTTTTAATGTTAGGCGAGATGTGATGTGACAGTGGCTTAGGTTTTTAACACTGATGGTTCTTAACATATTACGTATGCAAATGCAACGGAACAAACTGATCAGAATAAATATTAGTTTAATTCAAGCTCAAATTCTTACAGTGGCAAGAGGACCAAATTAAATTCAGGACATTGGAATCCCTCAAGGCTCAAACTAATACCAAATAAAGGAAGGTGGACCCTGATTTGTCCACACGCCCTCTATTTCTCTCCTCTTCGCGAAGTATGTCACTTTTTTTTCATCATTTTTCTTTTATTTTTGTTGCATGGCTATAAAGTTTACTCCCTCCTCCACTTTGATTGTTTAATTTGTTAAACTGAAAGTTGAAATGATAAAGTTGTTTTTAATTGTTTTAGTTTAATATTTTTAATTTCAATAATTTTATATATACAGTGCATAATCCTTATGTAGACGTGATATGTTGAGATTATACATAAGATACATGTTTAGGTGAAAAGCAAATATTAAACTACTTTTATATCGATCTAAAATAAATATCGCTTATGTGATAAAAAAAATGTTATATTTATGTCATCTTAATCCTCAAATGATAAAACATTCTAGTTATTATTTATGCAGCAACTACCAAGAGGCATCCACATGCCACAGGCATGGCCGTCTCTTGCCCTAGTTAGTTGGTGCAAGTGCACCGCGTGTTTGGTAATTCTTATAGTCATACAATGCTTCATTAAACAACTTCATTTCACAAAGTTGCCTATTTGCATTGAACACAACTAATTTAACTTGCAGACTTGTATTATTCCGAAGTGTTTTAATTTAGGAACTAAATTTAAAGGTGATTACTGTGGTATCTTTTCATTTTGAAAGAGTTTGAAAGCCTCCATACGTGATTCAATTATGTTTAAATATGTGATAGATAATTAAATCACATATAAAATGATGTCGCAATACTTTGAATTTTATATTTTTCTTAACTTTTTCGCCTTTATAATTTTGTGTTAAAGGAAAAATCTCTTTAAATAATTAAAAACTTACCAATCTCAAAAATTTATTTAGTTACTTTGATTTCCAAATATTCAAACAATCTTGTTGTTTAAAAAATCTTAAGAATTTTTCAAAAAGTATTGTTGTTAACTGTGTGTAATTTTAAAGGTATTTAATTTTCCTATAATAATCTATTGTTTTGAATATTAAAATTATCATTCACACTAAGAACCAATATTTTAATTTATTCGAATTTCATGATCCACCAAGAACACCTACAGCGTTATCTCTCCCTACATTAAAAATATAAAATACTTTTTAATGTCAATTAATGATAAATCTCCCTTTATATTATTTTGAAAGAAAACATTATTAGAATGAAAAATTTTAATATAATGATAATATAGAGTTTAATTGTAACATATTAACATTGTAAAAATAATTTATTGTTATTTGATTATATATTATCAAATCATCAAATATGATTAATTTTTATATCCATTATTTAAGTAATTATTAATTTTAATACACCCATAGTATAAAATTAAATTAAATAATAGTAGTATAAAATTTACATTGTTAACGCAAAAAAATGATTAAATCCTTAATTGATGTCGAGACCAATATCAAATTGCAAATAAAGGCCCGAACTGATTGATTTGCCAATAAACGCAACTCCCACATATGATGATTGCAGTGCGGCAGCACTCTCATTGAAGATTGTCATCTAATAATGCTGATAAGTTGTATGGCATTGGTATGACATTGAGAAATAAAGTCGAAGCCACTTTTTAATTCTATATAATATATGGCGCATCAATGTAACTTCATTTATCCTTCCTCCTTTCTTTTAAACATATAAAATTATTATATAATTGAAGCTTATGATTAGTAAAACCTAACTATGCTTGATGTGATGCACTTTGCAAAGCAAATAGTACTTACCCTCATCATACTTAGCATTCTCTGTTTAACTTTACCAGTTACCCCTTCCTACTTCTCCTTTTCCTGCTTTATTCTTTTTTTTTTCCAAACTAAGGTGGCCATTGCTCTTTAAGATCAAGCACGTTTAATTTGCAGAATCTAAGAAGCATACCGTTCCAATTTCGCTTCCAGCAATTTTCATATCATCAAATCAAATTACGAGCTCTTGTGATATATCGCCATCCCCTGAAGAAGCCAATTACCCTACTTTGTAAAGATTTTTTGTGTTCTTGTGGAAAAATAATGCAACCTGTCTTGATATATGGGTTGAAAACCTACAAATATCTAATCATTACTCAAGAGGGACCATCATGGACAGAGTCGAACTAAAACGGTGGATATTAAATGAAGTATCATTTTTGATACGTCAGAAATGTTAGTGGATGTGGCGCTAATTATATACGCATGGCCAACGAGAACAAAAAAATATCAACAAATAAAAAAACGCCCGAAATTTTGGGTTATTAAGTGGAGAGATTTTTGTATGAGTATTATTCTAGGGGTGTACATATAATGGGTTGAATAAAATTCGAATTTGAAATCAATTTTTAGATTAGGTCAATTTTTTGAACTTTAACCAACTAGACTATGATCTTGGCCAACTTGAACTTCAAACAATATATGAAATATTTAAACATTATACATATTAAAATTATGAAATTTTACTAGTTAAAAACAAAATTTGAGATATTTTGTTATAATATTTCAAAACAATTCATATCAATATAAAAATAATATTAACTATATAAAATATATTAATTAAACTATAAAATATTATAATTTATCACTAATTATTATAAAAAAGTATATATTTATAAGCATTATTTGATTTCAAATCAACTCGTTACCAAGTATAGCCTGAACTTGGCCAAAAAGTTCACCGTCAATTTTAAGATCAAACTCTCCCAATAAATTTCTGGCTGAAAGGTAATGGGCTTAACTATATTGTGAACACCCTAATACCATCCTAACACTTAATACTAGTAATAAAAATGGATTTCCACTATCTTTATTTAATATTTAATATATATTATTATATACTCGTTTATGGATTTCACATAATTTGTGTCTCAATATAAATAGTTAGAATTATGTTTTTTGTTTTGTTATATATACTAACTGTTAGAATTATGTTTGTACAATAATTTCTTTGCAAAGTATAAACATGCATTAAATGTTATCCCTTAATGCAGTTGAGAAATAGAAGTCAATAAACATCTCTAGAGAATTGAAGTGTAAAAGAACGGTTCTATTAAAATGACTCCATATTGAATTTGAACATTAGGCTCCTCCAATTATATAGGCTTTTTCGTCAAAGGGGTGGAGCCCAATGTTCCCTGTCGTAGGTAGTGTGGTTTGGCAGAGGGTCACCATCCTTTCAGTTCTGGGAGCTTAGTTGTTCATTATTCAGTTTTATCTTAAACTGTTAACACTAACCCACAAACATCCACTAAAAGCAGTCTCAAGAGTTTTTAAGATAAGATTCGAAGTTTGAATACTATGATTACCATGGCTGTTCTTTTGGAAACAAATCATATCCAAACTCTTGCGGTGGTGTAGTGGTTTTGATGTGAAGAATTCCACATTGGCCAAATGACTCGGACCTAAATACGCGACACCATTTAAAAGTTATGAATACAAGTTAATAAGCTTATAGCCTTATTCGTATTCAAAGTTGCAATCAAATGAACTAACTCAATATCACAAACTAACTTCCATGAGTTATTAGTTTCCTTTCTTTTTTCCTATAATTCCTCTAAACTACTTTTAACTACAAGCCAAGATGAAATGATAAGGGTTGTCTCTTCCATTAATCAATGTATTGAAAATTTGATTCTCATCCTAAAATAAAGTAGATTTAAAAATTATGGTCAATGCCTACCCGTAAAATAGGTCATTTGTAAGGGATTAGTCGCTCTAATAATAAAAGACTTGACTGGGCTCTAATAACTATTATAAGATAATTATAGAATGGGAATGACACTAAAATGATTGGGCATATAAACGATGACCTTCTTTTTGTGATCAATACTTGTACTCCCTTTTTCCTTAATTAATTGTCTATTTTTAAATTGTTTTTTATCCCCAAATAATTATCAATTTAAAAAATTTAGATAATTTTAATTATTTGTTCTCAATCATGCCCTTGTTAATCAGGAGGGTAGGAAGAGAGAAACTAGTGGAGGAGAGAGAATGAGTAGAAAGAAGTAAGAATTACAATTTAGTATATATATTACACTTAAATTTTTCTAATATTGATATTTTTCCAATCATTTTTCTAATCCTTATGAACATTTAAAATTAAACAGTTAATTTGAAAACAGAGGGAGTGATTACTAATTACTACAAGTACTATAATTATTTTTTGTTTTTGACAAAATACCCTAAACCAGATGGAACCTCCAGTACAGACCAAATTTGATTTTCCATCCACTTACAGAACTGTCCAAGCAACCAAACAGGGACATGGTGCTAACAACCACTTAAAGAAGCCGCCCAACTGAGTAATGGTTTCAATTTTCAACGTTCCCTTGTTGGACGGTAGGTTTGGTCGTGTGGGACATGCACAGCCGATCGAGTGTGAACGGAAAGATAAAGTTTAGGCCCTTTGCAGTCTTCATGCTTTGTTCTGTTTGGAGTGTAGGGTCTAATTCAAATACCTATCAGTTAGGCTGGCTCTTTCTTGCTCCTTTGTGGTTCCTGGGACCCCTCTAATTGCCAATATAGTTTTTGCTTTTATTTTTTTGTGTATTTGGTTTCTGTTTCTTATTCTTGATAATGACTACTAACTGTTAAGTTGCTTCTCCTTGTTTCTATTCATTTTTTTTTCCCTTTCTTCCTTTGCTAGCCATGATTGCTCATCTCTTATTGTTGCCACCAGCTTGACGGATTCATTTCTTTACCCCCAGAAACAAAAAAAAGGGAAAGTAAAAGCATTTTACTTTTGCTCTTAATTTTGGGGGTCACACAAGTACAAAAGACTTGGTCCAAACTTGGAGATAAGATCACAGGATATGTGTTGGGATTAAGTCTAATTAAAGACATTGAGTGGCATCTTCCCAACCAACATTACCCTCTTAAAATAATGATTTGAAATGTGTTATAGCTGATTGATTAGCTATTGCTCCGGATTAACTAAGGCAATCAATCAAACAATTAAAGTTGACTGGTGACTGTAACTTACATGACTTTTTCTTTATTATACATACACACATATATATATATATATATATATATATATATATATATATATATATTCATTCTTTCGGAATTGTATGCTTTGCTTAATGTGTCAAAGACATGGAAATAGACAGATTTCTTTGGAGTTTACAAAAAGAATTTCGGGATAAACATGGAAATAGACGGATACGCAATATAAATCCAAAGCGTTGAAATTGTGGATGAATTATATGAGGCTGATGGATGATAAAAGTAGCAAACATATAATCATCTTTTCAATTTTGCTAGCTTTTCCCCTTTTCACTTTGGTGAAAATTTAAACTCCCCGTAACGTCATGACTCATGGTGCTGGCGCCCGTGCATTAATACGAAAGGACCTTGGTATCTTAACACTATTTCTTTACATTATGTTTTTACATATAGTTTATATATGAAAGGACCTTGGTACCTTAAGTGTGTTAGCCTGTTAGGGTGTAATTTTCTTGTTTTATTAACTTAACAAATAATATTAAAATATAAATAATTTTCTTTTTTTTTTCCAACAAGAAAATAGTTTGGAAATACGACGTGGTTGTTTCTTACATCATTTATACAATTTCAAAAAAAAAAGAAGAAGAAAACATAAACGATGTGAATATAAAAGCTGCATAAAAGTAATCATATAATAAACACTTAAATACAAGAGATTATTTTTGTTAGAATGAGTTCGTATTGTTATTAATATTAGTTCTGTTATGAACTAGTGGTGTTCGCACTTATCCAATAATACAGCATTACAACTCAATATTATTATTACTTACTAACTTATAGAGTTGCTTAAAACCATCCGTACGTCTATGCATATTATATCATATCAGCTTTGTACAATTTTAATTAACTGTCATGGAACCAATTATTTCCCTAAAATGACTGCAAAAGACCTTGTAGATTTCTCACAATTTCAGAGATGAGTAGTTGATTTTTTCAAAAAAGAAGTATGTTGATTTTTTTTAATCATACATTTCAATGCCTCCGTGATATCTTTATGAATAATGTTTGTCAAGATATTAATCTTCAAACTAACAGATGTCAATGCTTTTTTCTTGAATCAGTAAGAAACTACGCTGTTTTTTTTCCCCTACCACCATAAAGATTTTTATTTAAACGTATTAAATAGGTTATGCATAAACCAGGATGGAAATAAAAAACCATGGGCTGTACGACAATTCCATCCAATTTTATCCATGTAGCTGGGTGGGAGTCGTAATCCAATACTAGGTCTAAACCAACCAAAAAGTTCGGGAAATGAATATATAGATATATATAACAAGAAATTACAAACCGATTGATAATGGAGGATGTGAAATTTCTTTTCTTGCTTGCAAAGAATGTTGAAAGCGTCCAAGACTTTCAACATCAAACATGACAAAAGCATTAGATAGATAACGCTTCCTCTCTGGAACCCAAAGAAATAGTTGAGCATTTTTTAAATCGCGGCAACCAACATAGGTCGGCCTCTAGATTTAGAAAACTAATATCAACATTGCCGTTGCCGTCATACAAGAGAATTAATTGATTGCCAATTTGCTTTAGTCACCATTATTATTTTCTTCTTCTTCGTCTTCCTTTTTTTAATATTTTATCTGTCTGATTTTATTTTCTTTTATTGAGAGCTACTAAAAAGGCCGTATCTAATACCTGTGTGTGTGAGAGTGAGAGAGAGAGAGAGAGAGAGAGGAAAACACAAAACCACGAGGAGAAAAAGAATAATTCAGTGAACAAATTAACTAATTAAGGAAGCGGTGCTGGGTGTGGTAGCGTCGTTTTCAGAGGGTCGCAAGTGTTAACTAACAAAAACGGCAGCGTGATGAGTTGGAGAGAGGTGTGGCTGTGTAGTCTACGGTTCTAGTTATAGAATAGAACCAACGGCACCGCCTCTATTCAAAGTGAGTGCCTACTTGCTTTGATGAGCAAGTTAGATTTGCATGAAGCATACGGTTCAAGCCTTTTTCTTCTTTTTATTCTGCAATAATTGACCGTTTAAGCTGGCACCCATCCTTATCGCTCTATCTACAGGAGTGAAAGTTCAAAGTAGACAAAGAAAGATAGATAGCAGCTAAGAAAGAGTTTTTAAGTTTTAACTTTTGTATGGACAGTTCATTTCCCACTAATGCAATCATCATAACTGCCGCAGTAGCGTGATATTCAACGATCCAATGTGATTATTTGTCACGGAGCCGTGCACAACACATATCCTTAGAATCATTTTCATTGCGAGATCATGGATGGACTTGTTTATGATTTGAAAAAAATATATATTGTTGACTTAAATTTTATGTATAATAAATTTTTTTTTTTTGTAGCTCACTTTTTTTAAATCTCACACAATATGCAGAAAATTATTTTTTTATATTTTGATTATTCTTTAAAAATTATCTAAATATATATGAAAATTGATTTTTTGAAATGAAGAAAAAGTTATTTTCATCCCTTATCCAAACGCCCCTAACATTTCCTTTGGTTTAGATTTTAATTTCAATAGAATTGTTTTTGAAATATTGCAGTTGAAATATTTAATTTTGAAAAAAATTGATTTATGTTTGGAATGATGTTAAAAATGAGAGTTTAGAAGAATGGTAGAAGTTGTCGCTGTTAAGCACTATTTAGCTTTGATGGCAATGCTAGAAGAGCTAATACTAATATTTATTTTTTGTTGTCTACCATCTACTTTATGGTTTTTTATTTTCTTTTGTTTGTTCTGAGTATTTTTTGTTCTCCTTGTGTTGCTTTTATGTGTTTTTCATCTCAGCTCCTCTTCTAGTTTCTTCTCACCTTCCACTTTGATTGGTTTGGACCTTCTTTATATATCAAAAAAATAATTTTAGAAATTTTTTTATAACTTTTTATTCATAGTTGAAAATATCAAGTACATTGATATCAATGTAAAATTTGATACACTTATACCTATCATAATTTTTTATCTTCTATACCATAATAAAAGGAATTGGGTACAATAACTATTTTTCGGTACCCAACTTTCCTTTCCATTTTACTCTTAGAACTCTCCTCTTTAAACTCTTTGTGTTTTTCTTTTTCCTCTTTCAACTCTTATTTTCTTTTTAGGCAATAATTGTTTTTTAAAAAATAATAATCTATAATTGAATATCTATATAAAAATTTATATTGACATTGCATATAAATTTAATAAAAAATGTAGCTTGACGACATTAACAGCCTTGATAAATCACTAGTATAATATAATTTTTGTCAATCCAACCTTAAATTATAACTATTGATATTCTATAATGCATGACAGAGAGGTGATTGACATAAATCATATGATTCATCTCAATATGTATAATTATTAACAAAGAGTTATAACTATCAATATATTTATATAATTATATTAAGAGTAATTTACGCGTGCTTCTTTTTTAGGTTTAGTTTAATTATACTCGACACTCTCTATTTTCTAAAACAATCACATGCCTCCCCCTGTAGATGTTAGTTAATTTAAGCAAGAAAGAAAAATAACATGAGATATATACATAGTTATTAATGACAAAATTATAATATTTTAATAATATTTGATATGTATATTAACTAAAATACCTATTTTTTAATCAAAAGTAATAATTATAAATTTTATTTTCACATGATAAAAAGTATTTTATTCAATTAATGTGTTAAATATTGCTAAAATATTATAATTTCATCTTCAATAATTATGTATACATATCTCATATTATCTTTTTTGCAACTTAAATTGCTAAATTAGTATCTATATATAGGGAAAGTAGGATAATTTTAGTGAATATGACCAGGAGAGGTCAATGAAAATTTTACAAAATAAAATATTGTTGAGTGTAATTAAACTAAATGTCAAAGGAGATTAGTGTAATTTTCTCTTGTATTAATATTTGTCACATGTCTTTTACTTTGCATTGGTAAAAAAATTAATATGTATAATTATTAATAAAGAGTAAAATATGGTAATAAATATAAGATAACAATGATTGAAAAAACAAACATAAAAAAATTGTTATGACGCATACCTATGGACTAAGCATGGCATAAACTGTAATATATTTTTCAATTTTTAGGGAAAGTATTAAAGTAATGTATATTCTAAAATCATGAAGAGGGGAGTTTAATAAGAATGTCCCTTTGGAGTGCAATTTACTCTTTTTTAAGTATAAACCTACATACCATCATATTTGCACATAACAACTACATAAATTTCCAAAATTTTCTCATTTCCTTTTGTTTTGTTTTTTTTTTTTTTTTGTCACAAGTTCTGGGTCATCTCTCATCAACCAAAATATTCAGTTCCCTTTTGGGGCAATTGTCAAAGTTTTGCCATGTCAAAATTTTCTGTTAAAATAGCTACATATAGCGTCAGATATCAAAGCGCACTTGTCATATGTTGGACTTATTCAATATGAAGCCAACTTCTGGTCAAACTATGAAGCCCACTCTAATGTACAAAAAAATGAATATTACAATGGACCCAGAAAACGGATCAAATGAATTCGTCCCGTATGTTAAGCCCAGCTACCAAGAAGCAAAGCCCAAACATTTGGACCTCAATGGGCTTAACGTTGCAACGATTCCCGATTCGCACATTAGCACGCTGTGTTGCGCTGGATTCAATTTGAAATTTGAAAACTCCCGCTCGTCTCACCATATAAATTTGAACTCTGTTTTCTTCAAAGAGAGCCGTTAGAAGCAGAGAGAGAGAAAGGAAAAGAGAAGAAGCAAGAGAGCGAGAGAGAGATAGAGCAAAGTGGGTGAGAAATGGCGACCAACATTGGCATCATGGATGCGGCTTACTTCGTTGGCAGATCTGAGATTCTCGCTTGGATCAATTCCACCCTACATCTCAATCTCTCCAAAGTCGAAGAGGTTGGTCAATCATCTTTGTTCATAATTAAAAATTCACAATGTTCTAATCTGATATGCATATGCTTTTTGTTTATGGATTTGATTTGGATCGTTAAACTTGGTTTTCATCATCAGGCTTGTTCGGGTGCGGTTCATTGCCAGCTTCTGGATGCGGTTCATCCAGGGATCGTGCCCATGCACAAGGTCAATTTCGACGCCAAGAGCGAATACGAGATGATTCAGAACTACAAGGTCCTTCAAGATGTTTTCAACAAACTCAAAATCACCAAGGTAAACTAACTCTCTCTCTCTCTTTCTCACCTTTCTTATTATTATTGTCCTCAATAATAATGTGTGAATTGTTGGCTGTGGTTGTGAATTGTAACAGCACATCGAGGTCAGCAAGCTAGTGAAAGGGCGGCCCCTGGATAATCTGGAGTTCATGCAGTGGATGAAAAGATACTGCGATTCCGTCAATTCCGGACTTGTCAAGTAATTTGATCCCTCCTTTAATTTTTCATGTGAAAGTTCCTCAAATCTAACCTCTTTTTTGTGCCTCGAATCTAGGTCTTTTTAGATTAGATTGGATTATTGGAATTGTTAATTTTAATTTTAATTCTACGGTAGAGATGGGATTAGAACTCATCTGGTTTGGTTTAAAAAGGATTTGGGATGCTAAACTGAATGTTTCGAAATGGTTGTGCGATTTTTGGTTTTATTAGTTACAATCCTGTGGAAAGGAGAGAGGTATGCAAAGGAGGAAGAGAAGTGAGCAAGAAATCTGCACAGTCCCAATCCTCAACTAAGGGTAATGCTGCTGCACCTAGGCCTTCGTCTTCCCATAATCCTCGGAGAAATGATGTTTCTGCTGCAAACCCTACAAATCACGCAGCCAAGGTCACCAAACCCTCTTCTGCTGGAGGCCCTGCATATGATGAACAGGTGTAGGCTACTATGCTTTCAAAGATCACAAATTGTCAATTAATTAAATATTTCTGATTTTCATGGTATGTTGTGTTTGTGTATTGGTCTTACGCTGAAGTTGATGCAGATAACGGAGTTGAAGTTATCCATTGATAGCCTTGAGAAGGAACGCGATTTCATTTTGCAAAGTTAAGAGATATTGAGATACTCTGCCAGACTCCTGAGATTGAAAATTCACCGGTACTATTTTTTTTTTCTGACTCTCTTTCCACTTTGATGACAAATGAGTCCGTTAATTGATAATTGGTAGTGATCAACCATTGGTGATTGTCATTTTTGATTGTGATTCAGGTTGTTGCTGCTATACAGAAGATATTGTATGCTACAGATGATGATGGAACGGCTGTGGCTGAAGCTCAAGCTATGCTTTCCCTTGCTCATAAGGAACCTGAAAGGTTGAGCCCCATAGCCGAGGTTTCCGAGGAGAAAAGCAGTTCAGAAACTCAAAAGAGGAAGAACATTCTCAATCCTGATTTTGATGCTGTTGGCATCGCGAGTTTGTCACCGAGACAAAGGCTTTCGGATGTTTCAGATGTTCACTGTAGCGGGTCACCTCTAATGACTTGCTGAAGGGGGGATCAAACCTCTTGCACCCAGAAAGGAGGGATGTCCTTCTGCTATTTCAATGATCTGCTCGGAAAATTGGTTTAGTTCAAGCGACTTTTTTTGTCACAATAATTCCTGATTTATGTGTGAATTGATGACAGGGATTTTTAAAATAAATAGGGTGCTAGAGATACTGCTGTGTTATGAATATGGTGTATGTCAGCCCGAAAATGTAGCCATGATTAAGATCTCTTGCTTCTATAGAATTTATATGTCTCAACAATGTGTCATTTAGAATCCAGAAAGCATTTTTTTTCTCAGCTTTTTTAATTAATTATTATGTTTGATCAAACCATGTGGAATTTATCTACCAAAAAAAAAATTGTGGAATTTGCCACCAATTGCAAATCTGAATAGAATATGGATAACTAGCAATAGCCGTAGAAGAACATGGCAAATTGGGCCACCAATGTCACCGGGCTAAACAAATGAAGATTTCTCTCGATTATCATTTGACATTCCCAAACTTTATTGGAATATAGTTTGATCCAATTATTGGGAGGGTGGGTGTGTAATTTAATTTGGTGATGTATTGGGTGTGTCCCCACAATGAGGTCCTCTTCCTCCGCCTTCAATATCGTCATTCTTTGACCTGGTAATCAACATCCTATTCGCCTTAAAAACTGGCCATTTTGACTGACGGGAGAAAGGAGAAGCTGGAAAAAGAGGTTAATACTCTTCCATTCTATATCAGCTCAGGGGAACAATTTTCTAGATTGATTTACTCGGTTAACATGAACGAACAAACTATGACCATTATTTCTCTATTTTTGTTAGTTCCAATGGTTGATGAACCTGTTATGAATAATTCTGTCAGAATGAGGATGCACAAGGTGTGATGGAAAGAAGGTGGAAACCGTGGACTATAGATGTTCGGCAGGGCAAGACCAAGAAGAAAGGTGCAGGTGATTCACCAGCCCCATTCAACCACTGCCAGTGGTGGTGTTATTGATGGTGCTGCTGCTGCAGTGGCCTGCACTTTACAGTCCGCTAAGGATGCCATATCCAAAAAACAATGTAAATTTGGAATGTCCTATCCTATGATATAAATATAGCAACCACCAATCGATCTGTTTAGCCAAGGACCATGTTTACGTGGTGTGAGAGTTTATTCTTCTGCTGTTGCTAGTTCAACACAAAGATTTGAACAAACATAATACTGTCAATGACACAAAGCCCTGATTTTATTTCGCGATGCAAATGCTACATTACATTACTGGTATTTGTCAATAAGCCAGACCTTCCAAACTACATTATATTAACTTGTGCAGTTGTGCATCATGTTTTAACTGTTCTATAATTGGCAGATCTAAAATAAGACCAAGGGTGTGTTTGGTTGACGGGTATGGAGTGAAAGTTTTTCATGGAAAACTAATATGTAGTTTACACATTGAAACTCATCTATGAAAACTTGCCCTTTTGTACCCCCTAACCAAACACACCCATTATAAGACATTTTTTCTGGCTAGGAAATCTAAGTATTTTCTCTTCCTCCTGCAGCCATTGTACCAAAGTGGTGCAGTGCCTTTTAAATCTTGTACGTTTGGATAATGCACTGCATATAGTTTGCTACAGGCGTGATCTTGCGCTGCTTCCCGTTAGACTTACACAGCCTAATAACTAAGCCCCTAGGTTGTAACTTTCCCAACAAAATTGGCTGCGTAAACAAAATAAGCTTACAAAAATTTGGCACTTAAAACTAAAACAACAAAGCACATAATACTTCGTGCAATAGGAGCATGCTCGCTCCTAATCTAATAGATTTGGTGATAGGTTACTTTAGATACAATCGTGCCCATTACCTGTCTCTTGGTCACACAGCCCATGACCATATGGTCATACGTGTGGTCCCTGTAGCATATAACTTTACAAAGACACGCGAGAGACAAGTTAATAAACTATATGGAGACTATATCTACAAAATTATGCTCTCTTATCTCCAAACTTAATAGAGTTCAACCACATCACAACCTCCTTGTTTTTAATTACATTGGAGATCTAGATGGACTTTGTTTTGCTAAAACTAAGAGAGTTCTCTAAACAAATTATAACCAATTGATCAAGAGAAACTAAAGTTTTCCGAGTGCTTCTTCACTTAGGATTTAAGAAAGCATTGCATGCAACTACCGAATTTGATTCCTCGAAAGAGACTTGTGATATCACCATTAATAATTGTTTGGCAAATATAGCTGTCACTTTGAAAATCTCAAGCCGCGGACTCTTGAAAACCATCATATCATTGGACATAATGCAACTGCATCATTTAGCGGACCATAACAAACTGAAATGAAAGCAGAAAAAAAGCAAAGAAACGGGACCACATGAGGAACAAAAGCCACAGCCCATCCCACCCCACAACAAATAAAAAGTTTGTCAATTTCTAAACAATTCGAAATTCGTCCTCTGGTGACCGGTCTCCCCTTGATCTTTTCACATTTTCGGGCACCCATTTTCTATTGTTCTGAGCCGTGCCTGTGTAGTCATTAGTCAACATTGCTCATTTCTTACTTTTCAAGCATAATAGTCAGACAAGACTCCAAAAAGCTTAAAGAGAAATTCCAAAAATAAAAATAAAGAAAGTTCCCTCAATGACCCATCACCTATATTGAGGTCAAGTACCATAGCAGCTATAAAGCTCATCTTAATCATTCTTTTCCTTATATATCCTATGCAAAATGCATTTCGGTTTTGGCCAATTCACTTTATAATGATAACTGCTCAAAACAAGCAATGATGAAATTCCATCTCACAATTTTAAATTAAATGGAAGAAGATATTATTCCTAGTTCTCCTTTTCTAGCACAACAGTCTTAGTTTCAAGTTTCAACATATGAACTTAGCATCTTCATTTATTTTATGGTAGCGACAACAAACATAGCATTAAAGTATTTGCAACCACAGACACTCAATTGCTTAAAGTCTATGTTCCTACCAAATATTTCAAACAGGGAAATAGCGTGATCTGACTCTAGGACTACTGAAACATCCATAAACAACAGATTGAATTTTTTTTTCCGCCAATAATTCACAAGTTAAGGTATATAGATCAAATATAATGCAGAACCGAAAGTAGAGTTTAATAATGAACAACTTTGAGAGCCAGGTTCTATGTTATCCATTTGAACACTTAATGCTGTGTGGATACATGAATTTGGAACAAGCCAAAAGTATCCTTGAAATATGAATTATAATCAAAGCTTTTAGAATTCTGTGAGCATAGATCAGAGGACCTTAATATGTAATTCATGCAAAGGAAATGACTCAAATATACATACCTCAGATATAAAAAGGTTGAGATGACTGAAAGAATTAAATAGATATGTAAATTTGGAATGTTATTCACAAAACAGGTTTCCCCACCTGCCAGGAAGGAAACTAACGGAAAGATATGCATTGATGTAAGAAACCATGAATATCTACTGGAGGAATAAAAAAGATGATTTGCTATTGGGTCTGGTTTGATCATCTACTAGAGCTTCATTTATTCATCTAATGTATCACAAAAGACATTTCAGCAATCCTTGTTTATCTGTTAACAATCTCCGTGTCTAGTTCCTATTCTGCACAAACAGAAGAAAGACTGGCAGAAGATAAAGAAAGTAAAGTGACAAAGGAAATTTGATGACAGTGCTTAATGGGGAATATCATGTGTAGTGTTAATAGAATTTTCCCTGGAAGGATAACACAGGTAAAACTACAATTTATCTTTCTACTCAGTATCAGATCCCTGTTCCACTCAAACCACAAAGTGGAGGAGCTTAGTAGTCTCTCTGCCTCATTCATTTTCAAATTAATACAGTTCATCTAAATATCATAACTCCAGATATATATGCCAAAGAAAATTACCATGTTTGGAGCAATACAAAGTAAGTTATTAACGAGGACTATTTAGAACATCAATAGACATGCGATTTACTGAAGCCAGTCGCATCTGCGGGAGCTTTGCTCCTCTTGAACACTGGCTCTAGTGAAAGTGAGGCTGATGATGCCACTTTCCATGAATCATTTGAGCTCTCAGAACTGAAAGATGCATCAATGACACCACCTGGGCTACCCGGTTCTTCATATAGCTGTTCGCGTTTCCGGCAAAGATTGTAAATCCCTTTATTCAAAACCAATAGTTTCAGTATGAGTTTGTAGCACTCATTCACTTGTTCCTGAAGATCACCACCAAAAAATTCCCAATTATTCATCAAATCTTTAGCAGATTTGAAAAATTAGGAAATACAGATAAGATGAGATGACAGAATCATTAAAGTTAACAATACAAACCTCACTACTTTTGAGTAAATCCATAAGTTGATTTGTGTGTTCTGTTGCATTAAATGGTTCAATCTCTTTAATAACATGGATCATTGTGGCAGCAGCCAATGTAGAAGGAAGATAACTCATAACCCTTGAATCTGGGACAATTGCCAAATTGGATGTTATATCAGTCTCATATCATATGAAATCTCTTATGCATTAGCTCAGTAGTCTGTTATTACTAAAAGGTAGAAAGAGTTGTAGGCAGCAATGATTACCAGCAACGAGACAAAGAAGAACTCTTCGCACCTCCACAAGAACTCCCAATGCAAAGGGGTCTTCAAACCAAGCCTTCTGACAATGTGTTCAAAGAAGGAAATCGGGGTGACGGGGTTCATCCTCCAATCAAGATTGGACAACACTAGAAGCTCCATCCTCTGAATAGTCTTAGCTTCAAACACGAACTTGGGTTCCCCCACCTAATCGAAAACCATAAAAACCCCACGTTTAAAACACACAGTAAACAAAACATGTCACACGAATAAAACACCTAGCTAGCTAGATTATACATACTTGGAGGTCTAAAGAAGTGGCACGTGGATCTCTTCCATTTTGGCAGCAAGAGATAGAGACGCAACTGCAGTGAGCTGAGTCATCCATGGCCTACCCTTCTGAAACCTCAGGGTCGTTACGAACCTGTCGAAGTAGTTAACAGCGAGGACAGTGGTCAAAGCAGTGAAGCCGTAGAAAGCGCAAACTTTACGAATCCAGCGAACGGCGTCGTAGCGACGACCCTCGAAAAGAATGGTGTCGTGGGTGTGTGTGACTGTCTCTTTTGAGATTAGAGAGAGGATGTCGTCGTGTTCCCAGAACAAGTCATTGTTGTCCACCAAAATGGAAGGAGGATTTATGAGAGCTGGGTCGTTGTTATTGCTCTGTGTGTGTCCAGAGTCGTCGTCGTCGTCGTCGAAGGTGTGTTGCTGTTCTTCACAGAGGAGGGCATCGAAGAAAGGGGGAGCGTGGTGCTCTTCTGTGAGAGGCATGTTGGTGTTGGTGGTGTTCAGAGGATATGATGAGGAAGAGATGTTTGTTGTTGTTGCATTATAGGGAAAAGGGGAGAGTGAAGGGAGACATTGTTTTTTTTTTCGTTTCATGCTCTGCTGTGCTCTGCATACTACGTTACTCTGATAAGTGCCCCTCAGTCTCACACTGGGAGGGGGGAGTGCCACTGCCCACTTGCCAAAACCAAAATTTTTATTTATGGCCTCTCCTCTTTTTATTTTTATTTTTCCCCTTTTTTTTTGTTTTTTCTTTTTCTACTGCTTTCTGTCTTTCTGTTCCCGCTCCACTCTAGTCTCTGTACCTCAAAACAACAAAAACAAAATGTTGGGCATAGATGGTTCACGTGATATATGAATTTTCATGACTAATACTAGAAGGATTGATTATTTGTATCTCCCATTCTGATCAATTATTCACGGCCAAATGGAAAACAAAAGAAAAAAAAAATCATGGGAAGAAATGTGCTACATATAATACTATTCATATATTTTTATCCATTAATTTAAACTTTTAAAAAATATAATTATTGACGGATCGATTTAATTAGTTGATATGTTATTTCCTAAGTAACTCAAGATATGTACAATATTGTATAGAGTTTTATTATTTGGTATGTAAATTCTCTCATATAAACATAAGTGTTGATCCAAACAAAAAGAGTTTGAAACTCTTAAGCATGTGATCTTGGTTGGGTTTTAACGTTTATGTGCGTGAAAAAAAAAACTATCAGGTTTTTGCTTAGGTAGTTAACCGTATTTCAATAGATTAGTCTATTACATGTGGGGAAATATTATAAAAAAAAGCTTAAATGTGTTTTTAATTTCTCTAAAATTTCTATTTCTCCTTCTTCCCATTCTTTGTTTTTAGTTTATGTTGTTTTAAGTTTTATTCTCTATAAATATGTTAGGATATACATTTAGCGTTATAAATATTTAAAATATTAATTTTGTCTTTATAAATATTTTTCAGTTAAGTTTAAAATTTGAAATTTTCAAATTTTATTGGGTTATTTTTCAATTGTTTTTCTTAAATTAGTTAAATTAACTGGACCAATATTGAATTTATTTAATTTGAATCATATTGGATTAGAAAATAAAGTTTTGTACTTCTCTTCAATTTACATCACAACAATTAGCAACATGTAACGCGAGATCATGAAACACTGAATAATTTTGAGGTGATAAAAGCCATATAAATAATTTTATATATATATATATATATATATATATATATATATAAACAATGACCTAATTACTAAAATCTAAATTCACAACTTAAAACAAAATTATAAACATGTTTTTTTTTAATTTCATTAAATTATATTAATTGTTATTTTTTATAAATACATTAATTATAAAAACTATATTGATACCTAATATTAATAAGTCAAACAAATAATAAAAAATTTAAAGAAAATTATGTTGATTAAATTAAAGAATTAATAAAAAATTAGATAATAATTATTTTGATTAAATTGTGTTTATTTAAAATTTAAAAACAATGATTATGAATTTTTTATGACCAATTATGAAATCTAAATAAAAAATTATATACATTTAGAATTTTATTCAGAAAATAATACCAAAATAATATGATATGATAAATAACCTTTAAATAAATATGTGGATCCTGTTACTATTATGTATTTTATATAAAATCTTGATTATTTTATTTTAGTTGTGCAGTATTATCTAACTTAAATTTTATGTATAACTAAAAATAAATAAAAACTAAATATACGATTTTTTTTTATCTAAAAAAGTGATTGTCACCCAAATATTTCATTGAAACCTCCCTATATAGATGATGAGTTTTGATTAGAGACCCGGACCAGCAACAGTAAAAACAAGGACAAGAAAATCTACATAGGGCATGGGGAAGCTGATGTGGACAAATGGACAATAATGCATGGGGAATCGTAAACGTTGACCGTGCCTAACGGGAACGTGTCAGCTTCAGATTGAATACTCCGTATTATTCACAATAAATATTAAAAACTAAACAATACACAATATCTTAATGAATAGAAAAAATTATATAAATTAATAAAATTGTCCTTTTATGATTATTATTATTAATCTTACATATAGTAATTACTTAACTAATATATTTATAATAAAAATATAAATAGAAAAAAATTAATTCTATCTACATATATTACAACTGAATAAATATTATAAAATATGAAAAAAATTAAAATTCAATACTTATTATAAAACAGAGAGAATGAAACAAAGAAAAGGAAATGCAGGACTAGAAACATAGCACAGCAGAAGGATGTTTTACTCCCAATACATTACGGTCACTATTATCACGAATCTATACTATTAATATTAAATAACTATTAACAAAACAGTTTAATGAGATAATGATATTTAAAAACTTCATCATGCTTTTCTTTAAATTCTAATAATATTTTTTCAAAATAAATCCATATATTTATTATTTTACTTAATTTACCAAATCATCTTTTACTCCATTATTTTCTCACTTTATTAACTTAATAGTTTTTATTATAGCGATAATTTTTCAATATATATTACTAATTTAGATTACATTTACAATTTTTTTTACTCTTATATGTTTAATAAGTTTTATTTAGAGAACTAAACAATTCATTCGTTTCTCGTTACATATAAAAATTTAATTTAAATAAATAAATTATTTGGGATTAAAATTGGAAAAAATTTCAATATTTTCAAGTAGAATCTTGGAAATATTATAAATATTATTTTTAATTTTTAAACTTGAATAATGAATCATTATCTTTCTTTTAAATTTTATTTATAGTTTATAGTTTTTTTAATCATTGTAACATCCACCTCTAACTCTAAAAATAACAATTTATATATATTTTTAGAGATAACCTCCTATATTAGATATTTAGTAGTGGTAACATTTGAATTTTTAATTATAATTATACCTATACTATGTATAAAGAGAGTAATCCTTTTTAACTGTTTTTTATGTTTAAAATTTTTATTTTTTAAAATATTCTTGATGCATGAGAAATTGAAAGAAGTTGAAAAATAAATTATAAAATTATAAAATAAAAAATATGAATTACTAGACACGCGAGCATGTTAATCCACCGGTAACTAATAACAAAACTTACACTTGCTGCACAGACTAGTAAACGATAAATTCGCAAGGCAGGTGATGTCACTCGCAGGATAATCGTTTTTTCCGACACCCGGATAACGTGACCAATAAACGCACTATATGGTCAACGATATTCACGTTACCCTCTTTCTATTAGGATTTATTATTTATTGATTTATCTGGCCAACCAGATTTCGTGTTTTTTTTAAAATTTATTTTAGAATGCATATTTGAAAAAACAAAAGCATAAGATTGTAATTTTTTTCAAAGTAAAATTACCGACAACCTCCTCCTCCTCCTCCTCCTCCTCCTCCTTCTTCTTCTTCTTACCATGCGTTTAAGTGCATAACTATGTGCGAGGAACTGTTAATTTAATTTAATTTTTTTCTATTTCCATTTCTCCTATATTTTGAACCGGTTAATATTCTGTCACTCTGTCCCAATCTCAACTTGTTAGAAATATAAATGTGTAAATTATGTTAATATTGACTAGTGCTAAATTATATTTTATGATAATAATAATAATAATAATAATAATAATAATAATAATTATTATTATTATTATTAATGTGATTCATGTAATGCTTTAGGGTTTAGTGTGGAGTTACTTTTGATTTTCAGCTCAACAGATAGCCAAAGAAAAAAGATATGCTCTTCATTGTGCAAATCTGCATAAGCTGGGAAAGTTGTGAAGTGTGGTATTTGAGAAAACTTTTATAAGGAAAAGTAAGCTTGATTAAGTAAATGGTTGTATCAAAAAGGCTTGATTAAGTGGGGCTGGGTCATGCACCGAAAAGCCAAGTGAAAAATGTAAGATGCTTCGCTTCCAGGGTGTTTCAGATAAAAATTTAATCAAAACTGAATTATAAATTAAAATTTACTTGAAACTGAATAAACTAAATTATTTATAAATATTTTATTAAAAAATGATTGAATTGAAATTTTCAATTTTAAAATTCAAAGTTGGTTCTTTTATGCTTTAGTTTAAAAGTTTATTTAATATAATTAAAATTCATTGATATCATATGATATATTTTTATTATTAAATTTCTATTTTAAAATTTAAATTCTATATTATTTTTATACATATTAAATAAATGATTTCATTTATTGTTTTAGTAACCTGAATTGTATATAATTCATAAACTTATAAAAAAAAATTTGCTGTTCAAAATTTATTAAATCGATGTGATTAAATTGACCCAAAAAAAATTAGATCAGATTAAATTTAAAATTAATCTATTTTTAATCAATACAAATATTGTTTAAATAAATGAAATTCTTAATTCAAAATTAATCTAACTGAACTTGAAATGTCTATTTGCTCGTGGTATCTTTTGTATATGTTCTATTTTGATTTCTGAGAGGAATTGAAATGTGGTCGTTGTAATTACCAACTAATAATTTTGCACTTTAGAACAGTCAACTGTAGATATAGTCATCATTATTGATTATATGTACTTGCTGTAGGTAAAGAATTCATGAGAGTATTCAAGGCCTGACTCCAAAATCTTTTTCAGTTTGAACAGACAAATATTACTATTAGTTGGTGAAATGACATTGGCTCCATAGCGATTTTCGTCATGGCACACAGTACCACTAGTTGGCAATAACCAATCAAATTCCCCATAAAAAAAATTATATCATGCAAGCAAGCTCTCCTACTATTATCATTAAGATTTTGAGTTTTTACTAATTAGCACCCTTAGAATATAAAAAAAATGTGATTATTATGTTGCTAAAGTGTGGAATTTATCAGAAAATTTTAAATTTATCTATTATGAAAATCTTAATCATTACCTTTGGGATGTTGATTAGAAAAATGGTAAAGATTTTACATACAAAATGCCAAGATTAATTATTATGAAATGTCAAGGTACTAGGCTCCATAGAAAAATGCAAACGCCATTGACATTGCAGAGATGAAAATGGTAAATGCAATGAACAAAACAACCATGCATGAGGTTCATAGGGTAGATGCATGGCCTCGAAGAACTAGAATATGGTCCAAAACAATATTCAGAGTAGCGGCAACGAAGGTCAACAGGCGCACTAACATTAATAATTAACTGAATACACCTAGGTTGTATTTGATTAATACTAGACTTTACTCTTTGCTTCAATTCTTTCATCATACTTTGAAAATACTTAGTGAAATTACAGCATTTTTTTTGTTAAAACATAATTGAAAACGTGAGCCGCATAACGTGAACAATAATCGAATAAAGCGAATAACGTGCAGACATAGCATGAAAAACACATATATTGGCATCATATAACATCCATAATTACATATCATATAGTATGCCTACCACAGAATAAGACTATGTGTAGGCAATTTAACAAAACATAAATAATATATGGATGGAAGGACATCCATTAATGGCACCTAGTAATAACACTCCAATGATAGGGAATGATATTTGAATATACAAGTTAACTAGAGGATAAGTTAGCTACAGGTGAAAGCCTCAAATGTGATTCACGAATGCTTCCTTCCTATTTCTGAAGACGAGATGGAAAGAAAAATAGAGGGAGTGAGAAACTTATAAAAGAATCTCAGTAGGGTACTCACCTCATGATGCATTGTGTCATCATCATCGTCCCCAGGAACCTCGGGGTTATTATGAAATAATGAGCATGCTAAGATTGATTTATTAAGTTTGAAAATATACTTACGAGGTCGTCGCTTTAATCATGCGTCTTATAATGCATCATAAACTTAGCATGTCATGTATATAATGAACTTTTCCTTTCATAAATATTAACATAGTTATGCATAAAATCACATCATATTCCTCATCATCATTTCATAATACTATGCATAGCAGAACATCATATTTCTCATCATCATCTCATAAATACTATGCATAGTAGAACATCATATTCACATAATGCATTTACTTAGTTTCTTAGGTGACTTAAATTACTTTCATCATCATTTTCCTGGGCCACCCTATACTCCACCCTTTTGGGAGTAATCTAGGTTATGAGCTCATACCTTACTAGTCGTCACTAGCATATACTTATCCTTTTGATAAGTTAAAATCCCAACTCTACCCTTTTGAGAGAACTGGCTAGGGGCAAGAATCACCTTTTCACCATCTATAGTTCTGATGGATCAAAGGATCATTTTTCATGATCACCTTTTCACCACCTATAGTTCTGATGGGTCCAAAGGATCATTTCCTTATAGTTTAAGTCACCATTAAGTCTTAGCATGTTATATCATAATCATCAAGATGCATGAACATTCTCATTGTTTGCAATAGCAACTATAACATGCAAGCCATGAAATCATTCAATAATATCAAATTCTCAGGAGGCATTACATCATCATATAACTGACATTCCAAAGCATCAAAAGATGTCATCTAAAATTTCAAGTAAGCTTCTAAATCAAAAACTAAATTGGGTAACCTTAATTATCAAACTAATTACTTATGCATCTAAGGGATTTATTACCATCAATTATAAGCCTTAAGAACATTATTAGACTATATGGGGTAGCATAGACAGTAAGTTGTTCTTAAGGTTTTACGTGTGTAGAAGTTACGTTTTTAACCCTTTCTCGTTACCGACTTCCCTATGATGCTAAAATTAATTACTAAACCAATTATGAATCATTGTCCCTTATCTAAACATAATAATATCTGGTTCTTAAGGTCACTAAAGGCTCTGGACAGAATGCATAAATTTCATTCTCTAAAGTTCTAGAAAATCTTGCTTTTACGGTTTTCTAGGAAGCTAGTTTTATCTCTAACATGCATAGAATCATTCCTTTAGCAATAAACCATAATTATCACAACTTCAAACATATTAAATCATCATCATTTATTGGTACTAATCTCATAGAAGCCGAATCATGAACCTCATATAATTGTATAAAATCACATTTTAAGTGAACATAAAATATTAGTTTCTCGTAGAATCCTTGCAAAGCTTTAAAACTCTTTTAGAAACTAATTCTTTTTGAAAGAATCTTCATAATTAAAATTCTCACTTAAGATAAAAGGAGCAAGTCTTGAGCTTAAGAGATTTATGTGATATCTTAGAATCATAAACATGCTATGCAACCTCATTTTAATCTTGTCATTATAAGGTGATAACTTGGAATTATAAACATGATATGCAAATCCATTTCTTTATCTTTAAGATTTAAGGTGATGACTTGAAAATTAAACATGATGCAAGAACTTGAAATATAAACATGATGCAAGAAACTGGAGCGGTGGTAGTCCGCAGGACAAGTGGAGGGAGAAGAGAATCTTAGAAGGGAGCGCGGTAATCCGCACTGGAAGGTGAAGGGAGAAGAGAATTATTATTACATCTTTTTAAGCTCCAATCTCAAGACTTCTTAAAGAATAAATTCTTTAACTCCAATAATCTTATTTCTTTGCTTGTGATACTTGGGCAAGTCTTTGAGCTCTAGGATCTTTAGGTGATGACATAAAAATAAACATGTCATGCGTTGATTCTTTTAGCCATTATAAAATAAAGTGAGAGCATAAAATAAATATGAGATGCAACTTCTTTATTATCTTTAGAGATTAAGTGACAACTTGAAATATAAACATGAAATGCAAGCTTGGAAATTTAAACATGAATATGCAAGTTCATTTATTCATTCTTGAGAATTTAGTGATGACATAGAAAGTAAACATGGTTATGCAAGGCATAAACTTAAACATGGATGCAAGTTCATTTTATTTCTTTACTAGAGCTCCTCCAAGACTTTAGAGAAATATAAATTCAACCCAATATATCTTAGCAAGACAAAGTGAAAAATACATCTTTCAAGTTCTAAACTCAAGATCATAAAAACATCATAAAAATATTATTCTTTAAAGTTTTGCATCAAGTGGAACTTTCAAGCTTTAGAGGCCTAACTTGTGATGGATTCACAACCCACCCTCAAGGTCCTCATCATCAAGCCATCATCTTAGTCCCACCTAGGCCATATGGCTGAATTGTTAAAGAAAAAGGAAGAAGAAAACCAAATGGAAAAACTAGAGAAAATCCATGAAATCATCATTTTGAACCAAGAACAACACTTAGCAAAACATAGAAATAAACTTAAAAACAACTCCCTACCTAATTTGATTTGAAGGAAAGGAAGAGAACTTGGTTTCCTTGAGTGAAATGAAGAAAATATTCTTGAAAACTTGAAGAAAGAATTTGGCCAAGAGGAGAAGAAAGAAAGAAAGCTTTTGGTGCTCCTAAAACTAGAATTTGTGTAAGTTATGAACAAGCATCTAAACTATCTTCAAGCATGCCTATTTATAGAGATTTTGCAGCTCATAAATGGACAAAGGAAGGAGGAAATCTGACCAAAAATTAGAGAAAAAAATAAGGAAGAAAATCATTTTGTTTGGTGGCTTAAAACATGGAATCATGTTTCCATGTTTTCATGATTCTTTGTTTTCATTCTTTGGATTTTTGTGTAATAATTTTCTGACTTATTACTCAATAATTTCGTGCATTACAGCCTTGTGGAAGAGGATTTTGTGTGTTCCATGTATTATTTAGGTGTAGGCAAGGTATTCATGCAATTTAGAGAATTTACGGTTAAGGGCTTAAGTGAATTACTAAGCAATTTGGGTGTTTTAAGCAATTTTAGGTTCTAATCAATCTAAATAAATAATTTTGACTCTAGATTAATAATTAGAATTTAATAAGCTTTAATTTGAGCCTAATATTGCTTAGGTTTCGTTAGACGAATCAAAAATCTCAAAATTTGTAAAACTTACAAAGGGGCAAAACGGTCATTTTACTTAAAAATTGCCCGAGACCACCCGAGCTTAACCAATGGTTAATCATGGCTTAAAAACACCTTTTAACACATTTTAGTGAGGTTCGGGCTCAGTCGGCACGCAAATCGAGTTAAAACGCGGGGCGTTTTGGTCATTTGCGCGTAAAAGCTCAAAATTAGGATTCTTCTCCTCTATTAACACACATAACACAAACAATCCCTTATTAACATCAAAACATCCCCTTGAGGATGGGTGGGGCCCACGATCCTCATTTTCAGTAAAATAACCTCAGGGGCATTTTGGTCATTTTACACGTACAGAAAATGGGTTTGCAATACTTGCACGAATTGCTCCTAACTTCTCTTCTAACGTTATATTCCTTTATTAAGGATTGTTTGGTCTCAAATTTTATATAATATTTACCTACGTAATTCGGTAATTCCTAATGACAGTAAAAATTACAGTAAAAATTGGGCGTACATCCTTTGATTTTTCAAAGTTACTATATATGCATAGTAACTTTAAACTCTATAAATAAAGGCAGTGAATGGAAGTTCAAAACATCCAAAGCTTTTCGAAGGCGGTCCTTCAGTTGTTTTAGAAAGAAGTAGAGTGCAGTTTCCTTGTAGAGAGAAAAGTAAAGAGTGTATGTAAGAAATTCAAATAGTGTAGTGTGAGTATACATCGGGGGTTTTGGGTATATT
>JAMLFY010000004.1:10476453-10505573 GCA_030441495.1 Dalbergia oliveri | reverse complement strand
AGAACTGCACACCAATATTTTAACGTGAAAACCCTCCTATAATTTTGAGGAAAAACCAGGCCAAAACAAATATCCACTATTTAAAGAGTAATTACAATATAGTGTATCCTAATGAATTCTTCTACTACAATTTGTTGTATTACAGATTAGGAGAATATACCCAAAACCCCCAGTGTATACTCACACTACACTATTGGAATTTTCTTACATACACTCTTTACTTTTCTCTCACTACAAGAAGCTTACTCTACTTCTTCTAAAACAACTGAAACCTTTTCAGCTTTGGATGTTTGAACTTCCGTTCACTGCCTCTATTTATAGAGTTTCAGAAGTTACTATGCATATATAGTAACTTTGAAAAATCAAAGCCATGTAACGCCAATTTTTACTGTAATTTTTCCTGTCATTAGGAATTACCGAATTATCGTAGGTAAATATTATATAAAATTTGAGACCAAACAATCCTTAATAAAGGAATGTAACGTTAGAAGAGAAGTTAGGAGCAATTCGTGCAAGTATTGCAAACCCCAATTTTCTGACGTGGAAAATGACCAAAATGCCCTGAGGTTATTTTACTAGAAAATGAGGATCGTGGGCCCCACCCATCCTCAAGGGGATGTTTTGATGTTAATAAGGGATTGTTTGTGTTATGTGTGTTAATAGAGGAGAAGAATCCTAATTTTGAGCTTCGACGCGCAAATGACCAAAACGCCCTTTAACTTTTAACTTCGATTGCGTGCCGACTTAGCCCGAACCTCACTAAAATGTGTTAAAAGGTGTTTTTAGGCCATGATTAACCATTGGTTAAGCTCGGGTGGCCTCGGGCAATTTTTAAGTAAAATGACCGTTTTGCCCCTCTTTGTAGTTTTACAAATTTTGAGATTTTTGATTCGTCCAACGAAACCTAAGCAATATTAGGCTCAAATTAAAGCTTATTAAATTCTAATTATTAATCTAGAGTCAAAATTATTTATTTAGATTGATTAGAACCTAAAATTGCTTAAAACACCCAAATTGCTTAGTAATTCACTTAAACCCTTAACCGTAAATTCTCTAAATTGCATGAATACCTTGCCTACACCTAAAAAATACATGGAACACACAAAATCCTCTTCCACAAGGCTGTAATGCACGAAATTATTGAGTAATAAGTCAGAAAATTATTACACAAAAATCCAAAGAATGAAAACAAAGAATCATGAAAACATGGAAACATGATTCCATGTTTTAAGCCACCAAACAAAATGATTTTCTTCTTTATTTTTTTTCCTCTAATTTTTGGTCAGATTTCTTTCTTTCCTTTGTCCATTTATGAGCTGCAAAATCTCTATAAATAGGCATGCTTGAAGATAGTTTAGATGCTTAGTTCATAACTTACACAAATTCTAGTCTTAGGAGCACCAAAAGTCTTCTTTCTTTCTTTCTCTTGGCCAAATTCTCCCTTCAGCTTTTCAAGGATATTTTGCTTCATTTCACTCAAGGAAACCAAGTTCTCTTCCTTTCTTTCAAATCAAATTAGGTAGGGAGTTGTTTTTAAGTTTATTTCTATGTTTTGCTAAGTGTTGTTCTTGGTTCAAAATGATAATTTCATGGATTTTCTCTAGTTTTTCCATTTGGTTTTCTTCTTCCTTTTTCTTTAATCAATTCAGCCATATGGCCTAGGTGGGACTAAGATGATGGCTTGATGATGAGGACCTTGAGGGTGGGTTGTGAATCCATCACAAGTTAGGTCTCTAAAGCTTGAAAGTTTCACTTGATGCAAAACTTTAAAGAATAATATTTTTATGATGTTTTTATGATCTTGAGTTTAGAACTTGAAAGATGTATTTTGCACTTTGTCTTGCTAAGATATATTGGGTTGAATTTATATTTCTTTAAAGTCTTGGAGGAGCTCTAGTAAAGAAATAAAATGAACTTGCATCCATGTTTAAGTTTATGTCTTGCATAACCATGTTTACTTTCTATGTCATCACTAAATTCTCAAGAATGAATAAATGAACTTGCATATTCATGTTTAAATTTCCAAGCTTGCATTTCATGTTTATGTTTCAAGTTGTCACTTAATCTTCAAAGATAATAAAGAGGATGCATCTCATATTTATTTTATGCTCTCACTTTATTTTATAATGGCTAAAAGAATCAACGCATGACATGTTTATTTTTATGTCATCACCTAAAGATCCTAGAGCTCAAAGACTTGCCCAAGTATCACAAGCAAAGAAATAAGATTATTGGAGTTAAAGAATTGATTCTTTAAGAAGTCTTGAGATTGGAGCTTAAAAAGATGTAATAATAATTCTCTTCTCTCTTCAGGTTCCAGTGCGGATTACCGCCTTCGTTTCTTAGATTTCTTCTCCCTCCACTGGTCCTGCGGACTACCACCGCTCAGTTTCTTGCATCATGTTTATATTTCAAGCTCTTGCATCATGTTTAATTTTCAAGTCATCACTTTAAATCTTAAAGATAAAGAAATGGATTTGCATATCATGTTTATAATTCCAAGTTATCACCTTATAATGACAAGATTAAAATGAGGTTGCATAGTATGTTTATGATTCTAAGATATCACATAAATCTCTTAAGCTCAAGACTTGCTCCTTTTATCTTAAGTGAGAATTTTAATTATGAAGATTCTTTCAAAAAGAATTAGTTTCTAAAAGAGTTTTAAAGCTTTGCAAGGATTCTACGAGAAACTAATATTTTATGTTCACTTAAAATGTGATTTTATACAATTATATGAGGTTCATGATTCGGCTTCTGATATGAGATTAGTACCAATAAATGATGATGATTTAATATGTTTGAAGTTGTGATAATTATGGTTTATTGCTAAAGGAATGATTCTATGCATGTTAGAGATAAAATTAGCTTCCTAGAAAACCGTAAAACCAAGATTTTCTAGAACTTTAGAGATGAAATTTATGCATTCTGTCCAGAGCCTTTAGTGACCTTAAGAACCAGATATTATTATGTTTAGATAAGGGACAATGATTCATAATTGGTTTAGTAATTAATTTTAGCATCATAGGGAAAGTCGGTAACGAGAAAGGGTTAAAAACGTAACTTCTACAGGTAAAACCTTAAGAACAACTTACTGTCTATGCTACCTGATATAGTCTAATAATGTTCTTAAGGCTTATAATTGATGGTAATAAATCCCTTAGATGCATAAGTAATTAGTTTGATAATTAAGGTTACCCAACTTTAGAGTTCGGTTATTTAAAGGAGCTTTACTGAGAATTTTAGATGACATCTTTTGATGCTTTGAATGTAGTTTATATGATGAAGTAATGCCTACTGAGAATTTGATATTATTGAATGATTTCATGGCTTGCATGTTATAGTTGCTATTGCAAACAATGAGAATGTTCATGCATCTTGATGATTATGATATAACATGCTAAGACTTAATGGTGACTTAAACTTATAAGGAAATGATCCTTTGGACCCATCAGACTATAGGTGGTGAAAAGGTGATCATGAGAAATTGATCCTTTAGATCCATCAGACTATAGATAGTGAAAAGGTGATTCTTGCCCCCTAGCCCTCTCAAAAGGGTAGAGTTGGGATTTTAACTTATCAAAAGGGATAAGTATATGCTAGTGACGACTAGTAAGGTATGAGCTCATAACCTAGATTACTCCCAAAAGGGTGGAGTATAGGGTGGCCTAGGAAAATGATGATGAAAGTAATTTTAAGTCACCTAAGAAACTAAGTAAATGCATTATGTGAATATGATGTTCTACTATGCATAGTATTTATGAGATGATGATGAGAAATATGATGTTCTGCTATGCATAGTATTATGAAATGATGATGAGGAATATGATGTGATTTTATGCATAACTATGTTAATATTTATGAAAGGAAAATTTCATTATATACATGACATGCTAAGTTTATGATGCATTATAAGACGTATGATTAAAACGACGAACCTCGGTAAAGTATATTTTCAAACTTAATAAATCAATCTTAGCATGCTCATTATTTCATAATAACCAGAGGTTCCTGGGGACGATGATGATGACACAATGCATCATGAGGTGAGTACCCTACTGAGATTCTTTATAAGTTTCTCACTCCTCTATTTTTTTCTTTCCATCTCGTCTTCAGAAACGGAAGGAAGCATTCGTGAATCACATTGAGGCTTTCACCTGGTAGCTGAACTTGATCCTGCTAGTTTCACTTGCATATTTCAGATATCTATCCCTATCATTGGAGTGTTATTACTAGGTGCCATTAATGGATGTCCTTCCATCCATAGATTATTTATGTTTTGTTAGATTGCCTACACCTAGTCTTATTCTGTTGGTAGGCAAACTATCTATGTGTTATGTAATTATAGATGTTATATGATGGAGCCAATATGATGTGTTTTTCATGCTATGTCTCACGTTATTCGCTTTATTTCGATTATTGTTCACGTTATGCGCGGCTCACGTTTTCAATTATGTTTTAACAAAAAAAATGGCTCGTAATTTCACTAAGTATTTTTCAAAGTATGATGAAAGAATTGAAGCAAAGAGTAAAGTCTAGTAATTAATCAAATACAACCTAGGTGTATTCGGTAATTATTAGGGTGTTACAAGCCACGCCTTACAGTTGGTTCGTTGCCACTCCTGAATATTGTTTTTGGACCATATTCTAGTTCTCTTTTGAGGCCATGCATCTACCCTATGAACCTCATGCATGGTTGTTTTGTTCATTGCATTTACCATTTTCATCTCTGCAATGTCAATGGCGTTTGCATTTTTCTATGGAGCCTAGTACCTTGACATTTCATAATAATTAATCTTGGCATTTTGTATGTAAAATCTTTACCATTTTCTAATCAACATCCCAAAGGTAATGATTAAGATTTTCATAATAGATAAATTTAAAAATTTTCTGATAAATTCCACACTTTAGCAACATAATAATCACATTTTTTTATATTCTAAGGGTGCTAATTAGTAAAAACTCAAAATCTTAATGATAATAGTAGGAGAGCTTGCTTGCATGATATAATTTTTTTTATGGGGAATTTGATTGGTTATTGCCAACTAGTGGTACTGTGTGCGATGACGAATAAAATCGCTATGGAGCCAATGTCATTTCACCAACTAATAGTAATGATATTTGTCTCGTTCAGAACTGAAAAAGATTTTGGAGTCAGGCCTTGAATACTCTCATGAATTCTTTACCTACAGCAAGTACACTAATCAATAATGATGACTATATCTACAGTTGACTGTTCTAAAGTGCAAATTATTCTAGTTGGTAATTACAACGACCACATTTCAATTCCTCTCAGAAATCAAAATAGAACATATACAAAAGATACCACGAGCACAATAGAGACATTTCAAGTTCAGTCTAGATTAATTTTGAATTAAGAATTTCATTTATTTAAACAATATTTGTATTGATTAAAAATAGATTAATTTTAAATTTAATCTGATCTAATTTTTTTTGGGTCAATTTTAATCACATCGATTTAATAAATTTTGAACAGCAAATTTTTTTTTATAAGTTTATGAATTATATACAATTCAGGTTACTAAAACAATAAATGAAATCATTTATTTAATATGTATAAAAATAATATATAGAATTTAAATTTTAAAATAGAAATTTAATAATAAAAATATATCATATGATATCAATGAATTTTAATTATATTAAATAAACTTTTAAACTAAAGCATAAAAGAACCAACTTTGAATTTTAAAATTGAAAATTTCAATTCAATCATTTTTTAATAAAATATTTATAAATAATTTAGTTTATTCAGTTTCAAGTAAATTTTAATTTATAATTCAGTTTTGATTAAATTTTTATCTGAAACACCCTGGAAGCGAAGCATCTTACATTTTCACTTGGCTTTTCGGTGCATGACCCAGCCCCACTTAATCAAGCCTTTTTGATACAACCATTTACTTAATCAAGCTTACTTTTCCTTATAAAAGTTTTCTCCAAGACCACACTTCACAACTTTCCCAGCTTATGCAGATTTGCACAATGAAGAGCATATCTTTTTCTTTGGGCTATCTGTTGAGCTGAAAATCAAAAGTAACTCCACACTAAACCCTAAAGCATTACATGAATCACATTAATAATAATAATAATAATAATAATAATAATAATTATTATTATTATTATTATTATCATAAAATATAATTTAGCACTAGTCAATATTAACATAATTTACACATTTATATTTCTAACAAGTTGAGATTGGGACAGAGTGACAGAATATTAACCGGTTCAAAATATAGGAGAAATGGAAATAGAAAAAAATTAAATTAAATTAACAGTTCCTCGCACATAGTTATGCACTTAAACGCATGGTAAGAAGAAGAAGAAGGAGGAGGAGGAGGAGGAGGAGGAGGAGGTTGTCGGGGAAATTTTACTTTGAAAAAAATTACAATCTTATGCTTTTGTTTTTTCAAATATGCATTCTAAAATAAATTTTAAAAAAAACACGAAATCTGGTTGGCCAGATAAATCAAATAAATAATAAATCCTAATAGAAAGAGGGTAACGTGAATCTGGTTGACCATATAGTGCGTTTTATTGGTCACGTTATCCGGGTGTGGGAAAAAACGATTATCCTGCGAGTGACATCACCTGCCTTGCGAATTTATCGTTTACTAGTCTGTGCAGCAAGTGTAAGTTTTGTTATTAGTTACCGGTGGATTAACATGCTCGCGTGTCTAGTAATTCATATTTTTTATTTTTATAATTTTATAATTTATTTTTCAACTTCTTTCAATTTCTCATGCATCAAGAATATTTTAAAAAATAAAAATTTTAAACATAAAAAACAGTTAAAAAGGATTACTCTCTTTATACATAGTATAGGTATAATTATAATTAAAAATTCAAATGTTACCACTACTAAATATCTAATATAGGAGGTTATCTCTGAAAATATATATAAATTGTTATTTTTAGAGTTAGAGGTGGATGTTACAATGATTAAAAAAACTATAAACTATAAATAAAATTTAAAAGAAAGATAATGATTCATTGTTCAAGTTTAAAAATTAAAAATAATATTTATAATATTTCCAAGATTCTACTTGAAAATATTGAAATTTTTTCCAATTTTTTAATCCCAAAATAATTTATTTATTTAAATTAAATTTTTATATGTAACGAGAAACGAATGAATTGTTTAGTTCTCTAAATAAAACTTATTAAACATATAAGAGTAAAAAAAATTGTAAATGTAATCTAAATTAGTAATATATATTGAAAAATTATCGCTATAATAAAAACTATTAAGTTAATAAAGTGAGAAAATAATGGAGTAAAAAGATGATTTGGTAAATTAAGTAAAATAATAAATATATGGATTTATTTTGAAAAAAATATTATTAGAATTTAAAGAAAAGCATGATGAAGTTTTTAAATATCATTATCTCATTAAACTGTTTTGTTAATAGTTATTTAATATTAATAGTATAGATTCGTGATAATAGTGACCGTAATGTATTGGGAGTAAAACATCCTTCTGCTGTGCTATGTTTCTAGTCCTGCATTTCCTTTTCTTTGTTTCATTCTCTCTGTTTTATAATAAGTATTGAATTTTAATTTTTTTCATATTTTATAATATTTATTCAGTTGTAATATATGTAGATAGAATTAATTTTTTTCTATTTATATTTTTATTATAAATATATTAGTTAAGTAATTACTATATGTAAGATTAATAATAATAATCATAAAAGGACAATTTTATTAATTTATATAATTTTTTCTATTCATTAAGATATTGTGTATTGTTTAGTTTTTAATATTTATTGTGAATAATACGGAGTATTCAATCTGAAGCTGACACGTTCCCGTTAGGCACGGTCAACGCTTTACGATTCCCCATGCATTATTGTCCATTTGTCCACATCAGCTTCCCCCATGCCCTATGTAGATTTTCTTGTCCTTGTTTTTACTGTTGCTGGTCCGGGTCTCTAATCAAAACTCATCATCTATATAGGGAGGTTTCAATGAAATATTTGGGTGACAATCACTTTTTTAGATAAAAAAAAATCGTATATTTAGTTTTTATTTATTTTTAGTTATACATAAAATTTAAGTTAGATAATACTGCACAACTAAAATAAAATAATCAAGATTTTATATAAAATACATAATAGTAACAGGATCCACATATTTATTTAAAGGTTATTTATCATATCATATTATTTTGGTATTATTTTCTGAATAAAATTCTAAATGTATAGAATTTTTTATTTAGATTTCATAATTGGTCATAAAAAAATTCATAATCATTGTTTTTAAATTTTAAATAAACACAATTTAATCAACATAATTATTATCTAATTTTTTATTAATTCTTTAATTTAATCAACATAATTTTCTTTAAATTTTTTATTATTTGTTTGACTTATTAATATTAGGTATCAATATAGTTTTTATAATTAATGTATTTATAAAAAATAACAATTAATATAATTTAATGAAATTAAAAAAAAACATGTTTATAATTTTGTTTTAAGTTGTGAATTTAGATTTTAGTAATTAGGTCATTGTTTATATATATATATATATATATATATATATATATATATAAAATTATTTATATGGCTTTTATCACCTCAAAATTATTCAGTGTTTCATGATCTCGCGTTACATGTTGCTAATTGTTGTGATGTAAATTGAAGAGAAGTACAAAACTTTATTTTCTAATCCAATATGATTCAAATTAAATAAATTCAATATTGGTCCAGTTAATTTAACTAATTTAAGAAAAACAATTGAAAAATAACCCAATAAAATTTGAAAATTTCAAATTTTAAACTTAACTGAAAAATATTTATAAAGACAAAATTAATATTTTAAATATTTATAACGCTAAATGTATATCCTAACATATTTATAGAGAATAAAACTTAAAACAACATAAACTAAAAACAAAGAATGGGAAGAAGGAGAAATAGAAATTTTAGAGAAATTAAAAACACATTTAAGCTTTTTTTTATAATATTTCCCCACATGTAATAGACTAATCTATTGAAATACGGTTAACTACCTAAGCAAAAACCTGATAGTTTTTTTTTTCACGCACATAAACGTTAAAACCCAACCAAGATCACATGCTTAAGAGTTTCAAACTCTTTTTGTTTGGATCAACACTTATGTTTATATGAGAGAATTTACATACCAAATAATAAAACTCTATACAATATTGTACATATCTTGAGTTACTTAGGAAATAACATATCAACTAATTAAATCGATCCGTCAATAATTATATTTTTTAAAAGTTTAAATTAATGGATAAAAATATATGAATAGTATTATATGTAGCACATTTCTTCCCATGATTTTTTTTTTCTTTTGTTTTCCATTTGGCCGTGAATAATTGATCAGAATGGGAGATACAAATAATCAATCCTTCTAGTATTAGTCATGAAAATTCATATATCACGTGAACCATCTATGCCCAACATTTTGTTTTTGTTGTTTTGAGGTACAGAGACTAGAGTGGAGCGGGAACAGAAAGACAGAAAGCAGTAGAAAAAGAAAAAACAAAAAAAAAGGGGAAAAATAAAAATAAAAAGAGGAGAGGCCATAAATAAAAATTTTGGTTTTGGCAAGTGGGCAGTGGCACTCCCCCTCCCAGTGTGAGACTGAGGGGCACTTATCAGAGTAACGTAGTATGCAGAGCACAGCAGAGCATGAAACAAAAAAAAACAATGTCTCCCTTCACTCTCCCCTTTTCCCTATAATGCAACAACAACAAACATCTCTTCCTCATCATATCCTCTGAACACCACCAACACCAACATGCCTCTCACAGAAGAGCACCACGCTCCCCCTTTCTTCGATGCCCTCCTCTGTGAAGAACAGCAACACACCTTCGACGACGACGACGACGACTCTGGACACACACAGAGCAATAACAACGACCCAGCTCTCATAAATCCTCCTTCCATTTTGGTGGACAACAATGACTTGTTCTGGGAACACGACGACATCCTCTCTCTAATCTCAAAAGAGACAGTCACACACACCCACGACACCATTCTTTTCGAGGGTCGTCGCTACGACGCCGTTCGCTGGATTCGTAAAGTTTGCGCTTTCTACGGCTTCACTGCTTTGACCACTGTCCTCGCTGTTAACTACTTCGACAGGTTCGTAACGACCCTGAGGTTTCAGAAGGGTAGGCCATGGATGACTCAGCTCACTGCAGTTGCGTCTCTATCTCTTGCTGCCAAAATGGAAGAGATCCACGTGCCACTTCTTTTAGACCTCCAAGTATGTATAATCTAGCTAGCTAGGTGTTTTATTCGTGTGACATGTTTTGTTTACTGTGTGTTTTAAACGTGGGGTTTTTATGGTTTTCGATTAGGTGGGGGAACCCAAGTTCGTGTTTGAAGCTAAGACTATTCAGAGGATGGAGCTTCTAGTGTTGTCCAATCTTGATTGGAGGATGAACCCCGTCACCCCGATTTCCTTCTTTGAACACATTGTCAGAAGGCTTGGTTTGAAGACCCCTTTGCATTGGGAGTTCTTGTGGAGGTGCGAAAGAGTTCTTCTTTGTCTCGTTGCTGGTAATCATTGCTGCCTACAACTCTTTCTACCTTTTAGTAATAACAGACTACTGAGCTAATGCATAAGAGATTTCATATGATATGAGACTGATATAACATCCAATTTGGCAATTGTCCCAGATTCAAGGGTTATGAGTTATCTTCCTTCTACATTGGCTGCTGCCACAATGATCCATGTTATTAAAGAGATTGAACCATTTAATGCAACAGAACACACAAATCAACTTATGGATTTACTCAAAAGTAGTGAGGTTTGTATTGTTAACTTTAATGATTCTGTCATCTCATCTTATCTGTATTTCCTAATTTTTCAAATCTGCTAAAGATTTGATGAATAATTGGGAATTTTTTGGTGGTGATCTTCAGGAACAAGTGAATGAGTGCTACAAACTCATACTGAAACTATTGGTTTTGAATAAAGGGATTTACAATCTTTGCCGGAAACGCGAACAGCTATATGAAGAACCGGGTAGCCCAGGTGGTGTCATTGATGCATCTTTCAGTTCTGAGAGCTCAAATGATTCATGGACAGTGGCATCATCAGCCTCACTTTCACTAGAGCCAGTGTTCAAGAGGAGCAAAGCTCCCGCAGATGCGACTGGCTTCAGTAAATCGCATGTCTATTGATGTTCTAAATAGTCCTCGTTAATAACTTACTTTGTATTGCTCCAAACATGGTAATTTTCTTTGGCATATATATCTGGAGTTATGATATTTAGATGAACTGTATTAATTTGAAAATGAATGAGGCAGAGAGACTACTAAGCTCCTCCACTTTGTGGTTTGAGTGGAACAGGGATCTGATACTGAGTAGAAAGATAAATTGTAGTTTTACCTGTGTTATCCTTCCAGGGAAAATTCTATTAACACTACACATGATATTCCCCATTAAGCACTGTCATCAAATTTCCTTTGTCACTTTACTTTCTTTATCTTCTGCCAGTCTTTCTTCTGTTTGTGCAGAATAGGAACTAGACACGGAGATTGTTAACAGATAAACAAGGATTGCTGAAATGTCTTTTGTGATACATTAGATGAATAAATGAAGCTCTAGTAGATGATCAAAACATCTTTTTTATTCCTCCAGTAGATATTCATGGTTTCTTACATTAATGCATATCTTTCCGTTAGTTTCCTTCCTGGCAGGTGGGGAAACCTGTTTTGTGAATAACATTCCAAATTTACATATCTATTTAATTCTTTCAGTCATCTCAACCTTTTTATATCTGAGGTATGTATATTTGAGTCATTTCCTTTGCATGAATTACATATTAAGGTCCTCTGATCTATGCTCACAGAATTCTAAAAGCTTTGATTATAATTCATATTTCAAGGATACTTTTGGCTTGTTCCAAATTCATGTATCCACACAGCATTAAGTGTTCAAATGGATAACATAGAACCTGGCTCTCAAAGTTGTTCATTATTAAACTCTACTTTCGGTTCTGCATTATATTTGATCTATATACCTTAACTTGTGAATTATTGGCGGAAAAAAAATTCATTCTGTTGTTTATGGATGTTTCAGTAGTCCTAGAGTCAGATCACGCTATTTCCCTGTTTGAAATATTTGGTAGGAACATAGACTTTAAGCAATTGAGTGTCTGTGGTTGCAAATACTTTAATGCTATGTTTGTTGTCGCTACCATAAAATAAATGAAGATGCTAAGTTCATATGTTGAAACTTGAAACTAAGACTGTTGTCCTAGAAAAGGAGAACTAGGAATAATATCTTCTTCCATTTAATTTAAAATTGTGAGATGGAATTTCATCATTGCTTGTTTTGAGCAGTTATCATTATAAAGTGAATTGGCCAAAACCGAAATGCATTTTGCATAGGATATATAAGGAAAAGAATGATTAAGATGAGCTTTATAGCTGCTATGGTACTTGACCTCAATATAGGTGATGGGTCATTGAGGGAACTTTCTTTATTTTTATTTTTGGAATTTCTCTTTAAGCTTTTTGGAGTCTTGTCTGACTATTATGCTTGAAAAGTAAGAAATGAGCAATGTTGACTAATGACTACACAGGCACGGCTCAGAACAATAGAAAATGGGTGCCCAAAAATGTGAAAAGATCAAGGGGAGACCGGTCACCAGAGGACGAATTTCGAATTGTTTAGAAATTGACAAACTTTTTATTTGTTGTGGGGTGGGATGGGCTGTGGCTTTTGTTCCTCATGTGGTCCTGTTTCTTTGCTATTTTCTGCTTTCATTTCAGTTTGTTATGGTCCGCTAAATGATGCAGTTGCATTATGTCCAATGATATGATGGTTTTCAAGAGTCCGTGGCTTGAGATTTTCAAAGTGACAGCTATATTTGCCAAACAATTATTAATGGTGATATCACAAGTCTGTTTCGAGGAATCAAATTCGGTAGTTGCATGCAATGCTTTCTTAAATCCTAAGTGAAGAAGCACTCGGAAAACTTTAGTTTCTCTTGATCAATTGGTTATAATTTGTTTAGAGAACTCTCTTAGTTTTAGCAAAACAAAGTCCATCTAGATCTCCAATGTAATTAAAAACAAGGAGGTTGTGATGTGGTTGAACTCTATTAAGTTTGGAGATAAGAGAGCATAATTTTGTAGATATAGTCTCCATATAGTTTATTAACTTGTCTCTCGCGTGTCTTTGTAAAGTTATATGCTACAGGGACCACACGTATGAAGATATGGTCATGGGCTGTGTGACCAAGAGACAGGTAATGGGCACGATTGTATCTAAAGTAACCTATCACCAAATCTATTAGATTAGGAGCGAGCATGCTCCTATTGCACGAAGTATTATGTGCTTTGTTGTTTTAGTTTTAAGTGCCAAATTTTTGTAAGCTTATTTTGTTTACGCAGCCAATTTTGTTGGGAAAGTTACAACCTAGGGGCTTAGTTATTAGGCTGTGTAAGTCTAACGGGAAGCAGCGCAAGATCACGCCTGTAGCAAACTATATGCAGTGCATTATCCAAACCTACAAGATTTAAAAGGCACTGCACCACTTTGGTACAATGGCTGCAGGAGGAAGAGAAAATACTTAGATTTCCTAGCCAGAAAAAATGTCTTATAATGGGTGTGTTTGGTTAGGGGGTACAAAAGGGACAAGTTTTCATAGATGAGTTTCATGTGTAAACTACATATTAAGTTCTTCCATGAAAACTTTCACTCCATACCCGTCAACCAAACACACCTTGGTCTATTTTAGATCTGCCAATCATAGAACAGTTAAAACATGATGCACAACTGCACAAGTTAATATAATGTAGTTTGGAAGGTCTGGCTTATTGACAAATACCAGTAATGTAATGTAGCATTTGCATCGCGAAATAAAATCAGGGCTTTGTGTCATTGACAGTATTATGTTTGTTCAAATCTTTGTGTTGAACTAGCAACAGCAGAAGAATAAACTCTCACACCACGTAAACATGGTCCTTGGCTAAACAGATCGATTGGTGGTTGCTATATTTATATCATAGGATAGGACATTCCAAATTTACATTGTTTTTTGGATATGGCATCCTTAGCGGACTGTAAAGTGGAGGCCACTGCAGCAGCAGCACCATCAATAACACCACCACTGGCAGTGGTTGAATGGGGCTGGTGAATCACCTGCACCTTTCTTCTTGGTCTTGCCCTGCCGAACATCTATAGTCCACGGTTTCCACCTTTCTTTCCATCACACCTTGTGCATCCTCATTCTGACAGAATTATTCATAACAGGTTCATCAACCATTGGAACTAAAAAAATAGAGAAAGTAATGGTCATAGTTTGTTCGTTCATGTTAACCGAGTAAATCAATCTAGAAAATTGTTCCCCTGAGCTGATTTAGAATGGAAGAGTATTAACCTCTTTTTCCAGCTTCTCCTTTCTCCCGTCAGTCAAAATTGCCAGTTTTTAAGGCGAATAGGATGTTGATTACCAGGTCAAAGAATGACGATATTGAAGGCGGAGGAAGAGGACCTCATTGTGGGGACACACCCAACACATCACCAAATTAAATTACACACCCACCCTCCCAATAATTGGATCAAACTATATTCCAATAAAGTTTGGGAATGTCAAATGATAATCGAGAGAAATCTTCGTTTGTTTAGCCCGGTGACATTGGTGGCCCAATTTGCCATGTTCTTCTACGGCTATTGCTAGTTATCCATATTCTATTCAGATTTGCAATTGGTGGCAAATTCCACAATTTTTTTTTTCGGTAGATAAATTCCACATGGTTTGATCAAACATAAAAATTAATTAAAAAAGCTGAGAAAAAAAATGCTTTCTGGATTCTAAATGACACATTGTTGAGACATATAAATTCTATAGAAGCAAGAGATCTTAATCATGGCTACATTTTCGGGCTGACATACACCATATTCATAACACAGCAGTATCTCTAGAGCACCCTATTCATTTTAAAAATCCCTGTCAATTCACACATAAATCAGGAATTATTGTGACAAAAAAAGTCGCTTGAACTAAACCAATTTTCCGAGCAGATCATTGAAATATCAGAAGGACATCCCTCCTTTCTGAGTGCAAGAGGTTTGATCCCCCCTTCAGCAAGTCATTAGAGGTGACCCGCTACAGTGAACATCTGAAACATCCGCAAGCCTTTGTCTCGGTGACAAACTCGCGATGCCAACAGCATCAAAATCAGGATTGAGAATGTTCTTCCTCTTTGAGTTTCTGAACTGCTTTTCTCCTCGGAAACCTCGGCTATGGGGCTCAACCTTTCAGGTTCCTTATGAGCAAGGGAAAGCATAGCTTGAGCTTCAGCCACAGCCGTTCCATCATCATCTGTAGCATACAATATCTTCTGTATAGCAGCAACAACCTGAATCACAATAAAAAATGACAATCACCAATGATTGATCACTACCAATTATCAATTAACGGACTCATTTGTCATCAAAGTGGAAAGAGAGTCAAAAAAAAAATAGTACCGGTGAATTTTCAATCTCAGGAGTCTGGCAGAGTATCTCAATATCTCTTAACTTTGCAAAATAGAAATCGCGTTCCTTCTCAAGGCTATCAATGGATAACTTCAACTCCGTTATCTGCATCAACTTCAGCGTAAGACCAATACACAAACACAACATACCATGAAAATCAGAAATATTTAATTAATTGACAATTTGTGATCTTTGAAAGCATAGTAGCCTACACCTGTTCATCATATGCAGGGCCTCCAGCAGAAGAGGGTTTGGTGGCCTTGGCTGCGTGATTTGTAGGGTTTGCAGCAGAAACATCATTTCTCCGAGGATTATGGGAAGACGAAGGCCTAGGTGCAGCAGCATTACCCTTAGTTGAGGATTGGGACTGTGCAGATTTCTTGCTCACTTCTCTTCCTCCTTTGCATACCTCTCTCCTTTCCACAGGATTGTAACTAATAAAACCAAAAATCGCACAACCATTTCGAAACATTCAGTTTAGCATCCCAAATCCTTTTTAAACCAAACCAGATGAGTTCTAATCCCATCTCTACCGTAGAATTAAAATTAAAATTAACAATTCCAATAATCCAATCTAATCTAAAAAGACCTAGATTCGAGGCACAAAAAAGAGGTTAGGTTTGAGGAACTTTCACATGAAAAATTAAAGGAGGGATCAAATTACTTGACAAGTCCGGAATTGACGGAATCGCAGTATCTTTTCATCCACTGCATGAACTCCAGATTATCCAGGGGCCGCCCTTTCACTAGCTTGCTGACCTCGATGTGCTGTTACAATTCACCACCACAGCCAACAATTCACACATTATTATTGAGGACAATAATAATAAGAAAGGTGAGAGAGAGAGAGAGAGTTAGTTTACCTTGGTGATTTTGAGTTTGTTGAAAACATCTTGAAGGACCTTGTAGTTCTGAATCATCTCGTATTCGCTCTTGGCGTCGAAATTGACCTTGTGCATGGGCACGATCCCTGGATGAACCGCATCCAGAAGGTGGCAATGAACCGCACCCGAACAAGCCTGATGATGAAAACCAAGTTTAACGATCCAAATCAAATCCATAAACAAAAAGCATATGCATATCAGATTAGAACATTGTGAATTTTTAATTATGAACAAAGATGATTGACCAACCTCTTCGACTTTGGAGAGATTGAGATGGAGGGTGGAATTGATCCAAGCGAGAATCTCAGATCTGCCAACGAAGTAAGCCGCATCCATGATGCCAATGTTGGTCGCCATTTCTCACCCACTTTGCTCTATCTCTCTCTCTCGCTCTCTTGCTTCTTCTCTTTTCCTTTCTCTCTCTCTCTGCTTCTAACGGCTCTCTTTGAAGAAAACAGAGTTCAAATTTATATGGTGAGACGAGCGGGAGCTTTTCAAATTTCAAATTGAATCCAGCGCAACACAGCGTGTTAATGTGCGAATCGGGAATCGTTGCAACGTTAAGCCCATTGAGGTCCAAATGTTTGGGCTTTGCTTCTTGGTAGCTGGGCTTAACATACGGGACGAATTCATTTGATCCGTTTTCTGGGTCCATTGTAATATTCATTTTTTTGTACATTAGAGTGGGCTTCATAGTTTGACCAAAAGTTGGCTTCATATTGAATAAGTCCAACATATGACAAGTGCGCTTTGATATCTGACGCTATATGTAGCTATTTTAACAGAAAAATTTGACATGACAAAACTTTGACAATTGCCCCAAAAGGGAACTGAATATTTTGGTTGATGAGAGATGACCCAGAACTTGTGAGAAAAAACAAAAAAAACAAAACAAAAGGAAATGAGAAAATATTGGAAATTTATGTAGTTGTTATGTGCAAATATGATGGTATGTAGGTTTATACTTAAAAAAGAGTAAATTGCACTCCAAAGGGACATTCTTATTAAACTCCCCTCTTCATGATTTTAGAATATACATTACTTTAATACTTTCCCTAAAAATTGAAAAATATATTACAGTTTATGCCATGCTTAGTCCATAGGTATGCGTCATAACAATTTTTTTATGTTTGTTTTTTCAATCATTGTTATCTTATATTTATTACCATATTTTACTCTTTATTAATAATTATACATATTAATTTTTTTACCAATGCAAAGTAAAAGACATGTGACAAATATTAATACAAGAGAAAATTACACTAATCTCCTTTGACGTTTAGTTTAATTACACTCAACAATATTTTATTTTGTAAAATTATCATTGACCTCTCCTGATCATATTCACTAAAATTATCCTAACTTCCCTATATATAGATACTAATTTAGCAATTTAAGTTGCAAAAAAGATAATATGAGATATGTATACATAATTATTGAAGATGAAATTATAATATTTTAGCAATATTTAACACATTAATTGAATAAAATACTTTTTATCATGTGAAAATAAAATTTATAATTATTACTTTTGATTAAAAAATAGGTATTTTAGTTAATATACATATCAAATATTATTAAAATATTATAATTTTGTCATTAATAACTATGTATATATCTCATGTTATTTTTCTTTCTTGCTTAAATTAACTAACATCTAGGGGGAGGCATGTGATTGTTTTAGAAAATAGAGAAGTGTTGAGTATAATTAAACTAAACCTAAAAAAGAAGCAAGCGTAAATTACTCTTAATATAATTATATAAATATATTGATAGTTATAACTCTTTGTTAATAATTATACATATTGAGATGAATCATATGATTTATGTCAATCACCTCTCTGTCATGCATTATAGAATATCAATAGTTATAATTTAGAGTTGGATTGACAAAAATTATATTATACTAGTGATTTATCAAGTCCTGTCATGTCCGTCAAGCTACATTTTTTTTATTAAATTTATATGCAATGTCAATATAAATTTTTATATAGATATTCAATTATAGATTATTATTTTTTAAAAACAATTATTGCCTAAAAAGAAAATAAGAGTTGAAAGAGGAAAAAGAAAAACACAAAGAGTTTAAAGAGGAGAGTTGTAAGAGTAAAATGGAAAGGAAAGTTGGGTACCGAAAAATAGTTATTGTACCCAATTCCTTTTATTATGGTATAGAAGATAAAAAATTATGATAGGTATAAGTGTATCAAATTTTACATTGATATCAATGTACTTGATATTTTCAACTATGAATAAAAAGTTATAAAAAAATTTCTAAAATTATTTTTTTGATATATAAAGAAGGTCCAAACCAATCAAAGTGGAAGGTGAGAAGAAACTAGAAGAGGAGCTGAGATGAAAAACACATAAAAGCAACACAAGGAGAGAACAAAAAATACTCAGAACAAACAAAAGAAAATAAAAAACCATAAAGTAGATGGTAGACAACAAAAAATAAATATTAGTATTAGCTCTTCTAGCATTGCCATCAAAGCTAAATAGTGCTTAACAGCGACAACTTCTACCATTCTTCTAAACTCTCATTTTTAACATCATTCCAAACATAAATCAATTTTTTTCAAAATCAAATATTTCAACTGCAATATTTCAAAAACAATTCTATTGAAATTAAAATCTAAACCAAAGGAAATGTTAGGGGCGTTTGGATAAGGGATGAAAATAACTTATTCTTCATTTCAAAAAATCAATTTTCATATATATTTAGATAATTTTTAAAGAATAATCAAAATATAAAAAAATAATTTTCTGCATATTGTGTGAGATTTAAAAAAAGTGAGCTACAAAAAAAAAAAATTTATTATACATAAAATTTAAGTCTAACAATATATATTTTTTTCAAATCATAAACAAGTCCATCCATGATCTCGCAATGAAAATGATTCTAAGGATATGTGTTGTGCACGGCTCCGTGACAAATAATCACATTGGATCGTTGAATATCACGCTACTGCGGCAGTTATGATGATTGCATTAGTGGGAAATGAACTGTCCATACAAAAGTTAAAACTTAAAAACTCTTTCTTAGCTGCTATCTATCTTTCTTTGTCTACTTTGAACTTTCACTCCTGTAGATAGAGCGATAAGGATGGGTGCCAGCTTAAACGGTCAATTATTGCAGAATAAAAAGAAGAAAAAGGCTTGAACCGTATGCTTCATGCAAATCTAACTTGCTCATCAAAGCAAGTAGGCACTCACTTTGAATAGAGGCGGTGCCGTTGGTTCTATTCTATAACTAGAACCGTAGACTACACAGCCACACCTCTCTCCAACTCATCACGCTGCCGTTTTTGTTAGTTAACACTTGCGACCCTCTGAAAACGACGCTACCACACCCAGCACCGCTTCCTTAATTAGTTAATTTGTTCACTGAATTATTCTTTTCTCTCCTCGTGGTTTTGTGCCTTTCTCTCTCTCTCTCACTCTCACACACACAGGTATTAGATACGGCCTTTTTAGTAGCTCTCAATAAAAGAAAATAAAATCAGACAGATAAAATATTAAAAAAAGGAAGACGAAGAAGAAGAAGAAGAAGAAAATAATAATGGTGACTAAAGCAAATTGGCAATCAATTAATTCTCTTGTATGACGGCAACGGCAATGTTGATATTAGTTTTCTAAATCTAGAGGCCGACCTATGTTGGTTGCCGCGATTTAAAAAATGCTCAACTATTTCTTTGGGTTCCAGAGAGGAAGCGTTATCTATCTAATGCTTTTGTCATGTTTGATGTTGAAAGTCTTGGACGCTTTCAACATTCTTTGCAAGCAAGAAAAGAAATTTCACATCCTCCATTATCAATCGGTTTGTAATTTCTTGTTATATATATCTATATATTCATTTCCCGAACTTTTTGGTTGGTTTAGACCTAGTATTGGATTACGACTCCCACCCAGCTACATGGATAAAATTGGATGGAATTGTCGTACAGCCCATGGTTTTTTATTTCCATCCTGGTTTATGCATAACCTATTTAATACGTTTAAATAAAAATCTTTATGGTGGTAGGGGAAAAAAAACAGCGTAGTTTCTTACTGATTCAAGAAAAAAGCATTGACATCTTTTTTTATATAAAAAAAGCATTGACATCTGTTAGTTTGAAGATTAATATCTTGACAAACATTATTCATAAAGATATCACGGAGGCATTGAAATGTATGATTAAAAAAAATCAACATACTTCTTTTGAAAAAATCAACTACTCATCTCTGAAATTGTGAGAAATCTACAAGGTCTTTTGCAGTCATTTTAGGGAAATAATTGGTTCCATGACAGTTAATTAAAATTGTACAAAGCTGATATGATATAATATGCATAGACGTACGGATGGTTTTAAGCAACTCTATAAGTTAGTAAGTAATAATAATATTGAGTTGTAATGCTGTATTATTGGATAAGTGCGAACACCACTAGTTCATAACAGAACTAATATTAATAACAATACGAACTCATTCTAACAAAAATAATCTCTTGTATTTAAGTGTTTATTATATGATTACTTTTATGCAGCTTTTATATTCACATCGTTTATGTTTTCTTCTTCTTTTTTTTTGAAATTGTATAAATGATGTAAGAAACAACCACGTCGTATTTCCAAACTATTTTCTTGTTGGAAAAAAAAAGAAAATTATTTATATTTTAATATTATTTGTTAAGTTAATAAAACAAGAAAATTACACCCTAACAGGCTAACACACTTAAGGTACCAAGGTCCTTTCATATATAAACTATATGTAAAAACATAATGTAAAGAAATAGTGTTAAGATACCAAGGTCCTTTCGTATTAATGCACGGGCGCCAGCACCATGAGTCATGACGTTACGGGGAGTTTAAATTTTCACCAAAGTGAAAAGGGGAAAAGCTAGCAAAATTGAAAAGATGATTATATGTTTGCTACTTTTATCATCCATCAGCCTCATATAATTCATCCACAATTTCAACGCTTTGGATTTATATTGCGTATCCGTCTATTTCCATGTTTATCCCGAAATTCTTTTTGTAAACTCCAAAGAAATCTGTCTATTTCCATGTCTTTGACACATTAAGCAAAGCATACAATTCCGAAAGAATGAATATATATATATATATATATATATATATATATATATATATATATATATATCTGTGTGTATGTATAATAAAGAAAAAGTCATGCAAGTTACAGTCACCAGTCAACTTTAATTGTTTGATTGATTGCCTTAGTTAATCCGGAGCAATAGCTAATCAATCAGCTATAACACATTTCAAATCATTATTTTAAGAGGGTAATGTTGGTTGGGAAGATGCCACTCAATGTCTTTAATTAGACTTAATCCCAACACATATCCTGTGATCTTATCTCCAAGTTTGGACCAAGTCTTTTGTACTTGTGTGACCCCCAAAATTAAGAGCAAAAGTAAAATGCTTTTACTTTCCCTTTTCTACTATTATTTTTTGTTTTCTGGGGGTAAAGAAATGAATCCGTCAAGCTGGTGGCAACAATAAGAGATGAGCAATCATGGCTAGCAAAGGAAGAAAGGGAAAAAAAAATGAATAGAAACAAGGAGAAGCAACTTAACAGTTAGTAGTCATTATCAAGAATAAGAAACAGAAACCAAATACACAAAAAAATAAAAGCAAAAACTATATTGGCAATTAGAGGGGTCCCAGGAACCACAAAGGAGCAAGAAAGAGCCAGCCTAACTGATAGGTATTTGAATTAGACCCTACACTCCAAACAGAACAAAGCATGAAGACTGCAAAGGGCCTAAACTTTATCTTTCCGTTCACACTCGATCGGCTGTGCATGTCCCACACGACCAAACCTACCGTCCAACAAGGGAACGTTGAAAATTGAAACCATTACTCAGTTGGGCGGCTTCTTTAAGTGGTTGTTAGCACCATGTCCCTGTTTGGTTGCTTGGACAGTTCTGTAAGTGGATGGAAAATCAAATTTGGTCTGTACTGGAGGTTCCATCTGGTTTAGGGTATTTTGTCAAAAACAAAAAATAATTATAGTACTTGTAGTAATTAGTAATCACTCCCTCTGTTTTCAAATTAACTGTTTAATTTTAAATGTTCATAAGGATTAGAAAAATGATTGGAAAAATATCAATATTAGAAAAATTTAAGTGTAATATATATACTAAATTGTAATTCTTACTTCTTTCTACTCATTCTCTCTCCTCCACTAGTTTCTCTCTTCCTACCCTCCTGATTAACAAGGGCATGATTGAGAACAAATAATTAAAATTATCTAAATTTTTTAAATTGATAATTATTTGGGGATAAAAAACAATTTTAAAATAGACAATTAATTAGGAAAAAGGGATTACAAGTATTGATCACAAAAAGAAGGTCATCGTTTATATGCCCAATCATTTTAGTGTCATTCCCATTCTATAATTATCTTATAATAGTTATTAGAGCCCAGTCAAGTCTTTTATTATTAGAGCGACTAATCCCCTTACAAATGACCTATTTTACGGGATATTGACCATAATTTTTAAATCTACTTTATTTTTAGGATGAGAATCAAATTTTCAATACATTGATTAATGAAAGAGACAACCCTTATCATTTCATCTTGGCTTGTAGTTAAAAGTAGTTTAGAGGAATTATAGGAAAAAGAAAGGAAACTAATAACTCATGGAAGTTAGTTTGTGATATTGAGTTAGTTTATTTGATTGCAACTTTGAATACGAATAAGGCTATAAGCTTATTAACTTGTATTCATAACTTTTAAACGGTGTCGCGTATTTAGGTCCGAGTCATTTGGCCAATGTGGAATTCTTCACATCAAAACCACTACACCACCGCAAGAGTTTGGATATGATTTGTTTCCAAAAGAACAGCCATGGTAATCATAGTATTCAAACTTCGAATCTTATCTTAAAAACTCTTGAGACTGCTTTTAGTGGATGTTTGTGGGTTAGTGTTAACAGTTTAAGATAAAACTGAATAATGAACAACTAAGCTCCCAGAACTGAAAGGATGGTGACCCTCTGCCAAACCACACTACCTACGACAGGGAACATTGGGCTCCACCCCTTTGACGAAAAAGCCTATATAATTGGAGGAGCCTAATGTTCAAATTCAATATGGAGTCATTTTAATAGAACCGTTCTTTTACACTTCAATTCTCTAGAGATGTTTATTGACTTCTATTTCTCAACTGCATTAAGGGATAACATTTAATGCATGTTTATACTTTGCAAAGAAATTATTGTACAAACATAATTCTAACAGTTAGTATATATAACAAAACAAAAAACATAATTCTAACTATTTATATTGAGACACAAATTATGTGAAATCCATAAACGAGTATATAATAATATATATTAAATATTAAATAAAGATAGTGGAAATCCATTTTTATTACTAGTATTAAGTGTTAGGATGGTATAAGGGTGTTCACAATATAGTTAGGCCATCAACCTTGGACAGAAATTTATTGACAAGATTAGTCTTAAAATTGATTCGGTAATTTTTGGCCAAGTTAAGGCTATACTTGAATTAACATGATTTGAAATCAAATAATGCTTATGAAGATATACTTTTTATAATAATTAGTGATAAATTATAATATTTTATAGTTTAATTAATATATTTTATATAGTTAATGTTATTTTTATATTGATATGATTTGTTTTGAAATATTATAACAAAATATCTCTCAAATTTTGTTTTTAACTAGTAAAATTTCATAATTTTAATATGTATAATGTTTAAATATTTCATATATTGTTTGAAGGTTGGTTGGCAAAACCTAACGCTAAGTTGGTTAAAGTTCAAAAAATTGACCTAATCTTAAAAATTGATTCAAATTTAAATTTTATTCAACCCATTATATGTACACCCCTAGAATAATACTCATACAAAAATCTCTCCACTTAATAACCCAAAATTTCGGGCGTTTTTTTATTTGTTGATATTTTTTTGTTCTCGTTGGCCATGCGTATATAATTAGCGCCACATCCACTAACATTTCTGACGTATCAAAAATGATACCTTCATTTAATATCCACCGTTTTAGTTCGACTCTGTCCATGATGGTCCCTCTTGAGTAATGATTAGATATTTGTAGGTTTTCAACCCATATATCAAGACAGGTTGCATTATTTTTCCACAAGAACACAAAAAATCTTTACAAAGTAGGGTAATTGGCTTCTTCAGGGGATGGCGATATATCACAAGAGCTCGTAATTTGATTTGATGATATGAAAATTGCTGGAAGCGAAATTGGAACGGTATGCTTCTTAGATTCTGCAAATTAAACGTGCTTGATCTTAAAGAGCAATGGCCACCTTAGTTTGGAAAAAAAAAAGAATAAAGCAGGAAAAGGAGAAGTAGGAAGGGGTAACTGGTAAAGTTAAACAGAGAATGCTAAGTATGATGAGGGTAAGTACTATTTGCTTTGCAAAGTGCATCACATCAAGCATAGTTAGGTTTTACTAATCATAAGCTTCAATTATATAATAATTTTATATGTTTAAAAGAAAGGAGGAAGGATAAATGAAGTTACATTGATGCGCCATATATTATATAGAATTAAAAAGTGGCTTCGACTTTATTTCTCAATGTCATACCAATGCCATACAACTTATCAGCATTATTAGATGACAATCTTCAATGAGAGTGCTGCCGCACTGCAATCATCATATGTGGGAGTTGCGTTTATTGGCAAATCAATCAGTTCGGGCCTTTATTTGCAATTTGATATTGGTCTCGACATCAATTAAGGATTTAATCATTTTTTTGCGTTAACAATGTAAATTTTATACTACTATTATTTAATTTAATTTTATACTGTGGGTGTATTAAAATTAATAATTACTTAAATAATAGATATAAAAATTAATCATATTTGATGATTTGATAATATATAATCAAATAACAATATAATTTTTTTACAATGTTAATATGTTACAATTAAACTCTATATTATCATTATATTAAAATTTTCCATTCTAATAATGTTTTCTTTCAAAATAATATAAAGGGAGATTTATCATTAATTGACATTAAAAAGTATTTTATATTTTTAATGTAGGGAGAGATAACGCTGTAGGTGTTTTTGGTGGATCATGAAATTCGAATAAATTAAAATATTGGTTCTGAGTGTGAATGATAATTTTAATATTCAAAACAATAGATTATTATAGGGAAATTAAATACCTTTAAAATTACACACAGTTAACAACAATACTTTTTGAAAAATTCTTAAGATTTTTTAAACAACAAGATTGTTTGAATATTTGGAAATCAAAGTAACTAAATAAATTTTTGAGATTGGTAAGTTTTTAATTATTTAAAGAGATTTTGTCCTTTAACACAAAATTATAAAGGCGAAAAAGTTAAGAAAAATATAAAATTCAAAGTATTGCGACATCATTTTATATGTGATTTAATTATCTATCACATATTTAAACATAATTGAATCACGTATGGAGGCTTTCAAACTCTTTCAAAATGAAAAGATACCACAGTAATCACCTTTAAATTTAGTTCCTAAATTAAAACACTTCGGAATAATACAAGTCTGCAAGTTAAATTAGTTGTGTTCAATGCAAATAGGCAACTTTGTGAAATGAAGTTGTTTAATCAAGCATTGTATGACTATAAGAATTACCAAACACGCGGTGCACTTGCACCAACTAACTAGGGCAAGAGACGGCCATGCCTGTGGCATGTGGATGCCTCTTGGTAGTTGCTGCATAAATAATAACTAGAATGTTTTATCATTTGAGGATTAAGATGACATAAATATAACATTTTTTTTATCACATAAGCGATATTTATTTTAGATCGATATAAAAGTAGTTTAATATTTGCTTTTCACCTAAACACGTATCTTATGTATAATCTCAACATATCACGTCTACATAAGGATTATGCACTGTATATATAAAATTATTGAAATTAAAAATATTAAACTAAAACAATTAAAAACAACTTTATCATTTCAACTTTCAGTTTAACAAATTAAACAATCAAAGTGGAGGAGGGAGTAAACTTGATAGCCATGCAACAAAAATAAAAGAAAAATGATGAAAAAAAGGTGACATACATCGCGAAGAGGAGAAATAGTGGGCGTGTGGACAAATCAGGGTCCACCTTCCTTTATTTGGTATTAGTTTGAGCCTTGAGGGATTCCAATGTCCTGAATTTAATTTGGTCCTCTTGCCACTGTAAGAATTTGAGCTTGAATTAAACTAACATTTATTCTGATCAGTTTGTTCCGTTGCATTTGCATACGTAATATGTTAAGAACCATCAGTGTTAAAAACCTAAGCCACTGTCACATCACATCTCACCTAACATATTAAAAAATACCAATTGTTATTTAATCGGAAAGGAATAAAGCCAATATGTTCTTTCACCGTTAACCAATTCATATGCTAATGTAGATTCCTCCATCCTCTCACGAGAAACCAGAAGGGGATTTTGTGTGTGTTTCATTTTATGTTTGCAAAATTGAGTCATCTGATAAAATTTATCTTATTATATACTTCAAATTCGCAGCTTTTTGAAATGCAGAAAGCTAACAAACATTGTTCTTTCAAAAGCTTGATCTTCTCCGAGCCCCTTCAACCAAAAAAAGTTGCTCAAGTAACTGTAGTATTATGCCTTAATCACTTAGGCAATCGACCTGAAGGAATTTAATTGACTAAAATAATATTTATGGGCCAATTTCGTTATAGATGTTTTAAAATAGAGGTATTAAAGTATTATTTTATTTACTATTTACAATTCAACATTTTTTTCTTATGTGATTTTTTTTATCTACATCGTTTATTATATTTTAAATATAATAACTGAGATATGAAATTATAAGCAGCATAATTTTTTTTTTTAGTTCTAGAAGCACTTAAAACTTATATATGAATAAAATTCATGTATAATTTATTAATTTATCAAAGAGGAGAATGTACACATCATTAATGAGAATGTATGTCGTTTACTAGAGAGAGAGAATAAATCTGTAATTACAATAATAGTCTCATTATCAAAGTGGTATACGTGAAGAGTAATATAGTATTTTATCCATAAAATAGAGAGAGATACTAAGATTGGTAAGTTATCAATGTTAGTATCTCGCTCCTCCTCCTCCTCTCTATATATATATAATAAAGGATTTTTTAAATTATTAAGACACTGGATAAGAATTTTAAAATTAAAAATTTTCATTGAAAAGATATGATATTTAAGTTTTCAAGGTGTAGATCCCTCTTAAAGACTTGCCCTAAGCTATATGAATTATTATTTAACGAATCGGATGAACAGCTTTAGTAAATACTGTTATGGTTCTAAAAACTATAAATGTTTCATTAATTACTTTATCTTTGAGTAAAGATTACCAACCTTTGAAAACTAAAGGAGGGTCTTTTGTTTTTTCAATATGGGATTTAGTTGATGTATTTATATTAAAATGATGTTTTGAGAAAAAATTACATAATTTAATATTTTTAATACATAATCTACTAAAGGCAGATTAAAAAATAATAAGAAAAAAATTAACACTAAATTTGTCAAAAGTAGATTCAATATAAAAAAAAATTAACATAGAATCCGTTAAAAATAAATTTAATATAAAATAAATATAACACATAAATTTAAAAATAAATTTATTCATTATTTTATATTAATATAAATCACCTATATAAGAATCTTATATACAAATTATTTTTCCAATTAGGAGATGCTTAATAGATTTTCTTTTGTTATAATTAGAAGTCAGGTGATGAAGTCCAAGCTTCTGGGACATAGTGTATGAACAATACGGCTCCTTCCTAAAAGACCTTCTTAATATTTGAATCTTCAACTTTGCGAGTAAAACTCGTTCACTACTCATCATCACACTTATATTGAACTACCATCGATTGGGTAACACATAACATAGACTTTTATGTTAAAGTATTACTAATTAGCACAGCACTCTAAAATATAAATGGCGGAGTAGTTACTAGAAAAATTAAAATGGAAAAGGAAGCCTCAACACTCAAGTACAAGAAAAAGTGGTAAAGCGATATGAGAATCAAAAGCAATTCACGACATGGGAGATTGAAAACGAGGCGAGGCCACAACAGATTAAAACGATGCCGCATGAGAACAGTGGGCTTTACGATGGATAGCGGGAATCATGGGATATGAATACGAGGGCATCGTCAGTGTCACTGATCACCACCTATTCTACTTTACGAATCCCAAAGCAGACATAAAAATAAGAAAAAATAAATGCAAAAACTCAGAAGGGAACAATTTAGTGTAATGCGATATAGCTGGCAACAAGCTAGTGTGGCTGGCCCATGACGTTGCCTTCCCATCGCTTATCTCATTGACGGTTCGAAAGCAGACACAGCAACAGTTTCCGCCATAAAAAACCAAGCTCCCATGCCCATCACACAACACCTCAACAAATCAAAATAAAATGCAATGCTGACCATTCCCTCACTTATGAGATCAGTCAGGTCAATCCCAATGCCACAATTAGGGGAATAAGGGGTGTAAAAAGAATGGAGTGGATTGGATTGGAAAAAACTTGAATCTAATTCAATTTTTATATTAGGTCAATTTTTTAAAATCAAATTCAATCAAATAATATAAATATAATATCAAATTATATAAAATATATCAATTAAATTTTAAAATATTATAATTTTTCAGAAATTATTATAAAAATTTTATTTTTTAAAAATTATTTAACTTTTATCAAGTCAAAATCAATTCAATGTATAAT